>JARVGV010001030.1:10003810-10014320 GCA_031762435.1 Hypsolebias longignatus | reverse complement strand
TGTTACATTTACTCAGATTAAACTTTTGATCTGTCATCTATGTTCTATTACGAATAAAATATTGACATTTGCCATCTACACATCATTGCATTCAGTTTTTATTCACAATTTGTTTAGTGTCCCAACTTTTTAGGAATCCGGTTTGTATTGTCATTATCCATCTATCCATCCATCTATTATCATCCATCCAACTATTACATCCATCTATCATCATCCATCCATCTATTACCATCAATCTATCATCATCCATCCATCTACTATCATCCATCCATCTATTATCATCATCCATCCATCTACTATCATCCATCCATCTATTATCATCCATCCATCCATCGCAGGTCCATTCATGTTCTGATGTGCAGCTTTGAAACTGACCCACCTGTGCCCATCCAGGCGGATGTTCCCAACAAACTCGTACAGGTGACGGTTTGGGCTTTCACACTCCATCCGTCCAGAGAGACGCATCAGACTTTCAATGTCCTTTAAGTCAGCAGTCACCTGGAGACCCTGTTGTTGTAGTTACAAAAACATTAAAACAATTTGCATGAACAGACACTGACATTAAGAAAGATGGAACTAAAAGATTCTCACCTGTCTGATTTTAAGGTTGGTCTCTCCATCCAAATTAGATGTTTCAATGTAGCACATGCCTTGTGGTTCACTGTGATGAAGGGAGATGATACAAACGCTTGGAGTAGAATTATAACATAGCAGTAATCTGTATTTAATGATATTATAATTTAAAGTATATTAAATTGAAAAAGCTATAAATTGTAATTGTTTATAAAGCAAATTATCAGTTTGAGTTTGAGACAGAGGGGGGGCTACAATGGAAGAACAGCAGAAGACTAAAGCGCTGCAAACAAAGATGATGCATGTTGGCAAAAAATGCCTCAACGTTTTACAGACATTGTTTAACGTGCAGCAAACATCTTGAGGACGGACGCAACATCTTTGTTTGTTGCTGCTGTTTTCTCTGAGTTTAATTGAATACAGCAAAGAGATCGGAAAGAGAGCAGAAGCATCAGAGCGGGGTGACGGGAGCGTCCAAGCACAACAAACAACGCAGACAGACTCTGGGCTCATCGATAGTGTTAGAGCATGCTGGTGGGTAAAAGTTGAGCTGGGCCACTGGTTAGAAACTCTATTAATAGAGTGATTTACATTAAACACACCAAATCCTTAATGCACTGTGTTAGCCCATGAATTTGAGTTTAAACCCAATAAAATGAATCAAGTGAAAGTGAATTCTAAAAATCTGCAACATTCATAAAGCAACAATCTACTGCTGCAGCACTCATAATTATGAGTTAATGAACCGGGTGGAGGCTCATGCAGTTAGAAGTCACATCCTGTGGAGAGTAAGCACATCTAGGAATCCAAGATGGTTTTCCACATTTGCATCTTGGAATATGACACCATGCAAACTGTCAGATCGAATTAATGAAATATTTGCATTCAGGGTGCAAAGCATGCATGGATAGGAACATGGAAAAATAGAACACACCCAAAACAATAGCACAACACAGAAGGAGCGTGTGCTCCTGTGGTGCAATGCTACATGTCTAAACCTTCACAGGCCCCTTCTTTTCTCTACTGTGAAAATGAAGTGTCTGATTTGTGTCAGTCCCAGTTGATACACAGCTCCTATCTCTCCCACCACTGTTTGTTGTTGTCGTTGTTGGTAATGTTGCTGGTTTCCTGACCTGGACGACAGAATGACGAGGTCAGCCGGGAGGTGATCCCCATTTGCAGCTCTGATTACTTCCCCCACAGCCACCTGATTTTACCAAGCGCACACCAGCAGGGGGCGAGACAGAGGTGTGGCAGGAGTTTACACAGGATGCAAGAGAGGATGAAGAGGGGGAGGAAGAAAACAAAAAAACAAAAAAAAAAAGGAGGAATGGAGAGTAGACACAGAGCAAACATACAAAGGGAGAGAGAGAAGTGGTTCAGTTGAAGAGCCAAATGGTCAGTCCTGTACAATCACAGGCTGTTCATCTGTTTTCCTGTTCACAAACCATTTAGAAAAGAAAAATATATAATGAAACTGCTGTTGCTGTGTCAGAGTAGGATCATTTTTTTTTATCTCCACCAGGCACATTTTGAGGCATTTCTAAATGGTTTTTGAAAAGGTGAAGGAGAAATAAATGCTTATGACGATACAATCGGACAAATCTAATAAAAAATCACATTACCACCAACCCATCTGAAGAAATGATGGTTCCCACAAAAATACTGGCTGCACAGCATCTAACTATATTCAAATGTTTAAAAGTTGGAGGAATGTTTTCATCTAATTTAGACACGATGAACTAAAGCATTATTTAACCATCACTTCTTTAGCGTGAGCTGAAAGTGCAAGAGGAAAAGGAGAGAGGGGGGAGACACTCCCCACAGCCTGGTAGCAGGGTGGTCTCCTCTACCTGGATGATACAATGACAGCATCCGCAGGAACGAAATCACTGCCATTTACTCTAACAATATTGCCCACTTCAATCTGTGAAAATAAACTGGTTACTGCTGAGGGCTGGCTATAAAACAGCACAGAAAATGCAAAATCAGCATTAGGAATAAAAACTTACAGCTAGAGAGAAAAAGAATGGTGAAACATGAAAGCATGGAAACATTTAATTGTAGGGAGAAGACACTGATGGAACAGCTGACGTCATCTTTCAGTTACTGCTCAACTCTGCATGTTTCCATCATGCATCAGAGATTTAATCAATATCAACAAACATTGGGTTTGAATAAAGATCTAAAGCACATGTGTCAATCTCATGGCCCATGGGCCAAATCTGGTCCTTGGTAACATCTGTAAGGCCCACCAAGATTGAAATGTAAATGAAAAATGTGTTTTCTTCTCATTTTGCTTAAAACAACAATTTAATGCAAGCTTCTCATGATAGTTGACTAACTTTGATGTCAGAAAAAAGGTTGGATTTTTCTGCAATATTTGATTTTGATGTGGAGGTGCAACAAAAAAACTTGGGTTAATACAGCGACTGAATGACTTGGGGAAAAGTTTTAAACTTTGGTCCATTTATGCAGTTCAACACTCCTGAAAGGTTAAAAAAATGCTATAAAATAACCCACCATTTAACCCGTTTTCTATTCTAATTAAAGTTTAAATTGTATGTATTTAAAATGTACAACACTATTTTGTTCCTTCAAAAACAAGAACAGCTTTCTGAATAAATAAAAGCTACATTTGTCATCCCAAATCTCATTCAAGCCACCCTAAAGCGAACCTTTTTACAACATTTAAAGACAAAAAAAGAAAAACTGGAACAGAAGTGCGTCTATAATATGCATGCAAAAGGAAACATTATCAATTATTTAAAGTCAGGCTTTTTACAGAATCCTGTCTGAGCTATGGGACATTCACACACCAACAAAATACAGTATTTTCCCAATGACTATGGGAAATGAACTTATAGTGAATCAGTATAATAAGGCTGACGGTGCAGGAGTGTTTGATGCAACGACCAGCTGTGACCACCGTCAGTCTGAGTGAGAGTTTCTTCATTTTCTCAGGAATAATTCATGCACCAGCCCTTCCTGGATATATGGCTCTAACAGAAAATGTAAAGTTGAATATTTCTGCAGCTGAACATGTTTATATTGTGAAGATCTTATGAGCATTTTAGCTCCCTTTTGGTCTTTTATGCACACACAGTAAAACTCCAAAATCATATTGCAGTCCATTTCCACTCTGCAAGCCTTTGGTCTCTGGCAACACCATTTGTTTTTTCTTGGTAAGACATGGTTCTCTCTCTCTCTTCCTCTCTTAAGTCTTACCACTTTTCTACCAAATTTGATGATTTGAACACATTTTCCAACACTAAATCAAAACTAACAAAGTTACAGTGACTACCACTGATACCAGGAGTTTTATCAAAAGATGGCACATGTAACATACCTGCAAATTTTATAACGTCAACCTATTTATTTTAAATACAGTAGTCCCTCGCTACTTCGCGGTTCGTTTGTCGCAGACTCGCTCTATCGCGGTTTTTCAAAATAAGACTGGACATGACACACGATCGGCATTACATTGTTATTTAAAATGAATTATTTTAAATTATTTAGCACCTGCTGCACCTTTGTGCAGTCCACACTGCAGGATAAGCTTCATGCTGCAGCTCTGTTCTCCGTGCAGAGTGGAAAAGTGCGCGTGGAGTGCTTGCAGGCAGCTGAGAGCAACAGAGGCAGGGAGCTGAAATCATGACATTCTGTGCTCTTTTAGAGAGTTTATAGTTCAGAAACATTGTTTAAAAAATTGCAAGTGTGTGGGAAGGGTTTAAAATGCCTTATTATATATAGTATATATAAAAATACTAATATAAACTACTACTTATTACTTGTACTACCATCCATACTTCACGGTTTTTCATTTATCGTGGGGCTTCAGGGTACGGATGCCCTGCGATAGACGAGAGACTACTGTATATTCAAATAATTCAGATTATTAATTAACCTCAGACTACAATATGTTTAGAAAAAGCCTAAATAGGGCTTGTGGTTAATTCAGTTTTTATTCTGATCAAATCTACAAACATATGAAATAAATTAAGTTTTATTGTCTGCAACATGTTTCTGATAACAGGTTAAACAAGTTCAAGTTCAACTGTTTGGCCACAGACAAAATGTAGTTTCAAAAATAATGAGTGCTACAAATGAGGTCAAAATGTAGCCATTTCCTGCTCTGCCTGGTGTTTTGTGTGCAGACTTTTTGTTTTAACTGAGCTGCTCAGACAACAGAAATGCAGTAGCTTTATTATGATGAAGAGACTGGAAACTTGTCTTCCAGAAACCATCCTTGTGGGCACGGTGCATTAATTAGTTTAGTCGTGTACTCTGTGGTGTGTGCAGAGAATAAAAGGTCAGAATATACATCTGGATTTTTCATTAACAACAATCAGAATCAGTAATCAGAGTAATGTCATTTCTTTCAGCTCCACATGAATAAAATAAGAAGCAGAGTGACAAACTGTGAGCACATACCTTTTCCCAGTGCACAATCTCCCAGGCACCATTTCTCAGCACTGTGGTGAATAATGAAAGTGATGGACAGGAAGTTACAGCAACAAAAAAAGGAAGACAAAACGAGAAGATGAAGAAAGAAACCGGTCTGTTGTTAAGAAACATTACTGGTGTCATTCTAAAACCAGGCATCAAGACTTTATTTATTATCAGAACCTCCTTGCGTTCTTGTAATATAACACATCTAGATGACACTTTAAAGAAAAATATTTTAAATACCTTGGCATTCCTTTTTGTTGACAACACTGTCAGCTTTGTGGCGTTTCTGTAACAAAGAACAATAACTTCATATTACACAATGATGCAATGAATGATGCAAACAAAAAAGATCAATTGTGAAAACAGCAACTTGAAGAGAATTCTTCAAGTGTAGCCTTGAGAAGAACCAGTCACTTTTCTCTTAGTGAGAAACTAGAGTGTGAATGTTTATGAAGCATTCACTCTATTGTGATCCATTTTTCTTCTGTACGTTTTTCGGCGCAATTCTCGTCCCGCAGTTTTCAACATATTTCAACAAGCCATTAATCCAAATGTTCCGTTCTTTTTGGTTTTGGTACAACTTCAGCTTTTTGAAATACTGTATTTAGCATTTTCTGACTTTTTTTTTTTTTTTTCAGAAAATGAATAAGTTCATTTTACATCCTTCAAATCTTTAGATCCGTTTACAGCCTTTACTGCTCCTTTCACATTTTGTTCTAGTTCAGCTTCTTTCAGCTTCCTTGTGCAAATTTTACCTCTTTTTCAGCTACTTTCAGCTAATTTCAGCCGTTTTTTAAGCTGTTTTGTGCTTCTTTCAGATTATTTCTGCTAAATACATTTTTGTGCTTCTTCTAACTTATGTCTGCTAATTTTAGCTTGTTCTGCTCCTTTCAGCTGTTTCTGCTAATTTATCTACTATTTACCTGTTTTATGGTAACTTTAGTGTTTTCAGCTAATTCCACTTGGGTTTTTTTTGCTTTAATTTAAACTTTTTTTCAGTCTAATTTAGCAAAAATGTGCTCTCTCCACTTCCATATGGTAATTTAAGCTTCTTTGTGAGATTTTTAGCTGCTTTTTAGCTATTTTATTTGTTGTTGTTGCCAGTTTCAGCTTTTTTCAGACAATTTCCACTTCTTTGTGCTAATTTCTGATTCTTTCAGCCTAATTTGGCAAACATGTTCTTTCTGCTTTCATCTGCCAATTTAAGCTTGTTCTACATTTCAGCTAGCTTGTTAGCAATTTTAGCTAATTTCAGCTGTTTTCACATAAATTCACGTTTTTCATGGTAGTTTTTTTCCCCCAATTAACATCTTTACTTTAGCTTCAGGTTGTTATACTCCTTACAGCTTCAGTTACTTTTCAGCTATTTTTTTGTACCAATTTAAGCTTTTTCTTTTAGCTAATTCCCTTTTTTTTGTGCTCAACGCTGCAAATTTATACCAAATTCAGCAAAACTGTGCTTTTTCTGCTTTCTTCTGCTAATTAAGGCTTGTTCTTTCAATTCAGCTACAACTCAGCATGTTTTTAAGCTAATTTTAGCTGTTTTTCAGCAAGTTCTTCAGCAATAAGCATTCACACTGCATTTTCACAGGAAATGCAATTTCTCTGGTTACAATACATTTTGCAAAAACAATACGTCCTAAATGAAGCTGCTGATTTGATTTTACATGTAATGATATTTTTTTAAACCTGACTTTGCACTTGCAAGCCAAAGAAAGATTAGACTTTGACCGTGCAGTGCTTTTCACACCAGGATTTGCAAAATCTTTCTAAATGGATGGACTCACATCATTCAGCTGTTCATCCACAGAAACGTTCTACAATACAACCACTGCATCTGTAGAGATGTGGCCCCAACAGGAGCTCTAAATCTCTCAAAGTCTGACGCTTAACTTTGACTTGTTCTCCCTGCAGGCTCACCTGACTGATAGGGAAAAAATCAAGAAGAATAAAAGTGTTGAAATAAAAACTGCCACATGGATCCTGAGGGAACCATCTACATCCCAACAGCTTTAATACAAAAAAAGTTACTTGCATGGATGACGCGTGGATTAATTGCTAAATTAATCTATTAAGAAGCTTTTCCAATATCTGCTTGCTCTAACGTGTCATGGAAGGGTTTACCTCTACTTTCTTTAATTATAGAACAGAGCATTTTTGAGTTTCCACAGCAAATATACAAAAAGGTTTGGACAATGGACTCTTATTTTTGGGTGCAATAATCAGTACAGAGAGTCCTCCTTCAAAAAAAAAAATTTTTTAAAAAAATCAACAGATACCATTTATAACCAGTTCAAAGGAGAACCACTACTTCACTTGATGTCCTGCCTGTTTGTCAGTCATGCAATCAACTGTGACTCGTGCAGCTAATTCCAAGGGACAGCTTGTCAACCAGCATCACGCTGAGTAATAACATGTTGCTGCATCCATCTCATTAAAATGATTACTGTGTTTTTAAACTGAGCTCCTGAGAGCAACGTGTGCTCTTTTTGATTAGGGAGGAGAGGGCATATCCACTTCTTCTGCTAACAACCTGTTTACAAGAAGAGGATATCTGTATCAATTTAGGCTGATTTAATTTAAAACTAATGTGGTTTTCTAAAACTGCCACTCAAGCCTTACAGTATTAAAAACATCTGTTTGGTTAAGCAGCTGTGTCCCTTTAATATGTTCTTTCCCCATTTGATTTGATGGCCCTGTACCATGCTGTAGTGTAGTGTGTAATAAATACGGTCTGTGCCAAATGGATTCAAGCTTTTTTGGCAGCACTATCCCTTTAAAAAAAAAATTTGCGCTATCATAAGCCATTCATAATTCAGCAAGTATTATTCATCCGCACTATGATGCAGATCCTGTACTAGAAAAAAAATTACTGTAAGGAAGTCTATAACTTTTGCTGCTTCTCACGTGTTTATCCCTGACAGGAAAAAGGATATGCTCCATATATAGATGTGTGTAATCACAATGCAACAGAAGGTGAGGGAAACAAAGCTTACTGCAGCACCAAAGCCTCCACAGATTTGGAAAAATAAAAAGCAGCAAAAGATTAAATACGCCTTCCTGGCTTTGTGTCATTTGCTTCTCAGGTCAACTGTAGTGGTAGAAACTGATACTGTGTAAAAAATATATATAAAATCACACCACAGAGTACAGTAAAAAACACTCCAGCTCAATTTCACACCATTATATCCCCATTTCTGTCCCATCTTTAGCTGAAAGGCAGCTGAGCAGCTCTGAACAAACAGCCTGAGTCTGCTGCAGCAGAGACTGCCAGCAACAGAGGAAGGCGTGTGCTGCACAGTGTTTATGATTCATGGAGTTGGGGGGGGGGGGTCGATGTTGCCCTGTCAGGTCAACTTGTGAGGGACAGCACGGTGCAGAGAGCAGACGTGTGTGCAGGTGACCTTCAGCAATAAAGATGGGAGTCATCATCACTCTGTTCCCATGTTTTCCACAACAGGCCAGGATAAAAAGTGCTGCGCTGGCCACTTCAGCATGCGATAGACACTACAGGTTGGTATAGAGTAACTGCCCACTGGGACCTGCACAGGGGATCGCATTGCAGTGTCACTGCAATACAGAGGAATACAACATTCCCTCACTTTGCTAAGAGACTTGGGTGGATTAAAAGCTAAAAACAAAGACTAAAGCCTGTACAGTAGCCCCTCGTTTATTGCGGGGGATCTGTACCCTGAAACCCCGCGATAAGAGAAAAACCGCAAAGTATAGTAGTACAAGTAGTACAGTAAGTAGTAGTTTATTTTAGTATTTATATATCAGTATACTGTATATAGTTTTTTAAGGCATGTTAAACCCTTCCCACACTCTTGCAATTTTCTAAACAATGTTTCTAAACTCTAAAGCTCTAAAAGAGCACAGAATGTCATGATTTCAGCTCCCTGCCTCTGCTGCTCTCAGCCACCTGCAAGCGTTTTTGGCCACGCCCACTTCTCTGATTTGCATGGTGAACAGCTGATCAGCTGCAGCAGGAAGCTTATACTTGCAATATGGGCTGCACAAATGTGCAACAGGTGATAAATATTTAAAAAATATATATTTAAAATAAAAATTCCATGCTGATCGTGCGGCTCATCCATCAATCGGCCAATTGTGTGTTCATGTCCACTTTTATCTTGGAAAATCACAATAGAGTGAATCCGCAATAAGTAGCGAGGGACTACTGTATAGCTCAATACACACTTTATTAAACTCCTAAACATTCATCCATCTTCAGCTACTAAGGACAGGGTTACAGGGCAGCAAACCTCAAGAGAGATTTTGAGAAGAATTAAAATCAACCTCTGACACCAAATAGCCTACATGGCCTTTTCTCAAGCATCTGTTCAGCTGCTCAGACTTGCTCTGGGGCAGACCATTGTTTTGTGTTGTTGGTAATAACAGCCTTTGTGCATGAGCAGTCTGTATCTAGGTTAATTGACTGAGTATTCAGGTCCAGTAGACACAGCTGGGACCCCTAAAATGAATGGATATGTCTGCATGACTGTCTGATGATGTGACTTAACGTTGAGAGGAATCCTGCTGAGGTCCAATAACCATCACCGCCTTGTTTTTCATGTTTTGCAGAGAAAAGTCCAGCACTCAAGAGAGAAGGCACTACACTGTTTGTGAATGTGGACAGTCCTTAAAGCACAGTAGGACACTTGAACTACAGAGGACTATTGACCTATTTTACTTGGAAATACCTTTTAGAAAATGTTACATCACAGCTTGTTGATAGGTGAAAAATAAAGTATTTTCATGCCATTGGAAAACTAGTTGTTTGAAGAACCACAAAAGGACTGATTTCACAATTTGATGCTAAGATGCTGCTGTCTATGTAGTTCCTCTAACACTTTTTTTTTACCTTAGATTACCAGTATATCATTTAAAATCATAAAATGTTCATGCAAATTATGATGCATCAAAAAAACCAAGACAAAAAAAATAAAATACAGAATTTTAAAAAATTTAAAAATAAATATTGAAATTATTATCAGACAGTTCTCTTACCAGATCTTCAATGATCTCTTTGACAGCAGCCACCACCAGGATGAAGAGCAGTGGCACCAGGGTAGTCCAGCGACCCGTGGGAGACACATCTGGGATTTGCTAAAGGAGACCCAAAGTGAAGAAGTGAAGTTAAATTTTGAGCATTTCTCTCTCTCTTGTTTTCCTTCAAATTTAGTCTGAGCATGCTTTAAGATAACAAAAACACTGCCGGCGGCACTCAATAAAAGTCTGACGGTCCAGCAGAACAACTACCGTACTTTCCGCCGTATACGTCGCATCAGTCCAAATACAGGTTGTCCCCGAGTTACGAAAGAGATCCGTTCCTACGGCGCATTCGTAACTCGATTTGCCGTAAGTCGGCGCGCCGGCCACATGGCAGCCTTAACTCCGGATTTTCATCTGTAACTCGAAACTGAAACCACATGGCTGCTGAGCACATGGCTGCTGTAACTCCGGATTTTCGTCTGTAACTCGA
>JARVGV010001030.1:9956052-9967438 GCA_031762435.1 Hypsolebias longignatus | reverse complement strand
TACAGTATACTGTATATATACAGTATATATACACACTAAAATAAATAGTGTTCCTGCTATGCAGTTTTTCACCTATCATGGTGGTGTGTGGAACATAACCTCCGCGATAATGGAGTCTGTTTTATTCTTTACAGTGCAAAAAGTATACAGTACAGTATGTTGCTGCTCGCTGGAGAGTTAGTAAAAAAAAAAAAAAATACTAATCACATCAGTTGCTTGCAAGTTTATTATTTAAGCAGTAAGTTTTATTGTTTGAATATAACTACTGTAATTGTGGATTGCATTTTATGAAAGTGTCGTGCAATTTAAAAACAACAAGATTTGTTTGGGAGCGGTCATTTTAGCTAGGGAAATAATTAGTCTGTATAAGTGACACTCCTTTACTTTGCTGTACAGTATTATAATCCGTGACATGCACTGCATCGCATCATGCCACCAAGGCTGAATAATACTGCATCACGTCAACCAGTCACATGTGTTAAATTTGGTTAAGAAAACACAGCCAAATGTATTAGAGATGCAAACAACCAAAGCAATGTGCCCTTATATTTGGTAAACCCAGCAGAGATGGAGTGGACAAGCAGTGAAATAGTGGGAGTCCCAGCCTAACTGCAAAATCTGCTTTATTAGACCCACACTGTTGCAGATATAAAACCATAGGACCAAACGTGTAGCTACTGAGTCTGAGCATCATCACATGATGAGAGGACAGGGCTGTCCCAGTCAGGAGCAAGGTGGGGGTTGTTGCTGGGACATGTCGGTTTATCTGTCAGTGTGAGGGTTTCTACTTCCACTTCTGGGTCATAATGTTTTTATCAGCATGTCCCATCGCCGGACAGAACCTTTTGGTCACTGTCCCTGAAGACTCTTTAGTAGTTTTGAAACTTTCAGAGTCATGACACCGGTCCGAGGACAGTCAATCACGGCCGGTGAGTTTGACTCCCCCAGGAGCTGCCAGCCGGCCTTGGAGCTAATAATACAAATAAATCTTCGAATAATGGCGGACATGGTCTTCAAGCGCGTCTTCAAAGCCATGAAACCGAGCACGAACGTTCCCACGTACCTTCTGCTCGGGTTCGAAGATCAGACATGGTCCTCTGGACCGGCGGCATCTCTCCGACTGAGCCCAGCGGCCGCACCTGTCAAGCGGCCGCGGCTCTGAGGTTCAGCCCCCCGCCCTGTCTGGCTGCTTCTTGTCCGCCGTCAAAGAATGCCAAAATAACGGCTGAGACTCAGCGAAGGAGCCCCTCTCTCATGCGGACCGGACTTCTGCGTGTTTACAGCAGGTAACGACACATGTAGACGAAACAAAGCCGACCTTCATTTTGCTTGTTGTGACAGGAGCATGGTGGTCAGGGAGCTCCCCCACCTCCCCCCCGGAGCTTCACGGGTTCTCCTCCGGCATCCCGGTGCCACACGGCAGATAAGAGCTGCTAGACGCGTTCGATTCTCGGGGAGTGGGCGCGTGAGTTTACGGTGAACTGGAGGCGGGGGAGACCGTTCAGCTTCACATTCCGGACCGTACCACTGACAGTGGCAGCGGGAGGGGGGGACGAAACAAATAACTCTCAGTTCCTGACTTCAAACAGGAAAATAACAAAAAATTATTTTAGTTTTAAGACGAGTGAACGTCACTGAAGGGATTTATTGAAAGCAACTTGAAATATGTAGAATATAATGGAGATATGTTTTAGTTTAATTACTCAGTCTACCCCTCTGCAGTAAGTGCAGTTCACATGCCGGGACTTGAACTATGTTTTTAAAAACGTACTATATTTCACAACCTCTTTTTGACACTGGTTTGAATTTTAGAGCAAAATTAAACTTGTAATTTCAAACTTTAAACACATTAAAAAATAAAAAATAAATAACTTTAAATATGCAGGATCTTTAAACCTGGAAATCAGATGTGTATTTTTTTATTTTTTTTATTTATTTATTTATTTTTAAGAAATAAACATGGCATCTTAAAATGTATTCTGCAATTGCTAAACATTTGGCAGGGGTGTGAAAACGCTTTCACATGTGGGCTACAAAATGTGAATTAACTCAACATCAACAGGATAAATTACTTATTTTGGTGGAGAGTTTGAAATTGTTGTATATCCAAAACATTAAAAAGCCTCATAAGCACTAAACTTACATTTTTATTTAAAAATATATATATATTTCATTTATTTGGTTTGTTCTACGTTTGTTGTTTTCTTGTGTTTAGAAAGTTCATTTTTGTCTGTTCTCAGCAACAAAAGCATAATACAGTATAAGTAACTGTAAGTGTACTTTGTACAAGAAAGGAGGTCGATTAGCATTTTGGACCATGGATGGAACAAAAGACTGATGCTCCAAGTTCTGAAAACTTGTCCAGCTGTCAGTTGCTACAACAGATTCATAGGTTTGATAAAGCTGATCAACACGTATGTAGATGATATCATGTTATATTAATTTAAAAATGTCCAGTGTCCCTTTTGATTATTTTATCAACTGCAACATGTATCCAAGTTTAATGAATCATTATCCAAAAGTCTCATTTCTGGTAGAAATCAGTAAAGCTTTTTGGTGCTTTGTACCATGATGTGAAAATAAAAAAGTTATAGCCAAATGTTTGTATTTTGTTTAATGTTGCTTATTTTGAGAAGATTGTTTTTCATCTGTTTGGCTGTTAAACCTAAACATTGTATTTTTAAAAAATGGATTACGAACAAATTTGCATAAAGTCTGTATTAACTGTTTAAGTCTACTGGCCAAAATGATACCATCTTAAACTGCAGTTGTCGGCCGCACAAAATCCCTCCAAGTGCCGCAAAAGGCCCTCGGGCCACACTTTTAACTCATGTGCCCTAAGGTGTTGTAGAGGATATGGGGTTGTAAATATACAGTATTGTTAATTATCAGTTATGAGTTAAGCTCATAAAATATGCATGTAATTTACAAATAACCTCGTGTGTGGGCACCACCTCTCCTAAGAGAGAAAAATTCAGTCTTGTATTTACTCCAAAATAATGTACGTGAGTTTTTTTCTCATGTTTAAAGGGCACCTAATCAATTAAGACACACAGATATGCCAAAATAATCACAAATTCAGTTGATTGTATGTATTTTATTATAAAAATGGGAATCTGTGACTGTATGCACGACAAAATTGACTGAACATCAAATACCTTTGATGAGTAAAATAGATTAAACTTAAAAGCAGACTAGGACTGGTTTCTTTCTAAGCTGAACTATATTTAAGTTTAATGTATGTTATTGAGATGCAAGGTCAAATGGTGTAAGGTGAGCTAAGTTGGTCTGATAAGTTGTCATGTAGGGTCGCCAGCAGACAGATGAAATCATGAGTTGTCCCGTGAACAATTTCCGCAGATACCAGGCAGGTGGGTGCAGATTAGCTCGTAAGTTGCAAAATCTCCCGAGTTACCTTGACTAGTCCTCCTCTGGACCTGGTTTGATGGATAACTGTCTGGATGGATTACTCACTTCACTCTGGGAAGATGCTGGTTCTGTATATCTTTTGTCCCGTCTCATTGCTTTCTTGTCTCACTAGGAAGTATTCCTCTCTGAGTTTCAGTGCAGAAGCAGGTTTCTCCTCTCGTCTCACGCTCAAAGATGATGAACTTGTCTCCCTGAAGAAGTTCAGAAGCTGCTTCTTCTCTTTCAGAAGGTTTCTCTCAGAAGTAGTGCTTTCTTAGAAGTGATGGAAGTAGATGTTGAAGTACAAGTTGAAGTCGAAGTAGAAGTGAACCTTAACTGTGTGTAAAACAGATAAGATGGATTCACCTCGAGAAGAGGTGTGGTTTTACGTTTTCCTTGTGTTTATAAATCTAACATCCTGTTTTCTGCCTTAAAGTTTTCTTTTTAAAGAGAAAATAAGACAAATGTATTATCTTAAAGAAAGATTACTTAAAACACACATTTTTTTTATGAATAAACATTCAGATATGGAACAGAAATGACATCCTTGAATTAATAACATGCAATGTTTTGACCAAATGATGTCGCTGTCGACTGTCCACCTGTAAAAGGAATGTCAGTTTGAACAAAGGCTTCTTGTAGTTTTATCTTCGCTGGGAGTAATACTCCTTTTCCATAAGGTAAGTTATCAACGTTACAATTTCAGATGTTTTAGATACTCCGAGGTCAGTTGAACAAAAGCGCTCATTAAAACGGTCCGTTTCATGGGGAAATGAGTTCATGTTGCAATGAAGTTCACACAGTGACAGTTTCTTAATTTTTAGTGTCAAATTGAGAAGTTTGTGAGCTGAGACTGAATAAAATGTCTGTTCATTCCAAAGGGAATAGATTAATCTTGTTTTAAACAGTTTCAAACACAAAACACATGAATAATATTTAAAGTGAGGTGAACTCTTTTGTTTGTTTGAGCTGAGATGTTCTCTTTCTGAGGTGAGGTGTTCCCCTACAGTGTTCAAGGACTTAGTCTGGACAACTGTTCAGAAAAATGTGTGTTAAAGAGATAAAGAAGAGTGTCCATGCATTCAAGTTGTTTATTTGTCATATGCAAGGTTAACACAAGGTTTAACAGTACAATGAAGAACTGATTTGACTCTAAAAAAAAAAAAAGGCACAAATAAACAAGAAAAGCATGCACACTAAAAGCATGATGGACTTCTAGAATAAGCAGTGATTTGTTACTCTCTTGGTCATAAACACACATTTTTCAACTAGTTCCGTTTACTTGAAATAATATTTTTGAGAGATTTTAGCCCAGTGCTGAAGCTGAAAATGCAATATGGATTTTAACAGACACAGAATTTATTGAAAATGCTTTAAATATATATTTACAATACTGGACATTTATTCA
Source organism: Hypsolebias longignatus (assembly GCA_031762435.1). NCBI lineage: Eukaryota > Metazoa > Chordata > Actinopteri > Cyprinodontiformes > Rivulidae > Hypsolebias > Hypsolebias longignatus. The sequence goes on along the minus strand of JARVGV010001030.1, from coordinate 9,962,622 downwards.
GAACTGGTTAACTTTTGGTGTCAACTCAATACAAGGTGGCCACCACAGTCAACTAATCTTAGCAAACACAAAAATGACTAACTCAGTTGCGTTTACAGAAAGTACACACATCTACAACTAATTAATCTTTGCAGTCAAATACTTACGTTTTATGTCAACCAAGTCTTTTTTTTTTTTGCTAAATCGTGCACAATTGCATGGAAGTGTGTACAATGTATTTAACAAGATTTGACCAAAATGGCCATTTGTGCTTCTTTTTAGATATGAAAAGCCAGAATCTTAATCTTCTGATCTCCAAAGAACAAACAAAATGTCAAATGTGTAAAATTCAAGCGGTATTGCTGCGAACAGTGGGTGAGTGACGCACAGTAGCACCAGTTTAACTTGCTGTAATGAATACACAAATACCTCTAAAAAGTTACTCTGTCATTTGGCCCTTACTGACAGTTTTGTGTTTTTACTATCAAGGCAAATAAGGTTTGGTGGTGTCTCTTTATACTGAATGTATTAATCCACACCCCAGCTGAGTTTTTTTACTTAACTTTCAGTTTTTTGCCACAATACTCAGTGTTTTTTTATTATACAGCTGAGATTTCTGCCAGCTCAGATTTACAGTTTGTCTTTACAGAGCCACAAGTATTCATTTTTCATCGTAATGAGGACTTTGACGGGTCCCATTGTCGGTTCTCAAGGCAAGAATATTTGCACGTGTATTGTAAAATAAAAATACAGCATGAGCAACACCTCTCTGACATCAATACAAAGGAACAATTTACATTCCACGCTCAAGATGGAAGATGGCAGACGCACAGTTTTGGCTTTGGCTGAAAAGTACAACTTTAACTACCATAGTTGAAATGTCAAGGAAAGTAAGGAAAACTGCAATTTGGTGATGTTTTTTTAGTTGGGAACACCTGTTAACTTACTAAGTTTAACATAGAAACACATTCTGACAGTAAGAGATAAGAAAACATGCAAAATGTTTCTATTAGTAGTAAAATAAGTAAGTCGGGTGATCTGTCTTTTGAAAAATGGACAAATTAGCTTAGGCCTCAGAAATGGGCTAACTGATTAAAAAAAGTAATCATGCCTTGGCAGATTGGCATACGGACATCAACAGTGGCTTTAAGCAGCTGTAAGCAGACGCTTGAGCCAGTCACCATGTGATTATGTTATTACTGTCTGGAGACGAGCCCAGCAGAAGATCTTATCCACAGGTGACTGATTGTATGATATGACGCTGGTGGGGGGGGCCACAGTTCTCCTGTCAGTGTCAGCGTCTTGCCATGAATCACCTGTGCTTGAACTGAAATCGGACGCTTTAAAAGCAGAGAGGCGAAAGCCTGAACGATCCCCTCTCTTCTCCAAGCTGCTGTGTGATCTCACCCTCACTGCGTCTGAAATGCAAATCGCAGCAGAGGCCGCATTCGTGCAGCAGCAGCACCGCTGCAGTCGCTTCAGAGAACTGCAGATACGCCACACAGCTTTTAACACTGAGGAGCATCGGTCTTCTGCTGTGGGAGAGCCTCCCTTCGATTCCCTTCAAAATCTAAATGTTTGCATTACTTGGTGGAAAATAGGACTGAGCGTGTCTTTTTGGAAAACATGCAATATCGGTATGCTTTGTGAGCATTAACCTCTTTTTATTTATTCGATTGTGGATTTAACAGATTTTTAAAAAAGTGTTCTGAGCTTCACAAATGAAGAAATAAAGAGCAAAAATCTTCACCTTCCCACATAATGAAGCCTTTCCTCCACAGATTATCCTTCTCTCCCCACAACACACTCCACCTCATTCAGCATCAGCTCACCACCATGGGGATTTGGGTCTGTAGCTCCAACGGTTGCTTAGCAACAGTGACAAGAAGTCTGCCTCTTCCATTATGTGGGATCTGCTCTGGTTTTCTGTCTTACAGCAAACCCAGCCCAAACAATGACTCATTGAAGCAGATTTCTACTGCTGCTGATAGCTGTGTCAACTGCAAACAGCAGGTGTGCTGTTATCACGTTATTCTGAGCTTTATCTGACCTTTTGCCAACACCCCGTCCACTCAAAGAGACCGGAGAGTGTAAATTCATAAGCTGGAAAATAAGGATCCTGGAAAGCTTTGGAGCGTGGACTTGATTCCAATTGTTAATTTAGTAATTAGTCCAAATTTGCTTTTATATTTCACATATTCGTATTCATTTCTATAAAGCATAAATTGTTAAGCATACCTGTTTAAAGAAACAGAAAAAGGTCACAGAAGAAGCTCGTTCACAAAAGCCAACATCTTGATTTGTTAATTTACCTTTTTAATTCAATTAGCTAAAATTAAAAAGCTATAGCTGCAAAGTCAGGGATATTTCAGTGCATACATTTCATTGCAGTCATAAATTAACAGCTCTGACTTTGTGTAAATTAAGTTTCAGTGGCTGCGTTGCCCCATGGGCTGACAGTGTTTGGACAGCTCGTTTTTGTCCAAACAGGAAAAACTGCTAAGTGAATTTCATCGCCCTAAATTTTTATGATGACCTATTCGCTTTCTGCTTCAGTGAGGTTCAGATTTTATAATACAGTACAAGTCTCATGATTCTTATCTATGGAAGCCCATTTCTGCCATGAAAGAAATAAAAGCCCAACAGGAAGTCATCATTTTGACTTTTAAAGTTATAATTATAAGAATAAAAGTCATACTTATGAGTTTTAAAGTCATAATTACGAGAATAAGTTATAATTATGACTTCTAAAGTCATAATTATGAGAATAAAAGTCATAATTAGGACTCTTATTCTTGTAATTATGACTTTAAAAACTCAATTTTGACTTCCTGTTGGGCTATTTCATAGCAGAAATAGGCTTTGACACTAAATGTGGCAATGAAAAGATGTATACCTTTATTTAAAATGATTGATGTTTGAAGGCAGAGGGACATACATTGAATGAATGAATCCATGTGCTATTGGACATTAATATGTAAAAAGTGTTAATGTCTATGGTGCTATGCAGGAAACCTACCGGTGTCTGACAGGAAGCTGCATCCCTGTAGTGTCACGGTGTCCAGCAAGGGACAAACTTCGAAATTAAATTAGCAATTATGACTTTTATTCTCATAATTATGGCTTTAAATCTCGTAATTATAACTTTAAAAGTCAAAATTATGACTTTTGTTCTCATAATTATGACTTTAAAAGTCAAAATTATGACTTTTATTCCATAATTATGACATTAAAGCTCATAATTATGACTTTTGTTCACATAATTATGACTTTAAAAGTCAAAATTAAAACTTTTGTTCTCATAATTATGATTTTAAAAGTCAAAATTGTGACTTTTGTTTGCATAATTATGACTTTAAAAGTTGAAATTATGACTTCTTGTTGGGCTTTTATTTTTTCTTTCTTGACGGAAATGGGCTTCCACACTCAGCTGTTGTGAAGCAGGCCAACACATTGTTAAAGATGAAGAAATCCGATCGAATCTTACAGATCGCGCACCTTCATCTATGTCCACTCATACAGTTTTATCTTATAGCGTGATTTCACTTGTTAATAATATTAAAGTATGTCCTTCCAATAGATAAAACAGAAGTTTCAAAAAGAAAAAAAAAAGTTTTTATCATTTCAAAATGTCAAACACCTCAGTTTGTTTTAAGAAGCCTTGTCACCCTACATCAAATTGGTTTTTAATGTCCTTCAGATATATAGTGTGTGCACACCACTGCTTTTTCTGTTCGGAAATAACACATTTAGAGTTCTTGAGCTGCTGAAAGAGGAAATAGCACCAAAAACTGTAAAGCGTCTTTATCGTCTGCCTTTTTTTATTCAGTTGAATGCCTTGGTTCTTCCCCTTACTGATATATTTATTTATAAGGGCTATTCAACTGGTGGACAACAAGCCATTGCCGAGCCGCTGGTGATTTCAATCCAGCCCATCAATGACTTGAATTTTATTTTATTTTATTAGTTCTGGGTTTTTGGTTTTGTTTAGTGCATTTATGATTGAGTGCAACAAAATAAAAAAATTTAAAAGATAACAGATCATTGTAAAACTTGGTTCATTTAAATAATGACTAACCTGTGGATATTCAGCCCCTGAGCTGCTGGCTTTCAGCTAATGTGGACCCCCTGAGCAGTTTTGTTGAATAGGATTAAAATTATTGAAATATTAACTTTGGAGCTTTTTACCTTCATATTCTTTAAGTAAATTTTTTATTTTCATTTCAATCATCATAATCCTTTAGAAACATCTTGGGACCACTTCTAACTCTGCATTCAAGTTTATAGAGAGATGTAGTGAAACAGCTTTGAGGTGAACAAATGAGTCTGCATATAAAGTGTAAACAGAATGAGCTTTTTCTCATTGCAGTGATTAACAAGAAACATGGTCCAATAAGAAAACTCTGTTGAGTCAGTGCAAAGGTTCAGGAGAAGACTGTTCCTTCATGAAGGCAGTCCAGCACCGAGCGTGTTGGATGTTCCTGGATGGTTGGGACCAACATGTGGAGAAGTATAACAAAACAGGAAGTTTGGAAGGTGCAACAGCAAAGTAAACCAATAAAGACATAAAGGATAACCTGAAAGTAGTGTATGAGTACAAAAAAAAGAGACAATACTGTAATAGGAAAAAAAAAAAACCTGCAAAAGAACAAATCTGGAGTCAATGTTTGTGCCAGAACATGAATAATCAGATGATGGGAAATGAGATTTGTTCACTGAAAAAAAAAAAAGAAAAAAAATCAATGAATAAACAGTTGGCATTAACATTACAGTCAGCTGAAGAGAAGCTTGAGACAAAAGCTTTCAGTGGGTCATCGATCAAGAGAATTCTTCGATGCAGTTCATATGATGGACTAAAGTTAGCGATGATGTGCGGGGGCACGTCAGGTGAAGGGTCGGATGGAAATCTTCCCCTCTGCAGTAAATGCAGAGGAGGACAATAAAAGTCTGCACACTTGATAATCCATTGGTTGGAAAGAGGTCAGCTTCTCAGGTCAGTGTGGAAAATACTCACTGGCTTCCTCAGGATTATGGTCAGCTGAGCTCCATTAAGGGAGACGTTTTTCAATTAAACACCGACCATGGCTCGTTTTTTTTTTTTGTTTGTTTTTTTTTTGTGTGTGTGTGTGTGTGCAGATGATCCGTCAGCTGCAGTTCTAAAAGTCTGCAAAGATTTTAAAGATACTAGGATTAGACGTGGTAGTAGCTGAGATTTATCCCAAACACATATTCTGAGCACAGCATTTGGAGTCACTGTCAGAAAAATATCTTATGAACCACTGGATGAATTCAAATAAAAATTTCAGGAATTAACCATTGGTTTTATTTCTAAAGTTTTTGGACTTTTGGAGCCAGTTCAACTTGATTTTTTTTTTTCTTTTGCCACAGCCGCCCGACTCCAGAAAACTCCAACATGGCTGTAATTCAGTCAGTTTAGCTCATAATGTGCTAAACTTTGGGGTGATAGTAGCTAAATGGCTAAACATACTTCAGATTGCTCCCCCTTTAGCAAGATATTTGCTTTAAATTTTTGCACGAACTGTTAGCTACACACAGTGTTTGTCTGTTAGCACAATATCATAAATGTCTGGATGTATTTTAACGAAACTTTTGAAAAAAAGTTAATTGAATATACATCCAAAACTGATTAACTTTAGGAGTAAATACAATTCAAGATGGCTGCCACAGCTAAATGAAATTACCCCAAACAAAATGGCTGTGACTGTTAGTTTTACACGTACTGAGCTACAGTTTGGTGTGGTAGTAGCTGAGAGTCATTCACAACACAAACTCTGAGTGTGACAAGTCGCATTATCATATGTTACGCCGAGGTTTGACCAAAAGGGGTTACAAAATTCAACTCATCAAAATCTGCAAATCACTGGCGATGTGCATAATTTAATTATTTGGAGTTACTAGGGTTTGTTGAATTGATCAGTTGTATTATGTAGTTAAAAAAAAAAAAAAAAAAAAAGGTTACCAAGCATCCACAGAGTTATAAATCTATTTATTTTTAGCATGTGTTCATCCAACCTGTGGCTCAAAACTCGTTCCAGTTCAGTTTCCAGACTGTTCTCATGAATATCTGTTGCAGATTTGGTTCAGGAACCATTGCTCTCTGAGGACTGATCAGTTGCATGCAGCTCCATCACTCATGTCTCGCCTGCAGCTCCTGAGGGAGTGGCTGTGACATTTAGCAGTAATTGAATTGCATTCTGCCCTCTTGTGGACTGTTGATCTGTTGTCAGGGGAGGGCTCCTCATAAACACAGAGTGACTGCAGAGTCATCAGACCACAGCTTCGCCACAACCCATCAAAACTGCACAGAGGTGCAGGTTTAGAGAAAACACAAGTTCACTGCATTTCCTGTGAAAATGCAGTGTGAATGCTGATTGCTGAAGAACTTGCTGAAAAACGGCTGAAATAGCTAAAAATAAATAAATAAATAAAATGCTGAAATGTGGCTGAAATGGAATAAGAAGCCTAAGTTAGCAGAAGAAAGCAGATAGAACAGCTGAACAAGGCTTGAATAAGTAGAAATGAACACAAAAATGAGTTAATTAGATTTTTCATTTAAAAAGCTGAAAAGGG
>JARVGV010001030.1:9873559-9889761 GCA_031762435.1 Hypsolebias longignatus | reverse complement strand
TCTCTATAAACCTCTCAGCCAGTTAATAAGATAATGTGCCGACAAATAAGTTCATCCCATCTCAAAACTTTTTGTCTCTTTGAAAATGTCCGATAATTTTTATGCCGTAAAATTAAACTGCCAATCATGTGTAAATGTGATAATTTGACGAATTGAAAATAAATGGCCAATTAATTTGAAGTTTAAATATAATTCAAGTCTCATGTCACACTCATTATTCCAATAGTCACACAGAAGAGATATGTTTTAACCTGAAAAAGAAATGAACCCGTTTTAACACAATTAATATTCTTTGGACTTGAACTAGTCATGAACAATTAATTGATAGGTGATAAGGTAAAATTAATCCTGCCTTGTATCCTACAAATGTTTACTTGCAGAAAACAAAAAGTGTTAAGGTGTGACAACAAAGTGAGAAGAGATTTCATAAAACTGACAACAGAATTCAAACGTTCACTGTTTTCCAGAAAAAACTCACTGTGGCAAAGAAGTTAAACTAGAGACATTTAATTTTTTTACAGATACTGAGCCAAGATTTTGTATGACAGTAGCTGAGAGTCTTTTCAACAGGTCATTTGTCATTTTTACTTAAAACCTAAGCTTGCAAGGCAACATGGATTCCTTCAAGAATGCTATTCTCATTTAGCAAGTGTTGACAACATTCACTGCTCCTTCTAGTGCAGAGGTTCTGAAACTTTTTGGGTTCAGGGATCCCTTACAAGGGAGAAATAGTATCAGGGACCCCCTCAAAACCCTCATGTTTATTAACTAAGTTTCTTCAAATTGTCTCTTTAATGCAATGGAAATATTTGTCTAACATAAATACTTAAGACCTGTTCTTTAGTGTTAATACAATTTTTATACTTTTAAACATGGGGTATTTTTTCTTCAAGACACACTCAATTAACAAAAAAATTAATTTCACTTCCAAAAATTACAGTTTTGAGAAAATTACCAAAAACCACTTTAAAACTTTACCTATTCACATATCGAACGTAAATGTATCGCTACTTCTTTAAATTATTACAGAAAACTCTTTACGTAAAACTGAACAGAATCATAACAGCAGTGGTCATATCAAATAACAGGGTGTAATTTGTAAACTGATCGATGCTGGAACGTACTGTAAATAGCAGGCTGTCGGGGTGGGGGTGTTGGTCTGGTGGTCCACCCCCAGAAATGTTTGAATAAAGTACATGTGACTTCCTGCATTTTGATGTATTTTAATGGGTTGTTAAACAAGCACCGGTTTGCGGACCCCTAGTAGTCTAGGGACCCCAGCTTGAGAACCACTGTTCTACACACTGATGCACTTCTTATTGTAAAAGATAAAGAGTCATAAATCTCTAAACTGACATTTGTTAAAAAAAAAAAAAAAAAAAAAAAAGTTAACTCATGGTATTTTTAGTGCAACCAACCTTTTAATATTCGATCTGAGAACTGCAATACAAATGAACAAAGACAACAGTTTTAATCTCTCAGGCCCATTAAACAACACAACACAGTCTTAAGCTAATGAGTTTTTAAATCAAAGTAAAGTTACTGATACTAATGTCACAATTAAATTTAAATTAAAATAAAGCTGAAATTTACACAGAAAAGCATCCATGCGATTTTAGTGGTGTTTTGTTTTTTTCAGTAGAACAACAATAGTTTTTTGTGGCTAACGGTAGGTGCAGATCCCAAATGTTCTCCTGAGAAAGCTTGTGTGAAAGATTATCATCACTCATCACTATCACAGTGAACTCACTGAAACAGGGATTGAAACGCAAATGGAAAACATCATTAGCTCTTTTATTTATTTACTTTTACTAAAGAATGTGCCTTTCCCACCCAGTTAACTTGCGGATTAATCTTCCTGAACTGTGCGACGTGCTGAGGAACGACAGCTTTATACAGATTAAGTACAGTATGTGCTGCACCACAGTCAACTCAATTTAACTAAATAAACTACACAAGTTCATTGTAAGAACCATTTTAGATTATGCGGAAAATAAAAAAGACTGATTTTATATTCAAATTTATAAACATGGCTTGTAAACAAACAGAAACGTGGACGATGCACATACTGCATACAAAATGACATCATACAGACTGCATTGAAGAAGTGTATTTTTCAGACTATAAGGTTGTTATGTGCCTGGGGCACATTGGCCTTATTGTTTTGTCCTTTTGGACAGGTTTTGGGTTGGCTAATCAGCCTCTAATTGTTTTGGGCTGTGGCCTTTTCCGCCCGCCCATAAATAGGGTGGTTGCAAGGCGCTCGCTCTCTCATGCTCACTCTGTTTGTGAACTCGCTCATGCGCCCACATTTTTGGCCTCTCAGAAGATCTCTCCCTTTTGGGTCTCCTTTGTTTGGAACTTTTTTTTTTTTTTGGCCGCCGTGGTTTTCCCGGGGCCTTTGTTTTTTCTTTGTCCTGGAGCTGTGGCCTGCTGTTGGCAGCCTCAGCTACCTCAGGTTAATTTTGTTAACTTTTTGTACATTTTTTGTAACTTTGGCCTGGTGTGATCGGTTGTCCTGTTTTCGCTATTTATTTTGCTATAGGGTTTTTTATTTATTTTTTAAATTTTTTTTAATTAATTAATTTATTTTTTAGTTTTAGTCAGGTATCAGCAGCAGCTTGGACGGCCCTGTATAGGGTTGACCCGCTGCAGTATCTTTTTGTTCTGTTTGACTGGCTCACCAGGTCCACCAGGTCCACTTTGGGTTCTTGTGCCTTTTGGTGGACACTGTAACTGGGGATTCCTGGTCCTTTCCCTTTTTATTTTATTTTATTTTTTTCATGAAGCACCAGTCTTTTTAATAAATTGAATGTTGAACCCCCTAATGTGTGTCTCGTGTCCTCCTTTAAATTGTGTCCTTGGTGGATGTAACAAAGGTGCACTTAACATCCATAAATTTTCTCAAAAATTGTCAGTAAGTCTTACAATCCTGTGTGCCTTATGTATTGATTCTGGTTGGGCTTAACCTCGAACCAATTTTATGTGGTACATGGTGCTCAAAAATGTGCATATTTTTGTATTTTATGTCACAACTGAACAATATTGAGGGTTATAATGAATGAGTTGAATAAAGTTTAACTTATCTGACTGTTTCGCTTAATGCACCTTATAATCCGGTGCGCCTTACAAACTGACCTGTTCATTAATATTGCTTTATAATCCAGTGCGCCTTATAGTCTGAAAATACGGTACTCTAATTAAACATGTCTCTACATCAGTTGCTTCTTGTAAAAGAAAATGCTTGAATGTGATATTCTTTTTCAAATGGTTTTTGAGGTGTACTGGTAATTTTGTTCATTTTGTTTGAAATTAGAGCTTTAAACTTTGGAGTTCAACACACTTTTTGCTTGTTTTGGTGCTTTGGTAAAATCCTGTCTATCTGTGTCATCATGGCAAAATATTTGAACCTTGAGCGACGTTTCTGTTTAAGTAATGGCTCAATTTGGGTAAGGCGGTTGATTCCTGCGGCTAAACAGAGCACTTTTAAAACCGTGCATTTCTTTACACGTTAATTCACAGCTGAGTAAATCTAACATTACTTCATGAAGGCGTTAGTTACTTTAAAAATGAACAAGGTGCTTACGTGGAAATGCTTTAAGTAAGCACTTTTTAATGATTTATGTGTTTTGTTCCAGTCATTTATGTGACTCATACCACAACAAAACAGATGCTGAAAACATCGCTTTCATTAAAAACTCAACTGTGTTCAGGAAGACCAAAGAGATTTACAGACCAATAAAAAGGGCATGGCAGCTGTCACAAAACAGATAAACTAAAACAAATAACAGCTATAAAACAAAGAAAAACAGCTACAGAATATAAAACGACATAAAATCATTCAAATATAGAAAAACTACATTTTCTGCAAAATGCCAGAGTGCAATTTTTAAGAAATGTAATGAAAAAGCTTAAACCGAGTGGTTAAAGCTAAAGGAAGCTTAGCTAAAATATGTAAAAGATACAAAAAAAGCAAATAGAAAATGTACAGAAAAATGTAAAAAAAAATGTTTGAAAACAGTATCAGCATCAACACAAGAAACTAAAACACATCCACAAACAGGAGATGGTTTTAGAGAAGTGATTATAAAAAGAGACAGGATGAAAGGTTGTCTCATGTCCACTGGGAGGTCAGTCCACATTTTAGAGCTGCAACAGATGAGTCCTCCTCTCACAGCGAGGAGCAGCTGACCTGAGAGGACAGGAGGGCTGCAGGAGCTCAGAGAAGCAGAGCAAAATAAAAGAGTTGCAAAAGGAAAATGAACACACATCCTGTGGAGTGCATGGGGCTAAAATTAGAGAAATGTGCTCATATGTTCATGTACCAGAAAAAGGAAGGAAGTGATTTATATCTGCATGCACCGGCACATTCACAGTTCTTTCTGAGATAAAATTCACTTAATCTAAAAACAACAAAAAGACGATTCAAGTTTTCTAGTTAGATGCCATTTTCAAACCATCGGAAACACTTATGAAACCCATTCGTTTTCAGAACCTGAATAACTTTGAAATAAACAGGATTATAAATAAATGCAGAGAAGAAATATTTTGCTTCTCAAAATTAATTACTGTAATTTCTGGACTATTGAGCGCACCCGAATATAAGCCGTGCCTGCTAAATTTAAAAAGAAAATAAAAATTTTACATAAATAGGCCGCACTTGCCTATAAGCCATGGGTGTTCACGTTGTAACATGATATATTTACATAGGAATATATATTTTTTACTTTTAAATACATACCGGTAACACGCATAAATACATTAATTTTTTTTTCTGAAAAGTGCCTGTAAAAAGGCTTATTTAAAAAAAAACATAAAAAAAAAAAAAAAAAAACAGTAGTCTACCAGGAAGTCATTGAGTGCTACCCCCAAGTGAGATGTGTGTTGGGCAGCTATGTGAGCGCCTGGGTGTGACGACGCTAAATGTTTTGGTGGCATGAAGCTCGTTAGACCATTAAAAAAAAAAAAAAATAAAAAAAATAAAATCCATAAATTAGCCGCAGCATTGTGTAAACCGCGGTGCTCAAAGCGTGTGAAAAAAGTAGCGGCTTATAGTCTGGAAATTACGGTAATTCTTCATCTAAAATGCATAAAAAAATCAAATCACCCAGTAAATATTTGAGCTCATGACAGAAAGCACAAAATTCCAAATCTGACTTTAAAATGTGCAAATGTTTAACTTTGAGGGCATTCAACTCCTCAGTACTGTATTCTTCAAGTCGAAACTCAAACACTTTGCTTCAGACCACATGAACAGAGGAGGGGTGGGGGGTGTTCAGGTAGCTACACGTAAAACACATCTAAAGATTTCCTGGTCACACATTTTATCTTGACTTTTTGAAAAACAGAGCAAAATGGACAAAGAGGAGAAATAAAGCTGCTCAGGCTGAAAACCTGCTGCAGCTGTGACTGACAGGTTCTGCTGTTTGAAGCCGGTTTAGCTGTGAGGGAAGAATATAACAGGAAACCCAAAATAGAAGTTAACACCTTGGAGCAAGACTTAGGCAAAATTCTGACATGGCAGCAGCTATTACAGACCACCATCTCAGCCAGTCCCAGAGGAAGACTCAGTCTCAGTACTGTAGTGGATGTTTGGCTGATTCAGCTTACATGAGCGGCAAGGGATGAGGTGTGTAGGAAGGAAATACATACAATGACTGCTTCGATGAAGGTTTTTAATGATAAAGCATTGGATGCTAAAGACTATTGTGCTGCACTTTACTTAGACCTGTCTAAAGCTTTTGACACCATGTACCATAACATCTTATGTGATAAACTCTCAGAAATTGGTTTCTCCGATCACACTATCGGTTGGTTCTCTAATCATCTCTCAGGTCGAAGGCAGTGCGTTCAACATAATGGTGCTTCTTCCAGCTATCTAACTATAAACATTGGTGTACCACAAGGTTCAGTTTTAGGACCCACCCTCTTTACAATCTACATAAGTAATGCAGGTCAGATCATCCCTGATGCATCCTTACATTTCTATGCCAATGACACTGTTGTTTATTGTCGAGCTAGAACAGTTGCTAAGGTTTTCCAGCTTGTGCAATCTGCTTTCGACATCATCGTCAGATTTGTTTGGTCTCAAACTTGTGCTAAATGCTGATAAAACCAAAGGGATGGTGTTTTCAGTGCAGACTGAACTAGGCAAAAAGGCCTTCTCCTACTCTGCTCCTGTTTCCTGGAATATCTTGCAAAAAGATCTGAAGCTCTTGACCTTGACCTCTGTAAGGAATTTTAATCAACTGCTAAGTTCACGGCAAAAACCCATGCAGACATGTTCCTATGCTTAGTGGTTCATGAGATATTTTGCCAATCATCTAAACATTATTGCTCTTCCCTCTTCTCACTGACGGGCAATATTGTGGATTAAAGGTCAGAGTTTCATGAAATCTTATGGTCAGATCCAACTCAGCAAAGAGTATTTTATTAGCATTTTACACCACTTTACAATGGAGCTGTTTTTTTGTTTCATTTTTATCTAATTTCTTCTATTTGCTTTTCATTTTATATACTTATTATATGATTGTCTATTGTTGTCTGTATGTCATCTGTCTTCTTTGTCTAAAACAGGTTTCTCTTGTAAATGAGTGTGTTTCAAAGCCAATAGGTTGACTTGGAATATTTTAAATTCTACCCGAGTTTTCAAGTTTGGGTCAAAATAGTTAATGGAAATATTTTTTATAGTTTTTTATGATTGCTTAATCACTAATTTCCCCCCAACAATTTTCAAATCATGACACTCAGGTAGCAAAATACCAGCCCAGATTTGCACAACTACCACAACGTCAGATTTCTACATTTTGGAAAACACATTTATCCGCTTTAAACTTATAAATAAATTATAATGTCTCTTCTTGTCATTTTAAACAGACTTTTTCAGACAACCTCATCTATGATCCAATGGATCCAATGGGTTGAACACATGCACCACGTGTGCAAACAAAGTGAGCTTAGTTGAAAAATCCACCAATCAGGTGGAAGCACTTTACTGCAGCTGTTCAGGAACAGATTCACATACGGAGCTTCTTCTCACAACGCCTCGACATTTTAAAGCCCCGTTGTTCCTTGAAGGAATGTGGATCACCCACCGCCTTTCACGGCTGACGTTTAAACTTAAAAGCATCTTATGTGGAGAATCGATGGATATGGTTTGGTCAGACCTTAAGATTATCATTCTGTGCAGTCTTGTGTGATGTTTTGCATGACTTGTTGGTAGATAGTGGGTCTAGTCATTTTGTTTAGGCTCAGGTCAGTTGGCTGTGACAGCCATCTTGAATCAGACTCACTCCGAAAGTTAATTAGTTGCAGATTTTCACTCGAAGGTTTCATTTAAAATCCATTTAGTGGTTCATGAGATATTTTGCCATTCGTCTAAACATTATTGCTCTGCCTTCTTCTCACTGATGGACAATATTGTGGATAAAAGGTCAGAGTTTCATGAAATGTTATGGTCAGATCCAGCTCAGCAAAAAGTGATGTCTGTTTTTATTTTATTTTATTTTTTGCATGACACAGGGCTGGCCCAAGGCATAAGCCAACTAAGTGGCTGCTTAGGGCACCGGGGCCACTAGGGGGACCCCTAAGTGGAATTCAACTTTTTTTTTTTCTTGTAAGGATTTCTATATTCATTCAACCTTTATTTAGGCAGGTTAATCCCATTGAGCCTCTAGGACTCATTTACAAGAGAGACCTGTTTTCAACAAAGAATGATGACAACAGCAACAACAATAGACAATCATAAAAGAGGCACAGAGATTTTTTTAACAAGTTAAAAGAAGATGTCAATGTAGCAAAACAGATGGATTATAAGGCAAATATAGAAAACTAAAAGCAGGAACATGTCTGCATTGGTTCTTGCCAGGAGTCCAACAGATTCTTAAATCCATTTAGATGTCAAGTTCGAGAGCTTCAGATCTTTTTGTAAGATATTCCAGGAAGCATGAGCGGAGTAGGAGAAGGTTCAGTCCTGGAACACTGCAGGTAATCATGTCAATACAAGATTACTTGCAATACAATACAATCCTGATTGTATTTAATGTTTTGTTCAGCTTCTGAAAACCATGACATACATTTACATAGTTTAAGAAAACAATTATTCAACTCTAAATTTATTTTTTAAAACCATTTTTTTGTGGTTTCAAGTTCATTTACATCATTTAAGTATTTCCTTGATATTTTAAGTTTTATTTTATTTATTTTTTCAGTTTTTGCACAATTTAATTTATTTGTATGTATTCAGGTTATTTTAGCTGTTTGTTGTTGATCTTGCACTACACATTATTTTGAACATTATTGTTGCAGTTCTTTGAAACTAAAGATAATAAACCATATGACACATTTGCTGTAAAATACATTGCATACTGGTGTTTTTTTAATTTTTTATTTTTATTATTTTTAGTACCACTATGATACATATAGGATAATGTCAACATGTTAGGTTGGTGAATGATCCAACCATCTGACTATTGTTACTGTAATCCACATTATTAGCAGAAATAGAGGATCTCAAACCAAATTTCGCTTAGGACCCATGGAGGCTTTGGCCGGCACATTTGCTTTAGACATGTTGAGTTTAGTTTAGTTTTTACAGCATCTTTTACAACCAAAATAAATGTTTTCCAAGCAGTAGCTAGAAAACTACATTATTCTGACTTTCATGTTGAAAGACCTAAATATGTTGCAGGAAACGTCTTTTCATCAATCTGCACTCAATTTTTTTCTGTGGACCTCAAAAGTGTTAACAGTTTGTCACATGAGTGTGTAAAAAATTAAAAAAAGATCTGATTGTTTGAACAGTGTGTTTGACAAGGTTCAAAATATACTGATTTTTTTTTTAATGTGACACCGTGGAGAAGTGGTCAGAGCTGTTGCCTCCAAGTGAAAAGGTCATAGGTTCTCTTTTTCTGTAGTTTTCATGTTCAGGTGTTCTCCGTGTGCTCTGGTTTCCAAACCGTGCACGTTAAGTTAATCGTTATCTAAGTTGTCCCTAGCTGGAAGTGAGACTGTGAATGGTTGTTTGTCTCTATGTGTCCCTGGTGGACTTGTAATCTGTCCAGGGCGTCCCCCGCCTCTTGTGCGGGGACTGCTAGAGGTGAGCACCAGCTCCCCACGACAAAATAAATAAATAAATAAATAAATAAATAAATAAATAAATAAATAAATAAATAAATAAATGAATGAATAAATAAATAAATAAATAAATAAATAAATAAATAAATAAATGAATGAATAAATGGATGAATACCGTTTTAACATGTGATATTTTACTAACATGTTTGATTTTGCAAAAGGATCTGTGGTGTTTGTGCTAATTGTGGGAAGTATTTGGAAAAAAGGAGGCTTGTCATAAATGTGCCTAAGCAATTAAAAAAAATGTAAAAAGAGTGCATTTTATATCAGATTATTCCATGTCAGTGTGTCTATTTATATTTATATTTTAAAGTCTTGTCATCTTTAGATTAAATCCTGCACATTTTTAGGTTTTCATGACAACAGTTGACGGGCTGAGGTTGTTATTATTAATTTTTTAAAAGTGGGGTCATGTTGAGCCTATGGTACGTTGCTTTAATTTAATTCAAACGCAAAACTTTTGCATGAAATCAAATTAATTCAGTGCAGTTTAGCGTAGCTACAGGCAGTTTGTTTTTAGCTTTTTAATCAGGTTCTCACCTTTAGCAGCGAATCTGAGCATTTAAAGCGTTCCCTCAAACCTTTTGATCTATTTTTACTCTCGGCAACTTTTTCTCTGCTTCGCTTGTATTGCTTTAGCTTGTAACTCAGGGAAAACAAAAACTTTAAAGCTTAGAAGAAAAAAAAAGTTACCTACTTTATTTGTCTTGGCAGTTTCTTTTCTTCACTTGGGGTTGTATTTGTTGGCTTAAATAAATAGTTTGTAGTTTTTCTGCTTTCTCAGATTAAGTTCGGAGTCTCTCGGGCGGCTCTAGCTGTTTCTGTCGAAGCTGAGCTGAGCCCACTGCAGCAACTTAAAACAACTTCCTGTGTGGTGAACAACTGGCCTAACTTGAGGTCTGACAGACATTGAGAGGTAGAGGACTTTGTCTTCCTCATCACTGATGTTTCATGTAAAACTAAACACAGGTAGTTCAGAGAAAGAAGAAAATCGTGAGAAGCGCTGCTTATGATCTTGGTTTTTTTAATAACCTGCACTTTTGCTCTCCTTGTCCTGTGTTGAGCTTTCGTCACACTGCTCTCGCTTCTCGTGATTTTTATTTTTACCATCGCTCATTTCACGCATCTTCAAAAAGCAAACGTCGGTTCCATAAATCAGGGTCGAGTTAATCTCCCACGGCATGGAGGGTTTCTGTTGATAGGAACGCCTTGACATTTCAACACCAAGTGCAAACGGAAACAAGATGACATTTACTCTTTTTATTATCATCTGCCTTCAAACATCAAGCTCAAACCAAATATGAATTTGTGGCAATATTTAATTAAAGCCTAACCTTTCAAAGAAATATTCCTATTTGATGCTTTTATTTAAGAAATTAAACCAATGATCTTCTTGTAAAAGAAAAAAAAAAAAAAGTTGCACATTGCTTTTAAACAATAACTTTTAAAGCAAAGTTTTAGAACACAGTTTCTTGGCGACAACACCTTTTAAGAAACTAAAAAAAAAAAAAGCATTATGGTAAGAATTTAAAGGAGAATATACATTTTGCAGCTTAATTTGATCAAATTTACCTTTATCTTTTGAAATATCTTTACAATATGAAATATTTTTATGTATGGGCAGCTGTGGCTGAGTGGTTAGAGCAGTTACCCTCCAATGCAAGAGTTGGGGGCTCAATTCCACCAGCAGTCACCAGCCGAAGTGCCCCTGGGCAACACATTGAACCCCTTATTGCCTCCGATGTGTGTCCCATCAGTGTATGAATGTGATAAAGCTCTAATTATTCTTTTGTAAATGAGGGCACAGATTGTAAAGAGCTTTGAGTGTCTTGATAAGATAGTATATAAGTACAGTCCATTTACTATAATATTTTAACATGCTTTATTCTTTTTAAAATGGAGAAAAGTCTGAAAGTGAACTGAGGAATGAAGTTGTGGTGCTAAATATTATTTAATAAAATAATCACACAATTAAAGGTAAACCCTGGCTTTATGTAAAGCTGGTTTTATTTCTAACGGCACACCAGCAGTCAACCACTGGAGTCAAGTCAAATTTAATTCTTTGTGCAGGTTTGTTTGTGACAACAAACACAAAAATCAATAAATGGTTGTGCATCAGATAAAGTAAAAAGATTGTTTTCTATCAGACACTCGTGCAAAAACATCATTGCCCACCTCTGCATTCTGGCGATATGCAACAATGATGAACTAAAAGCTAACCTGTCCACAGCACGTTTTTTGGAAGATGTGGCAAATGCAGAATAAGAAATAAAGTTTTCTTGAATTCATTTTAGGCTAAATTGTTTCTCCAATAATACTGTTGAGGTTTAAATTTTCTGCCACAGTTTGGGTTTTGGAACCTGTGGAGCTACACGTCAGAGAAAACTCAAATGACTTGTCACGACAGGCGCATCAGTTCTGGCTCCGTGGCGTTGGCGTTTAAACCGACCGACAGTATGTGTGAGAGTCTTCCTGTCTGCAGGGCGTCGGAGCTCAGGCCTGCTTCAAAGAGCGATGCAGCACAATCGCACAAGGTCAGCCTCTCTCCTGTGGTTTCTTCTGCAATGGTATAGCCTGACTTCCTGTGAACGATAACCATCACGCCTCTCATATTCTCACTGATGCTTATCGCCTGAGCCGCAAACGCCATCTCCCTGAACATCTCCACCTCTTGGCCCCCCAGCGACCGCTCCGTTGCCCAGGCAGTCTGGCCGGCCACTGGGCGCCCCCCCCCCCCCCCTCCCCCCCTCGCCATTCTCTGCTCGCTGCCAAAAAGTGATCCTCCTCAGTCCTGGACCTGTCATAAGGAAATAAGATCCAGCGTCCCACCCCGGGGCGTGAGGTCAAACAGTGGAGGTTTTTGTTCAAGAGAAAGTATTGAGCAGTTTTTCAGACTGTTCCATTCATGGACCCCAAGTTCTTGAAGCAGTAATACGTTTCTTGATGAGGTTAAATTAAAGAGGTTTGGCTCCGAGCTCTGCAGGAAGGATGCATGTGATCAAAATGATAAACCACAGCGGTGCCGTACGACGTATCGGTAACCTTTACGCAGAAAAGACAGAGTGACACAGAGATATGCTTTTGTAGAAGAATTGCTCTACTTCCGCTACAAATATATCTGTAATTTTATTCAAAATGAAGATTTACACGACATTTATGTTGATCGTTATTTTTTAAAAAACATTTCACGGATAGTGTAGTTGTTTTTTTACATGATATTATTTCAAATAGCTGTTTCCAGTCAGTTCCTTATTAGCTGTGACATCTGTCATGGAGCAAGGAAGATAGAGCAAAACTTTCATCCATGTTTAGCTAATAATTTTAATCTTCAAATCACTTCTTGGTCTGTTGCCTTCATACAGCTCCTACATGTCTCTGCGTGAGTGCAGCTACAGCGTGCGCTCTCAGGACATTATTACCTGCAGACACATGTACTCTGTCTTACTATGGCTGACTTTTGTTCCTCTTCTTTCAAGCGCGTACTTCCAACTCTCCAAGTTCTCTTCCACCTGTTCCCTGTTCTCACCACAGATCACAATGTCATCAGCAAACATCATAGTCCACAGGAATTCCTGCCTGACCTCATCTGTTAGTTGGTCCATCACCAGAACAAACAAGAGTTCAGAGCTGATCCTTGATACACTCCCACCTCCACCTTGAAGCTATCTGTCACTCCTACAGCGCATCTCACCACTTTTGGCCTTCTTATTTAAATTTGTTTTTAAAAATAATCTGTATGCCTCTTTTATAACTGTCTATTGTTGTCGCAGTTGTCCATTGTTGTCATCATTCTTTGTTGAAATCAGGTCTCTGTTGTAAATGAGTCCTCAAGGCTCAAAGGGATTAACCTGCATAAATAAAGGTTGAAAGAATGAATGAAAAAAATTACCAAATTACCTGTTTTTTTAATTATTTTTCACGTTTATAAGACAACTTTATTCTAAAAATCCACACAATTATGTGGAAACCCTGCTACATTAGCTAATATAAAGCTCAGTCTAAATGCATTAGTCCTCCTGATCAGCATGTCGAGTCAGTGCAACAGTTTACTCAACTCCCGGCGGGCTGATAAATTCAGCAGCCTCTCAGTATTGTCAGCATAAACAACACTCGTCTGTGCTCAGTGCACATAAAATTAAACTGCCACACGGGCGATGGTCAGGTGTGAAAAAAAGCCGAACCTGGATAACATTTGCCCTTTTCTCCATAGTCGCTGCTCTATGACTGATGTTGAGGTTGACTGATGCAAGGAGTTCAAAAACAGAAACTTATAAAAAAATAAAAACAAAATGCTGTTGTGGCAGCAAAGAATGCTTGAAGACAATCTTAAGAGAACACCATGAGAAAGACCAGACTTCCAAAAGACTATCAGTCCTCCACTGATGTGTGGAGAACAGGCTGACTATACAGATGAGAGTTGATGGGTGAGTGGACACACCTGTGCTGAATACAGACTGGGAGCAGGTGAGAGAGTGGGCGGGACTGAACACAGCAGGAAACTGACTGAGGAGAAATGAATACTGGCACAGAGGAAAACATACAAAATTAAAACATACAATATAAGAATCACACAACATTAAATAAACCTGAGTATAAAACAAAAAAAATATAAAGAGAACCCAACAAAAAACACATCCAGATACTGATGAGGTTGTAACTGATTAAAACTATTAGTCATTGCAGCAGTTCTGTAAAAAACTGCTTAACATTTTAAGTCTAACATCTCCCATGCTAACATTTGTCACCTGCTTTGATTGATCCAATATTACTTGTCATTATTTATATTAATGGCGTTGTAAATTCTTCCAAAATATTTCACAAGGTAAACTTTTTTTTTTCCACATAAAAAAAATCATTTGAACTGGAGGAAATAGTAAATACAGGACTGAAAAAAATATCTGGTTCAAGGGTAACAAGCTATTGCTTAATATCAGCAAAACTAATTTTATTCTCTTTAGACCCAATAAATCTAAACCTTTAGTTGATCACATAATTCACTAAAATTGAAAATGAGAAATTAATGAGAGTAAGTTCTTCAAAGTTCCTGGGGGTCCACATAGATGAGTCCTTAAATTTTAAATTGCATACAGAGTAGCTCCTAACAAAGTTGTCCAAATATGTTGGCTTGTTTTTTAAATTATGATGTTATTTACCTCTATCCACACTCAACAATGTATAAAACTCATTGAGCCACACTTTGTATAATGTAATGCTATATGGTGCAATACTCACCTAAGTTATCTTAAGAAACTCAAAAGCCTTTAGATGATGGGGGCCAAGATGGTGTAGAGGCAGGGCAGCCCACTTTGGACCCAACAGTCCCAGGCTCGATCCCCAGTCACTGTATACCCCATGGTGTCTTTGGGAAGCACACCCATCCCCGAATTGCCCCCTGGGCAGCCCCCAATAGCCGTCCACTGCACCACCCAGTGCTGGATGGGTTAAATGCAGAGACCAAGTTCGCCATTGTATGGAAACATACAGTGATGACATTGTGTGACATTATTATTATTATGACTTTTTTCATCTTCTTACGTTTTTTTTTTTTTTTTTCTTCAAGGGTCGCCACAGCAAAGTATCTGGCATGAAGACTTGCTAATTATTTTTACGACGGACGCCCTTCCAGACGCAACCACAGACCTTTCCCACCCACATTTTGATGTTGTTGGTTCGGGGAGTTGAACCGGAGACCTTCTGATCACAGGCTCCCCTTCTGCGCTACCACTCCACCACACAGTTTACCATGACTATAGAATCAAAACAAATTTTCAAAAAAGAAAAATCATGAAGACAGAATTTGTACTCTTTTTTTTTCACATAAATGATTTGAATCACTTTGACGTTGCGTTTTGACGCGGCTCAAACAATCTGCAGATATTCCATAAAAGACAAATGGGAGTGTGTCGTCCAGCTTCTGGTTGGCACTCTCTCCCCCCCGATGAGCGTGTGATTCAGCAGTGTGAATAATTAAAGCTGGCAGCAGAGATAGGAATCTGTAGACGTTGGGCTCAGATAATACTTGAGCGATATCAGAGGGTTTTGGTGCGATGAGGCAGCGGCTGAGATGACATCAGTCACCCTCTCTGTGCCCCGGGCAGCCGTCAGGCCACGGAGCTGAAGGTCAGGAGATGATGGATGGGCATAGACTGACAGGGACTTATGGCTGAAAGTTGACCAGAAAATGAATGTCCTGTACATGAAATATTATCCATATGGAGGAAGATACCTGATCTGATACTGCAGTAATGTGTCATATGAATCTGTGAATAGCAGCGGTCTGTTGGGAAAGTGTAAAATGTTAGCATAGCATAGAATAAGATTGAGGAGTTGCTTTTTTAAATTATGAAAACTTAACTAAAGCACTGAGTTGGCTCGCTGATTAGAACAAAAATGGTTAAATCATGTCATCTGGACTTGTTTCTTTAAGTGAAGAGACATTTCGTCCCCTATCCAGAGGACTTCGTCAGTCTGCGGCCTGCCAACCAGATCTGTCCCATAGGTAGCCTTCATTGCTGTGTTTCAAGCCAACCTCCTGTTGGAATCTCCGAAGCAGCTTTTTAACACGTGTAAACAGAGCAAACCCATTTGAAACCATCAGTCATCATTAACAGCAGTCAAGTGTTTTAGGCCAGGTGACCAACTTGCTGTTCACAGAAACAGCCTGTGGATAACCAAGGCCAAAGTGGTTCAGAAAAAAAGCTTTGTAAGCTCAATCATCCTGATAGATAACAACAAAAATAGTTACATCATGTCATCTGGACCCGTTTCTTTAAGTGAAGAAACATTTCGCACCCCATCCAGAGGACTTAGTCAGAAGTACGTACTGATGAAGTCCTCTGGATAGGGGAAAATGTTTATTCACTTGAAGAAACAGGTCCAGATGACATGATTTAATAATTTTTTTATCATCTACCTGGATGATTGAGCTTACAAAACTTTTTTCTGAACCACTTTGGTCTTGAATGTTCATGCTCAATAATCCAGATGTCGAATCTGATAATTCTCAATCAGGTCATCTGGACAGTTTCTTTTTAGTAGAAACGTTTCACTCTCACTCCAGAGGGCTT
>JARVGV010001030.1:9852305-9866473 GCA_031762435.1 Hypsolebias longignatus | reverse complement strand
ACTGGAGAAACTGGTCTCCTCTGTCCCCAGACGTCTGTTGAGTGTTGGAAGAAGAAGGGGGGATGTCACACAGTGGTCAACATTCTGTCAGTTTAAACTTTTGATCTGTGATTTGTTCTATTCTGAATAAAATATTAGACGTTGGCTCCTCCACATCATTGTACTGTATTCACTTTTTATTCACTATTTGTTTAATGTCCCAACTTTTTGGAACCTGTCTTGTAATTTGTAGCCTTCTTAAAAGTGTTGTCAAGCCATTCATACCTCCTTCCTGTCTGACCACCAGACTTCAGACCTGGTGGCCAAAAATGAGGCCTTGTTTTTGGTCAAACTTGTCTCACTGGTTGGACATGGAATTATTTTTGTAATTACCTGTATTTGATCATTATTTTTATTTTATTTAAAACAGTTTTTAAAATGAGCCTGTGAACAAGTCCAGCATCTGTTTTATGTTCTGCATTAAGCAAAGCACGGCACCGTGCACTGTGCCGTGTAATGACGTCCTGCTTTGGGCAAAACAGCTGCTGTCATTTGTTGTCAGCTCTGCAGTATCCAATTCTGCAGCCTGCATGCATGTGAAGCAGCATTTTACTAATTGTCCACTTGTACACATTACAAGTGAGATTTAGTTCCTTGCATCCAAACTAAAGCAGAGTTGTTGGATGAGATGAGAGGCAGGATTCCACAGTGACGTTTGGCTCAGAGATCTTTAGAAGCAGTCTTCTAAAGTTTGTTAAACTCCGTCCCTGTAAATTTTTACTGAGACTTGTATAAATAGCAGATTACCATAGTGAGCTAATAAAAATATCTAAAATATAGGAATAGAGGAAAAGCATTACTTTGAGGAATATATTATGCTTGGATGGGAACAAAAGTTGTATTTAGTGTATTTTAACGTGGCCCGTCAGGAACACGAGTGTGTATTAAAGTTATTGTGAGAGCATCTGAAAAAATTCTGACAAAATTCAAACAAAGTAGAATTTTTAGGCTTTGTCTGAAAAATTCTGTTTGTTGACCGTACCAAAAATAAATGAAAACACAGACAAAAGTAAACTCGTGGCTGACATTTTTTCCCCCAAAAGACAATACGAGGGTTAATATTTGCCCAGTAGTTCATGACATATTTTGCTAATGGTACAGATAACTGAACACACACATGCTGACACAGACACTGGCAAAATGATTTATTTATTTCATTTATTCATTTTATAATAACAAAATACATATCAATTAACATATATGTACAGTAATTAGAAAATATTTCAATATTGTTATGTTATATTTCAACTGTTTCGTTTCTTTATGGTAAAATAAATTTATTTGATTAGCTTGTTTTAACAAGCTTTTGTTGAGTTTAGTTAATTTTTTTAGTTATGCAGTTGTGCCTTGATACGTCACGGTTCGACTTTTGCAGGCTCACTCTTTTTCGCAGGTTTTCAACATAAGGTTGTATACAACACACACACACACACACACCTTCTGATGGAAGGTGGCCAACCAGAGCATTGTGCTCTGTATCCCAGGCGCTGATTGGCTCAGTAACAGTAGCATCAGTCTGTCTGCTCTCTTTCTCAAGCACCAGAGAAAGCTGCTGAACATAAAATAGAAGGTGGAGCTTCTCGAGTTGTTGAAGGAAGGGAGAAGCTACACGACTGTTGGCTGCCATTACGGCCATCTTGACAGGCCATCTTGACAGGCCATCTTGACAGGCCATCTTATCTTAATTCACCTGGAAGTTCTGAAAACCTGATGCTCTGCCCCTCCCTCCCCTCATACCGAGGAGTTCCATAGACTTTTCAGAGGGGCCCAGCTAAATAGCCATCATGTCATCCTCCCTCCCCCCCGCGGAATGTTGGCGTCATTATATGTTCATGTGCAAGAATTTTTTCATTATCATGTTGTTAACCTTCAACCAAAGATTAAGAGCTTGTTAGGATTTTTATTTTTTTGTCTCCAAACCCTATGTGTCATTTTTCACCACTTTTTATTGTCTGTCCAAACAGGTTTTAAATGAATCTTCGAGGCTCAATGTAACTTATCTGTTTAAATAAAGGTTGAACAAATTAAAAAAAAAAACTACTGTTTGCTACATCAAGAGGGATGAGAAGAAATATCAGGCCTACGGCAGCAGTGACTTTCAACAACACCGCAAAGTTAACATTTTTCTTAGTTCATATCTGAGATATCATTACTGTTTTTCTTTTACATTTTATTGTTGGATGTAACTGGAATTCTGTGTACCGTACACAATTTCATTCCACCACCACATGTGGTGCGAATGACAAATAAAAAAAAAACTCTGACTCAAAGAGGGTGGTTACTTCCTGCAATAAGATGATCGTGAAGATGGAATCTGCATTAGCTGTGTGGATTAATGATTGCGTAAAAAAAATAAAAATAATAATAATCAAACCGGATACAAACACCATCCGCTCAAAGGCCAAATAACTTTATGATTGTCTTTCTCATCCTTCAAGTCGTATTAGTATATTTACTGGTGAGTACCCTATAAAATGTTGCAGTACTGTACAGTACAGATATGTATGTTGTTAAAATTGTATAGGTTTATACATTTAGAATTTTGAGCATTGCAAGAGTGTGAGAAGTGTTTATAAAGTCTTAAAATATATATAAATACTGTACTAAGATCCCTACTTCGTGGATTTTCATCTCTCACGAGGGTATCTGGAATGAAACCCCTGCAATAAGTGAGGAACTACTTTATACACCTTGATTTGTTCTTCATCCTGGATTTGTACTTGACCGTCCAGGTGACCGTGTTAATAAAATCCAAAGCAAAAAGGCACTTTAAAAGAATAAGTCTCAGCTACGACCACACCAACTTCTTGCTCAATATCTTTAAAACTGGTTGACTTACATCCATTTTGGAGATGGCTAAGTTTGGTCAGCTGCAGTGCCTATCTTGAATTGAGTTGACTTCAGAAGTTCAAAAGTTGTAGAGCTGCATCCAGTGATTACTTTACGAGAGCTTCATTAAAATCTGTCAAGCCATATATGAGGTATTTTGCTAACAGAAACACAATCCAAAACAAAGACATGGGCACAAATGTTATCGCTCACTTCTTCTGCAGGCGACCAACCTCACCACCCCCGCAACACAGACAGGCTAGCTTGCAAAAAGGTAAAAGTTTCCCAAAGATCTAGTTTTATTAATGTCTGTCTCAAAGCTATTTTGGTCACACGGAGCTCAGAGAAAATACGAGTTTGTTTCAGCGAGAAGAGGTAACGCCTCAGAGGCACCAAACAGCAAGATCGATCTCGATATAACTTCAAGCCACCTTTCTCTCCAGGGAAATGCTTTAAAGGAGGAGAAAAGCAGGAAGGAAATTCATAGACTGAGGTAGAAAACGGAGGGTGACACTGCATGCACCCTACAGAATCATACTATTTATTAAAATAATCAAATATATGTGTAAATTGGTTTAAGAGTACAGCACAAGTTTTTCCTCTCTATTTTTTCTAAATACATCTACATATTTAAGCAGATTTAAAGCAGATAAATCTTTGCATGCAAGTCTCTGAAATGAATACATTATAAGTTCAAATCCTCTGGAGACTGCAGGAAAAGTGAAACAACTGTGTGGCAGTCATTGAAAAAACAGTAATAATAGCTCCATTTGCACATTGTGACAAGTTTAAGGAGAGTTTCTGCAGCTGACTTCATCCTGAGATTTTCTTTGCAAATCCTCGTCCTACATTTAACATCTTTCAGCCAAGCAATGAAATTATTACATCAAACTGAGACATTATTCTGCTCGTCGTCTTCGTCCCGCGCGCTTGTTAAGAATCTTAACCCAGGGAAATAATTCAGCATTTCAGAAAGTGTACAAGAAGACAATTGCTATTGTTCAGTGTAAAGCTATCAGGTGGGTAGTTTAGCTTCAAATAAAGACTGAAAGTCAGAAAAATGTAAATAAATGGGAGTAAAATTGGACAGAGAACAATCAAATGGAAGAGTGAATTCGTTTGGATGGAATTTGGCTGTAGCAAACTTTTAACTGTAAATATTAATGCTATGCCAAGAAGGGGTCAGAAAGGTCAGGCTTTGGTTGACTAAAAAAAAAAAAATAATAATAATTTATAAGAAAGGAGATGTAAAATGTAATCAACTTTTTTCTGGAATTGTGTTTTTTCAAATCCCAGTGTCAGCGTTTAACCAAAGACCCTTGCATTCCTTAAATAATTGCATATCGCCAGTTGCTTTTCATGCCTGTGTTTCAGTCTAAAAGCATCTTACATTGAGAAACAGTCCAATTAACATGATTTCAGTAGTGTTTTAACCCCCAAGTGGTGGACTGAACAAGAGTCAGAGTATAGATTGGCTGAAAATTAAAAGACATGGTGAGTACAGAGTTGAGTCTTGAGTTATCTTTCATATGGGAGTGTAGATGAATGTCTTAAAAGTATTTTTCTTGATTCAAGAGGGCTGTGAGGTTTCAGTTCCAGGAGGTTCGCCAATTTGAAAACGAGTACCACTGGAGAGAGGATCAGGTTTAGTGACGGTGGCTGGTTCTTCAGGCTGAATGCATTGGAGAGCAGTCAGGACAAAATCTTTGATGAGTAGCAAACACAAGGAGCACAGAGGCCTAGGAAGGCGATATGAATCCAGGACTTAGAAGTCAACTGTAGGGAGATCACAAGAGTCAAGTTTTTAGAAATAAAATGTTTGCAGACAGTCTAGAGGCCATTCATTACATTATCATAGGTAGGATAATGTCCCGATGCTGAAGAAGTGTCTGGCTGAAGTTTTTATTCTCCTCCAAAGTTGTCCCTTCAGTCAGGTTCAGGTGTGAACTGGTGCTTGATTAGAAATCTGCTGCAGCTGTGGATGAGAGAGAGTTGGCTGGCAAAACCAGAACTCCTACACCAATTCAATCATGTTGGTTAAACCATAAACATAACGTCATGCAATCTTACATTAGTTTTTTTAGTGCATAAATTTGTTGTGAATGACTCTCAGCTACTACCACTCTAAGTTTTAGCTCAATACCTGTAAAACTGGCTGAGCTACAGCCATTTTTTCTGGCTGACTAAGTGCACCACAAGGACATCACTGCAGGTAACTGGAGAGAGACGTTCTCCTCATATATGACAAATGAAAGATCACGGCTGCGAGGACATTTGTTCTAAAATTAGCCAGTTTTGTTTCCAGTTGCTGCTTTTGTAAAGAGTCTGACAAGAACCTGAACTTAGCTAAATTTGTTAAATTGGCACCACTGTCCGGGTCCAGTATCTGTTTCCTTCACGTTTCGGTGTTTGAGAATGGGAATGGATGCGAGTATTTGACTTTGATGTAAACAGAGAATGTAAGTTTAAGACAAATATACTGATGCTTTATTTAGTTCACATTTCCTCCAGCCAATCCATTTAATGTTATTGTTTTATTTTAATTACAATTGGCTTGATTGGAACAGGGAGCAGGTGAAGATGGGCATGGCAGAACAGAGGAGCAGAAACTGACTGTGGAAAAGTACTGGGAAAATGAACTGGTGGCACAAGGAGAACACAGAGGAACAGAACTAAACTCAAGCAGCACAAAACATACAATAAACATAAACTATGAAGGAATAACCACAACAATAAACACATGACCACAAAAAAATGAAAAAATAAACAAAAAACTCAGATCCTGAAAGCAGAAGGTGAAAATGACCAACAATGTCTGTGTCTGCATCAAATCCCATGGCCCACCAAATAAACCCTTTCATTAGTTAATCATTGTTTTACTCCACTTCAAGATGTTCGGGCTGCTGTTGATGCGCCATATTCATTATTAGTGTTTAGCTTGTATCTTAGATCATTTAGCATACCGTTTGGCACATATCTTAGATCCTTATACAGTATACTGTTTCTTTTTATAGTTTATAGTTTGCTATTTTTGAGTTTAACTGGGACATTGAGTACATCATTTCGTTCCACCTCATGTACCACATGTGATGTGAATCACAGTAAGCTTGAACTTGAGATGGCTGTCACACCCAGCTGTTCTTAGAAAACATAACAGCGGCTCATTTTTGTAGTAGCTGAAAGTCATCCCCATGACATACTCCTTTGAGATCTCACAATACTGCAGGAGTGTACAGGAAGTCCTTTACAAGGTTACCGAAATGGCAATATCTCCTCACCATTTGATTATTTCAGTGACAAACTGTGGCGTGGAGGTGAAATGCATCCCATCAAGGAACCCCAGGCCTTTACATTTAGCTGTTTTGAACAGTACCAGTTGAAACGCTCGGGGAAATGTTGATGAAAAGCTTGTTGCACATAGTACACAGTGGTGTAGTACAAGATACGTGGGCATACCGAGTAAACCTACTAGAAAAGCCTGAGAATTTCAGTATTGCCTCTTAAAAGTGCCCAATGATACATGACATATCATTAGGTACGTGCCATTGAGATGTTAAATGGCACTTAAACACTTCTGTAAAAAATTGTCTGTATGCAGCGCTTGTTTATTATTCGCTTATCCAGCAAATTGATGTATAATTAATACTTCTGTAATTACTACTTAATACTTGAACATGTTTTGCTCTGATACTCTGTAACATGCTTTTAATACAAGCCCAACAGTTGTACAAAGCTTGTTGCACATTTATGCAAATATAAGCAACAGAGAAATTTGGAAATGTTCAATTATGCTTAAAATCAAAATTTACATCATACTAACTGGTGTACTTTAGTTCCTAAGCAAAGTACACCCACAAAAAAAAAAAAAAAAAAAAGTAGACTACACTCTCTGTGCAGGTTCATCTGGAAACGTATCAGGTGTGAAACCAGACGGGTCTAGTCCGCTCTCTCACTCTGAGCTCTCACACATTCCTGCGGTCAAAGGCGAACTTTCCCTTCCAGGTATGTGTCTAAAATACAAGCAGTGCTGCAGCAGGTACAACAGTTCAATTTGTCCCCCAAAAAACTGCAGAAGGTTGCAGCGCTGGGAGCACGAAACAAAGGAACCACAAGACCAGCTCTGCCTCGGCTAATCCCCACACCCCCTCCTCGTTTCATCCCTCCCCGTCACCAGAATTCTAAAAGGCGATGAATGTTTTTCTGCCTCCTTTTCTCGGAGCTGCGTATTAACAATTGCACTGCGCTGCAAATGGCATCTCCATGGTATGGACTGACCTTCATTCCTCCACAGAGGGCACGTCAGTAAATCCATTTCTTCAGAGATGCGGTTCACTGAATAACAAATCGCTTGGCCAGACGTGGCTTTCTCCTCCGTTAGGAAACCTTTTGCCTTTTGCTTCCTTTGCGGGGAAAGTAACACCAGGAGTTTATTATGAAGAAATGGGGAGTTGACAAGTACACAATCAGCTGCCAGGGAACTACACCTCTAAACACATCAAGCCTCATCTATTTTTCTTTTCCCTTCCCTTTGTCCTCCATTTCTCTGCCTCTTGCACTCCGGTAAATTATACACATTACCTCTTGGGTAAAAAAAAAAAAAAGAATAAAATACAGCCCTGAATATGAATAAAAATGCAGTTTTGCCACGCACAAACACAATGATATCAGTGACACCCTCAACATTATCTGGGAAAAATGCAGAGTCCCCGTTTCTTTGCTGATATCACAGCTTCTGCTCAGATTCCTGCATCTCATTTCTCTCCCCTGAACAAACTCGGCGGCAGAATATCAGCTTACCTGTCAAAATCTGTTCAGGCTCGCATTTCAGTTAACACCTTATCTCACTTCATGACCAATGTACCGTCATTTACACCTGGCAAACAAAATAGCGGCAGCACTGGTGAGGCCGATAAGAGCCTTTAGCTGTGCGTTGAGGTGACAGCAGGCAGATTACAATTCGGTGATTTACCTCGCGTTTATTCTTGCGACCGAACAGAGACGACCAATTTCAGCAGATGCTGCCGGTTCCTTGCAGACAAACCTGATTTTTCTGTTTGTTTTTATTGAATCCTCTCGAGAACCTAAAACATAATCCTCACAATTTGAAATAATTTATCTTGCAGACCAAAATGAAGATTCACAGACTTTAACAATGTTTAACGTTTTTCGTACATGAATTAATAGTGTGAATGTTGATGAAGCATTCACACTATTGTGATCCATTTTTCTTCCGTAAGTTTTTAGGGGTAATTCTTGTCCCGCAGTTGTAAAGCTATTTTCAACGTTATCTGTTTACAACCTTTTACGGCTCCTGTCACATTTTGCTCTGGTTCAGCTTCGTTCAGCTTCAGTGTGAAAATTTAAACACTTTTTTAAGCTATTTTCAGCTAATTTCAGCTGTTTTTTTTAAAAGCTATTTTGTGATCCTTTTATATTCTTTATGCTAACTAAAACATTTTTGTGCTTCTTCTAACTTCTTTCTGCTAATTTCAGTTTGTTAAGCTCCTTTTAGCTTATTTCTGCAAGCTTCAGTTTTTTTTCTGCTACTATTTAGCAGTTTTTATGCTAATTCAAACTTTTTCAACCAATTCCACATTGTTTTGCATTCATTTAAACTTTTTCAGGCTAATTCAGCAAAAATGTGCTCTCTTCACTTCTTGTAATACAGCTTCTTTTTGTTTTTAACTATTTTTCATCTGTTTTTGCCCAATTTCAGCTTTTTCCAGATAAATTCCACTTTTTATGCTCATTTCTGCTTCTTTAGGCAAACATGTTCTTTCTGCTTTCTTCTGCCAATTTAAGCTTTTTGTACCTTTTCAGCTACTTTTTAAAAAGCATTGTAAGCTAATTTAATCTGTTTTCTACGTACACCTTATGGGCCACCGTAGTTTTCAGATAAATTCAAAATTTTGGGGGAAATTTTTGATACTTTCAGCCCAATTAACCTTTTTCTGCTAATTTCAGCTTCCTTTAAGCTTTTTTGGGTCTAGTTTCAGCTTTTTCTGCTATTTCAGCTACCTTTTTGCTGTCTTGTGCTGAATTAGCTTTTTCAGCTTGTTTCACTTTTTAAAAAAGTTAATTTCAGCTCCTTTCACTTTCTTTTAGCTTCTTTCTGTTTTTTCAACTACTTTTCAGTTACTTTTTTGCTAGATTTAGCTTTTTTAGTTAATTTTCTAATTTTTGTGCTAATTTCTGCTGATTTAAACCTAATTCAGCAAATGTGTTCTTTCTACTTTATTTTGCTAAATTAGGCTTGTTCTTCAGTTTCAGCTACTTATCAGCATATTTTTAGCTGATTTCAGCTGTTTTTATAGTTCTTCAGCAATAAGAATTCACACTGCATTTTCACATGAAATGTAACTTTTCTAGTTTTAATTGCATATAATTTGTCTTACTTACAAAGTACATAAAACACACATGCTTATATGTTTATAATCATTGTGATTATATATACTGCTAAAAGTGAATTTAAGGTAAATAACTGGAAATAAATAAAATTACTGTATACTGTATATTGAAATCATATTCCAGCAATTTAATAATTTTGAATCCTTCATTCATATTATGTTTTATTTTTAATATGTTAATAAGCTGCATTTCTATAAGAGTTACATTTTTATTATATATCTTTGTATTCTTTCTACTATAATATATTTATGGTGGCTGATTTTCAATAAAATATCACCTCCTTTGTGTTGGTAAACAAGATTCAGACTACAAAATTAATTTCCCCCTCTAAGTATAGATATTTTGTTTTGTTTTCTAAATCCTGTTTGTCTTGTTCAAACACTTTTCTCAGCTCAGTGATCTGACGGTTATGAATGAGAAACTATAATAAAATTTGTTGTGCCATCACAACATTGGCAGTGACACAACACACAGAATTAGCTGTCAATTTATTTTACAGAAAAGTTTATTTCACACTTTTCTTATTTATTTCTGATTTAGCAGAAAATGTAATTTCTCTAGTCATTTTTGTTTTGCTTCTCCTCCCAAACTCTCAGAAAAATCTTTACAAAAAATACAAAACGTGCATCTTGAGTGGGACCAGCATGAAACATTAAAATTCATGTGTGACCATCAGAATCTTCTGACGCTCACAGCTGGACAATATTTTAGCTCTGATTTGTAGTTTGTTGCACAACAGCTGTTTGCTTGAGGCTTATTTTTTCAGTTGGCATTTCTATCTGCTTCTCTTTTGTTGGCAGTCAGGGAGTGACAGACAGGTGTCTGGTGACCATAGAAACCTTAGTGTGCTATAACATTTATTTGACCTTGTTTCTCCTTGTACAGTTGTTTTTCTTTCAGCTGCTCCCTTCTGCAGGGCTTGCCTCAGCAAGCGAACAGGCATGAATGATTTGACAAACCATTTTACTCCACATGACCTTCCTGATGCAACCTGGACTCAAACTCATGGCCTCGGGATAATAGGATCGCACCACTGACCACTGAGCTACCACAGCTTATACAGTTATAAGTTAAAATGTAGATGCTTTTATTTTTACTTGCAAAGTTTTGCTGGCATTTCTGGCAACAGCTGCTTTAACAACCTACATTTATTCAGGAACTCATTTCACTTTTCATTTATTCTCTTTTTGTAGAGTTCCTTTCATTCTATGCTTAAAAAAAAAAAAAAAACAGACTCATCTATGTTTTATTTTTATACATTACGTTTTTTTTTTCTTCCAGCCTCCAAGTGACACTCCCACATCGGTTTTTTTGTTCAGGTGGACACAACATGATTCTCTTTTAAAGTGCCTTTCAAAAAAAAAAAAAAAAAAAACTAAAAACTTTTGGCGCTTTGAGAATAACAAGTGAAGGAGTATTGATTTCTAGGATGAGCACACATGGGGCACTGAGGTGCTAAGAGCCTTTTCAGAGTGTGTGCAGACTCATTCTTCTTCACTTGTATGATAAATAAATAAACCGTACCATGTACTCAGACTGACGGGGATGTCCACAAGCCCAACCTGATAAGTGCATCTCACACACTCCCCCATGTAGGAGGCAGATTACACACACACGGATGGATGAGAATGGGCTTGGTAGCAGCTTATTAAATAAGTGGTGGTCCTGCATGGTGAAATGGAGCAGAGTTGCATGCACCGCCTCCTCTGCAGTGTTGGTGGACCGCCAGCATCACCATAAGCAGTCAGTCAATAGGCTGACTCAACAGTGTGTGAAATTAAGAGGGAAATAGAAGCAGACAGACATTAAGCCTCTCTCCCCACTTCCCCTCGCCCTCTCAGACGCCAGACATCAGCTAATGCACGCCCCCCAGAGCCCCCACGCACACTGCTATCACACACCAGCAGCAACACCACTCTGCTGCTTGTCAACAGCTCCTCGAAAGACCTCCACGAGCTGCTCTGACCTCCTTTGACAGCGTTAATGTAAACATCACGCTGAGACAAAAAAACCTCACGAGCGTCTGTTTCTGCAGGTTTCAGGTTTAATAAACGCAGACGAGAGGGAGGAAACGTCTTCACAAGCAGCCGCACGGCAGGAAGAAGCTCTAAACTGCTTCCTTAAGGCAAGGTTTTGCCTGGCGGGTGTGGAGACAAACAGGTGTTTTTTTTTGTCATAGAAATTCAAAGCTGGATTTCTGAGGCCTGAAAGAGAAACAAATATCAACTTGCATTTCAAATTCACATGTTTAAAATGGCTGTTACTGCTCTTATAGAAACCCTAATCCTAACTCTAACCCTAACTCTAACCCTAACCCTAACTCTATTCCATCCTCCCAGCAGATATCTAACATATCTGACATTAATGTCAGATATCCGCTGGGAGGATGTTCAGAACAGCTACCATTTTTTCTTGTTTCTCCCAGTTCCTTGATATGTTAATACAGTTCTTGGGTTTTTTTGTTTTAGAAGCACAATCCTTTTTGCTGAGAGCCTCATTTTGTCAAAGCAGGGAGGAGTCACATTTCCATACGAAACGTCCGGGTCAGAACAAAACCACTATGAAGGTAGTTTTGAGAATTGGCCTGATGATAAAACAGGCAGTTGCCAAGGAAATATGCAAAACAGTTTCATTGACTGTGAGTTGAACTATGAGAACCACTTCAGAGATGGAGTCTGGAGGGTTTAACTGCATCCTGCTGACTGGGGGAAAGAAATCTGCTATTAGCTTAACAATATTAATAGACTGTTACATGCCCAGCTCTACTTGTGATGTGTTCATTTTTACCAGCTCAACACACACACACGCCACCTCTGGAAACAAGTTAAGTTTAAACTGTTAACGTTATTTACCGGTAATTACGTGCAATAGTGATAAGTTCAAACTGTCAATGTGTTAGCACAAGAGGACATTTGTAATGTGGCTGAATTGAGATGTAGTCAAAAGTGTGACTTCCTGCAGACCCAATCAACTCAACAGCCAAGTGATGTCCTGTTGTTTGGTAGAGTGTAAGAAATAAGACCAGACATATTCAGCTAAAACATAGATACTGTATTTAAATAAGAAGTTATGTACCATAGAAGAGCACTGTATCAGATCTGGAAGTACCTTTTACTCTAGCCAACAATTATTGAATATTTCTGATCTCATTTGTTATCTTGCCATGTGTTTGTGTTTCCATGACTGGTTTTGTTGCACATTTTGATGCTGAACTTTAGAAAAATGTAAACATAAACTGAAAATATGGAGATTAAACTTAAACTTCTTCTGCTTGAAGAAGTTTAGGGGTTTGTCCTGATCAAAAGAAGATGATATTTAAGGGTAAGTAACAACATAAATCACAAATCACTTCTGATTAAAAACAACAAAACAAAAAATGTACTTGGTACTAATCTGGAATAAACAGGGAGCATAGTTACCGTGTACTTCCAGGGTATGCACCTGTTTGTACCCTGTAAGTACCATGTAAGCACTCAATAATCCCAGGTACATACCCAGTAAGTCTCAGGTATGTACCTCGTAAGGTCAAGTTCAAGGTTCTTTATTGTCATTCACATTGCATGTGGTACATGAGGTGGAACAAAACTGTGCACACAGGGTCCCAGTTACATCCAACAATAACAAAATAAAAAGTGTAAAAGAAAACAGTGATACAGATCTAAGATATAAACTAAGAAATATGCTAAACTAAGAATACGCTAAAGAATGGTACAAAAACAACACGCCAAACAACAGCAGCACGAACATGAGTTTGCGTGAGTGTATGAGTACGAATGAACACAGCAGCATGAAATAAATCAGCAGCATGAGATCAGCAGCATGGATAATCAGCAGCACATATCAACAATCAAAGTGTCATTACAGTGACTTTTTTCTTCTTCACAGTGATAATCCTGGTTAGATATTCACAAGTCCAACATATTCAGGGTAGAAGCTGTTCCTTAGTCTAGTGGTTCTGAACTTAAAGCTCCTCAACCATCTGCCTGAGGGGAGCGGAGTAAAACGTGTGTGTGCTGGGTGAGTGGGGTCCTTCATGATGCAGGTGGCTCTCTTCCTGCATCTGGAGGTGTAACTATCAGGTAAGTATTGGGTATGGAGCCAGTAAGTAAATTGTGAGTACTACTTTTGTACGATGTAGGTACCCAGTCGGTATCAGTTACCTGTCAGTACCTGATATGTATCAGTTAAGTACTTAGTACATATTTAGTGAGTTTTTTTCCCCCTTTCAATCTTTATTTATACAGGTAGTCTCATTGAGCCATGAGAACTCATTTTCAAGAGAGACCTGTTTAGGGAGAAGATGGTGGGGGTTGAGGGCCTTGCTCGGGGGCCCAAAGTGGGGTGAAAGAGGGTGGAGGCCGGTGTGGGTGTTTCACCTTTTTCCACCCACATTTTTTTATGTTGTCGGTAACGGGGTTTGAACCGG
This sequence comes from Hypsolebias longignatus, assembly GCA_031762435.1. Lineage (NCBI taxonomy): Eukaryota > Metazoa > Chordata > Actinopteri > Cyprinodontiformes > Rivulidae > Hypsolebias > Hypsolebias longignatus. The sequence goes on along the minus strand of JARVGV010001030.1, from coordinate 9,852,771 downwards.
CGATCTTCAGCTCACAGGCCCATATAAACTACAGACAACAATAACAATAAACTACTGTAAAAAAATGCAGTTAAAATAAAAGTAGCGTTATAAAACAATGAATGAATGTGCTGTAAAACAAGGTAAAATAGTAAAAGTACTATGTATGTACCAAGTAAGTTTCAGCTAAATATCAGGTTCATAGTACAATGTACATGCCCGCTAAGTATCAAGTAAGTAACAAACAAGCAAACAAAAAATTAATTACAGGTAGTCCCCGGTTTCCGACCGAGATCCGTTCCAAAGACCCGGTCGGATACCGATATGGTCGTAAACTGGAGCAGCTCCCCCTGGCGGTCGTAAACGCGGATTTTCGGCCGTAAACGAAACCGGAAGTAAAACCGCGATCAAAAACGTCTTTTTAAACACATTTTTTCAATGTAAAACAACTTCGAACGGCCGTATTAATGATTCTAAATGCATTTCC
>JARVGV010001030.1:9812562-9822885 GCA_031762435.1 Hypsolebias longignatus | reverse complement strand
ATAAACTAAGATGGACTGTTTCTAGTAGCCTGTCTTGTAGTTTCTTTCACGAGGGACCAAGAATAGAAGAATGCTTTAATTGTTAAAGCTTCTTGACATGCAGAGAGACAAGTAAGAATTAATTCATAAATGAAGTTATACTAATCCAAAGTCTGCATGGAGTCAACCCAGAACAACAAACCAACAAAAAAAATGCTTTTCACTTAGTCAGTTTTACAAATTTTCAGCTAAAATTTTATGTATTTGCTGAAAGTCATTCACAAAAACAATTTCCAATATCTCACAAGATTGAACATCATGTTATTTATAATGTCTGAACAAAACATCAACACCACCACCATTTCTCAGAATAAGGTGATTTTAGTTTAAATTTCTGAAAGTGATTGGCCTATAAGTTTATGTTTTTTGTGTGGACAGTCACTGTCACCATTTTCTGTGGGATTTGATCCTTTTTTATATATATATATATATATATAATCAGGCACGTTTTGTGTTGTTTGCTTCCATTCCTTGTCCTTTCCCCCTCCAGCTGGTTGAAGCAGATGGCCACTCTTCTTAAAGTCTCTTCCTGTTAAAGGCAGTGCACTTTACTCTCCACTGACGGGGGACTAATCAACAAGATTTGATACATTTCTTTTGCTACCTTTGCAGGACAGAGCTATTTAGAATCACTAATGCACCTAATCTGACTGTAATAAATTGAACTGGCTGCACAGGCTGGTGGCGGTGCCAGCCATGATGGGTGCATCACTTCATCCACCGGCCCTCTTACTCTGATGTGTCATCAATCTGGAACAGAGTTAATCTGGATTCATTAGACCAAATGACCCTTTTCCATTGCTCCTGAGTCCAATCGTGCTCCTTATAGCAAACTGAACCCTTTTTTTTTTTTTGATTAGCCTCCCTGATAAGTGGTTTTCTTAGGGCCACACAGCTGTTTGGTCTCCCTAACTTGAGTTCTTCTTGAGAAAATGCTTTTACTTTATCAAACCCTGCTGTGAGCAATATTTTACTGTGAAAAAGGGATTTCACCAAATATTTGGACCATTTTCTGCCTTGATGACGATGTTTCGACACAATTTCAGGTTTTAACAACACATTCACTCCAGTAGTTGTCACATCTGTCCCCTGAGTTGTTTTGTAATTAACAATTTGACACTTTTCAAACAGGGTAACACATTTTACTTCATCACTGAAACACATTAATCACTGCAGCACCAAAATACACTGAGCCCATCTGTAAAACATTTATTATTATTATTTTTGTTGTTAAATCTTTTGTTACCCTTTCAGGATTGCGTGATGTGTGTTCTTTTTTTAAATACCAATACGTGTCTCAGTGAAGGCAAACACATAGTTTCTGTTTGAATGCTTTTTTTATGGCCTCAACTGTGTGAGAAAAATGTTGCCAAAGCAGAATTTCTTTCAGCTGCCAGATTTGAATCTTATCTGTTTAAAAATCATCGATACACAACAATCAACTCTGAGTTTAGAAACTAAGGAGCTTAAACAAACAAGTCGTTGTTTGAATATGTTAACATTTGAACAATGTGATTAATTTTTATTCTAAGTCTTATGAACAATTTTTTTAATTAAAGATTTGCATTATTTTACTCTGGTAATGTTTAGACACAAAAATACAAATTTAATCCTTTAAACCTGGTTTAATCCCATTATGTAATCTTACCATACCATACCATACCATACCATACCATACCATACCATACCATACCATACCGTACCGTACCGTACCGTACCGTACCGTACCGTACCGTACCGTACCATATCATATCATATCATATCATGCCATGCCATGCCATACCATACCATAGCATACCATATCATACCAAATCATACCATGCCATACTATACATAGCATACTAAGCATACTATATCATACCATACCATACCATAACATACCATATCATAACATGCCATATCATACCATACCATAGCATACCATATCATACCAAATCATACCATGCCATATCATACAATAGCATACCATATCATACCATACCATAGCATACCATATCATACCATGCCATACCAAATCATACCATAGCATACCATATCATACCATGCCATACTATACATAGCATACTAAGCATACCATACCATAGCATACCATATCATATCATGCCATACCAAATCATACCATATCATACCATGCCATACCATATCATAGCATACCACTTTATTTATAAAGCACTGAAAACAGCAACAAGGCCAACCAAAGAGCTGTACAACAAAACAACACTTGCAAAGGACACAGGATAAAACACATGGATCCAAATTGGTAAATGTAAGAACTAAATGACTAACATTACATAATACAGACAAGCTAAATTTCAACTCACACAGTGTCAAAAGCTAGGGAATTTTTTTAACGTTTTTAAACGAGACTTAACAACAGTGAGAGTGGGAGTCTGCCTGACATGCAGTGGTAACTCATTCCACAGTCTCGGACCTGCAACAGAGAAAGCCCTGTCACCTCTGAGCTTAAAACGAGCGCCTGGAACCAATAAAGCATCTGGTCTGCTGACCCCAGAGAGCGCTGTGGGACATATGGCTGCAGCAGATCAGCAAGATAAGAGGGGGCAGAACAGCTCAGAGATTTAAAAACACAGAAGGATTTTACAATGAATTTTAAAGTGAACTGGGAAGTGAATCTCTTTTGTCTGTACCAGTTAAAAATCGGTCTGCAGCATTTTGAACCAGTTGTAAACGTGCAACGGAGGTCTGACTGATTCCAAACACAAGCGCATTGCAGTAATCATGCCTGAATGTTATGAAAGCATGTATTATTACTTTTGGACAATATGGGCTTCAACTTAGACAACCGCCTGAACTGAAAATACAAATGAAACAATCGTGATTAACGGTACATGACTGTTTAGTTTTATAGAAGGGTTCATTTTCACACCCAGATTAGTGACCACTTGTTTCTCTAACAGGGTTGGAGAGGAAAGGTCGATACAGTGGTTCTTGATTGTGCCTTTAGGTGGAAACATGACTTCAGTCTTCTTCTCATCAAAACTTAAAGACATTTAATGTGTAAATCCTGTGAAGAATAAGTGCATTATTTTTAATTTAATTTTATTTTTGGGCTGCACTTCATTGATATTCACGTATTTCTTGGGCACGTTTGCTCAATTGTAATTACAGTAAAGTAATTCTTAGCAGGGATGCATATCGCCATCACATGTGATGCTACAAGTGTAAACTTGGATCATCATATGATGAGAAGAACTCTTTAATTTATATCCAACACTGTCCAATTCTGATAATGCCACCGGTGTCACGTGATGGATAAATATATCCTTGGGTTTTCTGTCATAGGAGAGAAAACCAAGTTTCTCTAATTAACAGAATGTTCTGCCACATTTAGGTGACATTTATTACTTTGGAACAGATTATTATACAGAAACAAAGCCACGCATGAAACAGTCCAAGCATTAAAAACGTCTGTGCATGAACTGATTAGCTATTGTTACAGTTCCCCTGCGGGCTCTGTGCGCACCAGAACATTAAACAGTTTTACACCTCATGTTGTTTTCATCAACCGATTCATTTTCTGAATATTAGTTTCCAATATGACACATACAGTCGCACCCTCCGGCTCCAGACACTAATGCTGTTTGGCTTGGGTTTTTAAAATGAATTTCCCTATTTTAGTGAAGCAAATTAGAATTTTTTTTTAATTTTTTTTTATTCATGAAGTAGGAATTTATCCAATATATCAAGCCTCGTTGTCATTCGAAACACCTGAGGAACAACAACAGTGATTTCTTCACTCAGGCTATTATTTTCTACTGTATAATTCCACGATTTAATTATATACGCCGTGGATCTGCAGCTGTCGTACACCGAGGTGTGGCAACCTGCGAGCTGTCGGCTTGTTCATCTGTTTAATGAAACACTTTTCTTTGTGAGAGTAGGTTCACCGTGCAGGTCATTACTCTAATTATTCCTGCTAGTAATACAAGCTGATGACACAAATCAGAAGAACAGCCATCTCTGGCAGGGTGGTCTGAACAGGCTTATGAAGAAGATTGTTTATATGAGTTTAAACTTAATGAGCTCATGGATGTGCAATTTTCTCAGGAACAAAATGGTACCAGAAAAATATTATGTCATAACAACTAAAGAGTGGTGTGAAAAAAAAAAAGACAATTTAGTTGATAAGTGTTTGGACGGATGGTGGTAAACACTCAAATGGCAAGCGGAGCAAACAACGAGCACCCAAATTACTCACGTCTTAATGATATATTTACTGCATTCTCTATATTTGGTTAGGCATTAAAGAATGAACGCTTAGAGTGTAGAAATGGCTATTCCATGAAAATATTATTTGTGTTGACTGGATATTCCTACACTTGAGCAGTTTAATGTAGTTTTGTTTTCTCGCATTGTTCCTATAGTGGCCTGTTATTGAGGAAAAGTTGGCACTTTGTAGCCAATTATGGTGCCCAGGTGCAGCCTGCACGCTTGGCTCCTTTCACAAACACAGTAACCGGATCAATGAGGGAAGTTTGTAAAGCTGGAGGACAGAAAAAAAAAAAACCTGTCAAAACGGCTTGCACTTGCAAATTTCTCTTTCCTCCCTTCAGCTAATAACGGTTTGTGAACGAAACTGGATAAAAGTTTCTCAGTGTTTTAACTTGCTGCATATATGTGTTTAACAAAACCACCAGAAAAAAAAAATATCGATGGGGTTCAAGGTATTCATTGAAAACTGTGAAATCAAACAAAGTTGTAGTATTCAAATGGTTCAGTTTGAAAGAGTTCACTGCAGATTTCCACATATATTGAACTGTGGTTCTGAAGTGCAGGTACGCACTCAATATATACAAACACTTGTATCTACATGCTGACATCTGCTCAATACACCCAAATTGTCAGACTTGGTACCAAACAGCTTTTCAGTGAACGTCATCATAGTTTCAGTCACTTGGGCTGTTTCGTAGGTACCGTATTTTTCAGAATAAGGCAAACTTAAAAATCCTTTAATTCTTCTGAAAAACCAACAGTGAGCCTTATGTATTAACTCTGGTTGTGCTTACTGACCTCGAACCGATTTAATGTGGTACATGGTGCTCAACAATCTGTCAAAATGTTTTAGTTTTGATTAATGCACCTTATGATCCTGTGCAGCTTACAGTCCAAAAAATACGGTAAAGAAATTCACGTGGTAACCGCAAGATTTTTATGTTTAGACAAATACCCAGAGACAAAGACCGAGGAGTGAACAAATTTCAAGACAGAGAATACATTTAAAGTGATTTTATTTACAGTGGGTAGTAAAGCACATCAGGAACTCTGAGGAGCAAGGACATGAGTTAGATGACATTTTCCAAAAGGAGGAGGATATTTTTGGTAGATTTCAGATTTTACAGTAGGTTGGGTAGTAGGGCATGTGGGTGGAAGGTGAGGAAGGCAGATGAGGAGACAAGAGATTTCCCGGTGTTCTTCAAAGAAGTCCAGTCACAGGTATCTCACGAGGAGAGACACTGTAAATAGAAAAAGGAACACAGGTAAGTCTTTCTCAAGGATCATAGAATACAAAGGGCTAGAAGCACGACTACCAGAGGCAGGTAATGCTCCAGCAGCGAGAAGTTTATACTCCTAGCGTCTCGTTAAGATTATCTTCAGGTGTGGAAATGTTGGCACCATCTAGTGTCTTTGGAGCAGCAGGAAAAACAGAAACTCCCACTTTTTTTTTAATTTAAAGACACATTAACCATTGACAAGACAAACAATAAATGTCTACATTTTGTTTCTTAGTTAATGTTTTTTTTTCTAAATAGTTCTTATGAGAGTAATGAGAGCATTTAATGTGAACCTGGTCTGTGCATCCAAAACTTATGGACTGGATTATTGTCTGAACAACACTAAACAGTCTTCAGAGTTTGATGGATGATATCTCTTCACAGGTTCCTGTAAAATTTGGGCAAAAAAAAAACAACTTCTAACATACAAGCATCTTAAAGAATATGGTCATATTTTACTAACTGAGCATTTTCGCTCTCACAGGACATACACGCCACATTCCCTCACTCTGTTGCTGTTTTTACTCGCTCCACGCGACAATTTTGTGCATGAAGTTGCTGCTGTCACTAAATTGTGCTTTTCTGTTTTCTTCCAATAGAAACTACGTCTGATCCCGTTCTTCTGTCTTTTCTGTCCTCTCAAACCCCTAAAAGCTGAGTCAGATGGCAAATCAATGCCAATTCTGGTTCAGTTGGAGTCATTTCTTTCCACTGTCACCCAGCACTTGCACAGCATGGGCGGCAAGGACAAACGTTAATGCGCTCTGGTAATTTCCTTGCTACTGCAGATGATATATACGAATTGGCGTGCATTTTATTTGAATGTGTTGCATTTTAATACAAATTAATTAATTGTGATTTGATTCGGAACTTGTTCTGAATTGGATTTATGATTTGGACTTGTTTTTTTCAAAGAACACTTTTGTTGCGAACTGGCACAAAAACAATAAAAAATAAATAAATTGAATTGAATGCCGATAATAAAAGACAAAAATGATCTTTGATCTTTTGGAGTTGGACTGAAACTGACTAAATGCTGTTGTTCTGAACATCAGCTAACATTCACATCCGATTCAGAATTTTGCAGTAGCTCCAGAAAACACGTTGCCCTGCGTTGCACCAGCCTCTATGTCTGACGTGCCTCCACTTTATGTGTGAAAACAGTCTCCTGGGTTCATAAAAGGACTCTCACTTGTTCAAAAAGGCTGGAGAAAAGCCTTTTGTTGAAGGAAGCTTTTAGCTTTTGTAGACCGAACTTAAAGATCTAACAGTTGAAATTGACTATGTATTCTGAAGAAATCTCAGCATTGCTTGAAATTGACTTACAAAGCCCAGTGAGCGTTATTGTGTGAATGTTTATGAAGCATTGTGATCCATTTTTCTTCCATACATTTTTCTGCATCATTCTCGTTCCACAATTTTTGTGCTACTTCAACAAATCATAAATCAAAAACATTCAGCTCTTTCAGAACAATCCTGCTTTGACTTTTGGTGTTGGTTCAGCTTTATTTATTTATTTATTTATTTTATATTTAGCCTTTTCTGCCACTTTTTTCTCCTCATAGAAAATGAATTGAGCTCGTTTTATGTCCTTCTGGTCTTGAGATCTGTTTATATCCTTTTACTGCTCCTTTCACATTCTGTTCTGGTTTAGCTACTTTCAGCTAATTTCCACAGTTTTTTCAGCTGTTTCGTGATTCTTTCTGCTTCTTTCAGCTTACTAAATTTTTGTGCTTCTTCAAACTTCTTTCTGCTAATGTCACCTTGTTAGGCTTATTTCAGCTTACTTATGCAATTTCAGATTTTTCTGGTATTTCAGCTATTATTTAGCTGTTGTATGCATTTTTTTAGCCGTTTCAGCTAAATCCACGTTTGGAAAAAACAAAACAAAAAACATTTAAACATTTTCAGCCTAATTCAGCATAACTGTGCTCTCTCCACTTCTTTCTTGTCATTCCAGCTTCTTACTGCCTTTTTTAGCTACCTGTCAGGAGGTTTATTTTTTATTTTATTTAATTTATTTTTTGGTAATTTCAACTTTTTTTTTTTTTTTCAAATAATTTCCACTTTTTGTGATCATTCCTGCTTCTTTCAGTCTAATTGAGCAAATGTGTTCTTTCTGCTGTCTTCTGCTAATTTAAGCTTGTTCTACCTTTTCAGCTTCCTTTTTTAGCATTTTTAGCTCATTCCAGCTGTTTTCATGTAAATTCAAGTTTTTATGGTAATTTATTCTACTTTCAACCTAATTAACGTCTTCCTACTGATTTCAGCTTGTTATGCCCCTTTCAGCTTTTTTCTATAGTTTCAGTTATTTCAGCTCTTACTTAGCTGTTTCATGCTATTTTTAGTATTTTCAGATAATTCCACATTTTTTAAGCTTATTTCAGCACATTCCACCTCTGGAAGTTTAAAATTATTTCTGCCTTATCAATTACTTTTCAGCTATGTTTCTGCAATTGTTTTGCTTTTTAGCAAATTTTTTATAATTTCTGTGCCGATTTTTGCTTGTTTAAACCTAATTCAGCAAATGTGATATTGATATCGTTGTATCTTGATACAAAGATAATAAAGCTCATTATGATTCTGATGTGCTTTTTCTGCTTATATGACTGTTCTTTATTTTCAGCTAAAATTCAGCACTTTTAAAAATTAATTTCAGCTGTTTTTCAGCAAGTTCATTAGCAATAAGCATTCATACTGCATTTTCGCAGGAAATTCAATTTCTCTAGTTGTATTTTATTATGATAATTTGTATAGCTTGAATACACCTATAATTGCCTCTAAACATTTATTTTGTTTAGATTTAATCCATGTTGTTTACTTCTTAATGTTTACAGTTAAACAAAGTAAAGCTCTTCCTCGTAGCTGTCCAGGACTCTGTTTCTTGCTCTGGGACACACTGACCTTGTTGCAGAACAGATGTTTGTCTTCTGCTGCAGCTAAGTGGATGAGTTTATATTCACTGCTGATGTTTAGGCTGCTAACAAAGTGAGATGTACTTTGACCCTCGGTAACTTCAGGGAAACAGCTGTGTTTCATATGTTTCTGCAGACGAGCTGAAGAGACACAGACTGTTTATAACTGGGGCTGGTGGGTATCACTCTTACAACTAATTTTCTGCTTGCTATTATGAGCCTGATGCTCCTTGGACAAACACTGGAATGTTGCAGTGATTCATGGATCTTGACACCAACAACATGAGGAAATTGAAGGTGAAGCCATGTTCCTGAAAAACAAACTTTTGGTTCTTTGGGTGGAGTTCTTAAGAAGTGTTCCAGTAAAATCACTGGTTTAGTAACTGAGATAATAGTACGTGTTTCCAGAAAGATTCCTGAGCAGCAACAAATTACAGGCTGAAAATCCTTTGAAGGAACGAGCAGCACCTGCTGTCGTTCAGTCCATAATTTTAAACTAAGATCATCTTACGATGACAAGTTGAGAAGATATAGCTGTGTAGCTCAAACCTTAAAAATATAACATTTATGTTGCGCAATCTGTAGACTGAATGACACTCACCTGCCTTTCGTCTTTCAACAAAGACATCTCTGTGTGTTGAGTCTCAGTAGACAAAAGTGACAGAGCGAGAAACTGAGTTCAAGTTATTCATTCATAAAGTTTCACAACTGGATTTGTATGCTGTCATTGTGCATCACAATGTGTAAAACTATCCCTTTTGGGAAATGAAGCAACTGAAGGGGAAAGGTTTGGCTCATTCGTCATGCGCCGGCACGTTCACTGACATTAAGTCATGGGAAAGCGGTGACAGGGCATGGGAAGCAAGTGTTTCCCAAAACGTCACCCGAGCTCCAATGCAACTACAGTTAACTGCAAGGTGCAGCGAACATGCACCGATCTCTGCCAGTTTCCTTTTACGTCATCAAAAGCACAAAACAGTTAAATAAGGAGGCGCTATTAGCACAATCAAGCTAAATAGTGTGCTTTAAATATTTATTCATACAGTTTAAATAAAAACTTTTCTTTGTTGTTTTCCTTTCTTTGAGATTTCTTTCATGGATTTTTTTCCCCCCAGTCAAATAGTTTTGTCATGTTTTAACCACTGAATCATATCAAGGTTAATCTACGACTTTTATCAACTTGTACAACTTCTGACTTATCAAATGCTATTTCTCATAAAAAATACATTGAAATTCCTCCACAAACATTGTTCCCTTAGAGGTTGATCCATTATGAGAAGGAGCTGCTTGTAAGACTGAGTTTGTTGCAGCTCCTCAGACTGAAGAAGTCTTTTGGACAAATTCAAATAAAGTTCAAGACAAAAATAATTGGACTTTATTCTATCTTTTATTCTATATTTTGGATGTAGGACAAATGTTTCAACAAAGAAGAATCCATCCAGAGGACTAGACTCAACCTTGTTAGATTGTTCTACTAGAAATATACTTCAGCATACAAAACTTTGTTTTTGGCTTCATTTGCTCCTTTTAGTTTTTACCTACAATTATGCTAATGTCAGGTTTTAGCTATGGGTATTGTAATTTAGCTTATACCCACTCTTTAGTTAATTTTAGCATTTAGCTATGGTTTTGATAACTTTAGAGTTTAGCTCCATTATGATTTTTTTATTCTTTGCTTTTAGCTACCATTTTGATATTTGTAGCTTTTAGCTACAGTTTGGCTAATTGTAGATTTTAGCTTTTGTTTGGTTTATTTTAGCTTTTTGCATCCATCCATTCACTCATCCATCCATCCATCCATCCATCCATCCATCCATCCATCCATCCATCCATCCATCCATCCATCCATCCATCCA
>JARVGV010001030.1:9667076-9677655 GCA_031762435.1 Hypsolebias longignatus | reverse complement strand
AAAAGAGCCTCTTGGTCTAATTTAAAATACTGTAGTTTGTTTGCTAACTTCTGTTATGTTGACACAGCTCTGATTCACCCTTTGAGCTGATGTTAAGTCATAAAGTGGCCGAACAAACAAACAAAACGTGCCTCAGAAAATAATCAAATACTGGACTAAAACTGGGAAAATTAAAAAGGAGCGTTATTTAAAGGAATGTGTATCGCCCGCCTCCTTGTATTCACGTTTCAAACAAAAATGTTCTGTGCTCAGGGAATGTGATGGGAATGACTATCAGTTACCACCATATCAAACGTTCGCTCTATATCAGTAAAATGACTAGGTCACAACTATTTTTTTAAATTTATTTCTATGTTTGTTAAGGTTGATTAACTCTGGCGACCATGTTGCATAAGGCTGACTCCAAAAGTTGTAGATTTTCACCAAATGTTTAAATCTGGGAAATTTCATCAAAATCCATCCGGTTTCCAAAAGACTCCAGAAAGCTTTAAGCTTTTATTTATTTATTTATTTTTTTTTTTTTTAAAGAAAGTCTGACTGCTTGTAAGAAAAATAAAGAATAAAACTTGATACAAAACACTATAATAATTGTATTACAGCCAATTCTTTAATTTAACTTTTGTTTTTCCAGGAAGTCCCTTGAGACTAAAGTTTTGTGTTCAAGATGGCAAATTACCAAAATACATCAAATTAAACATCAGGATCAGCATTTTTGATGTAAATCAAGTACATCAAAAATGCTGATCCTGATGTTTAATTTGGCTTCAGTTTTCAAATAGCAAACTTTTTTTTTTCACTCTTGCATCTACAGTCTGGATAGAAATCTAACTTTACACCCATATCCAAAATAATATCCAATAGGCACAAAAAAGAAGATGTCATCTTGAGCTTAAAGCGACTCAGACTAATCATTTTACAGTGGGATTAGATCAATTAACACCTCCTATTTTCTCCTGAGAGAACGTTCAGTTCAACAGCAACATATAACTCCTCTGGATTGTCCATCTGTTATCGCTCTGCTGCTGAGGCTGGTGTGCTGGCCTCCTCCAGCAGCACAGCTGTGTGTGGTATTCAGTGGGTGGTATTCACTGCTCAGCTCGTAAAGTCATGGATCAAGTGTGCTGACTCCTGTCCACAGCGCTACGTTACAATCCAGTCGCCCTTCCACCCCTTAACTTCTCGGTAGTGCTCATCGGCCAGCTGCTGAGGAGGTGAACATCTGCTCCTGCTGTTTCAGGGTTACTTTAAATGAGACCCGCTCTTAATGCTAAATTAACTCTACAGCGTCCCGCCTTCTCAAGGAATCCACAGAGGAATCTGAAACACTTGTTTCTCTTTGTGTTGGTGTCACCGTGATGCTTTCTCTGCCGTTTGGACTGAATGTACCTTAAAGAAAAGTTGTTGTTTTTACTGTTGAACCCCATTTCTTTGTATGCGGTGATTCGTTAATCTTGTCAGCATGCTGATGTTACGACTGAACAAATCAAGTATTCTTTGAGCGTCGACTGTGGCCACCATCTTGAATCCGGCTGACGCCAATAGTTATTAAGTTTTAGATATGTACCCAACGATTACTTTAAGAATATTACCAGAAATACTTTGTTTATTCCAAGAGCGATTTTAGCCTCTTTTACATTTTAACTCTGCTCCCCTAAAATTAATGAAACCATTATTAGGATTTTGCAACTTCTCCTCCACCACCATAAATCAACATTGGCTCCCCTCAGGGCTGTGTGTTGAGCCCCCTCCTTTTCACTCTGCTCACGTATGACTGCACACCTACCCAACCAGGGTGTCATATTGTAAAGTTTGCAGATGATACAGTGGTGGTGGGATCACAAACAATGATGAGTCCGGCTACAGGCCGGAGGTGGAACACCTGGAGAGCTGTTGCAGAAACAACCTCCACAGCAATGTGAAGAAGACGAAGGAGATGATCATGGATCCCCCGCCAACAAACATAGGAGGATCTGTGGTGGAAGTGGCCTCCAGATACAAGTACTTGGGTGTTACGCAATGCCCCTGGGATTCTAATGCTTTTTGGTAAATGTTTAAACAAAGACCTCACACAATCTGTGAGTGCTTAGAGTATACGTTGAGGATAACTCAACTACTGCCACACCAAATTTTAGATCAGTATTTGTAAACTTGAAAGAGTTGTGGCAATTCATCTACCTGAATTTTTGAGTGTGCATCAGGATTGCTGATTTAGGTTAACTCCAAAAGTTGATCAGTTAATACCAAAGTTCATGCTCAGTAATCCAGGTATAAAATCCAACATTCAGTCAGGTTATCTGCAGTTTCTTTTTTCCTGAGACGTTTTGTCCTTCATCCAAAGGACTTCCTCCATCCGAGAAGCCACCAAACAAAATTGATTCCCACAAACAGCATACTGCATAGCGGGAAATAAACCAGTTTGTTGGTGCTAAAATGGCCTCTGGGGTCCGCCCTCTCCTTTGTCAACTCCTCTGCCATATGAAAGTGGTTCAAAACACCAAAGTTCACCAAAGTTAGTGCCAGCAAACTGGTTGTTTCCACTGTGAAGTATGCTGCACGTGGGAATCAGTTTTGTTTGGTGGTTTCTCGGCTTGACGAAGTCCTTTGGATGAAGGACGAAACAACTCAGCAAAAAAAGAAATCGTCCAGTTCACCTTACTGGACATTGTTGGGTTTTATACCTGGATTATTTAGCAACGTTTGGTGTTTTGAATCCCTTTGGCAAGACTGTCTCAGAGGAGTTGATGAGGGAGAGGGCGGGACTTGAACAAGTCCTTTGGATGAAGGACAAAACGTCTCAGCAAAAAAACAGAAACCATCCAGATGACCTGACTGAACATTGTTGGATTAATCATTTAATGCACTTATTGTTTTCTGAGAGTTATATTCAAATCTGTCCGGCAGTTTATAACATGTCTTGGAGACAAACAGTCAACAAAGAGAGGGCAGGTGATAATAAAGAACTCACTAAAGCCTGCATTATGTTTTACAGAAAATACACTGGAAATGATATCACAGTTATACAAAAATAAATAATATTGTACATGCTGAACCCTTCTTTGAGCTGGTGCGTTGTTACAATGTAGTCCCCCCACAAATAAAAATAAAAAATTGTCTCAATGCATGTTGTTTTTTTGGTTTAAGCAACACAACTGCACAGAAACTGAAAGTAAAAATGCATGTGAGGATTAGGTTACCTCCAAGGCCTGAAGTTCTGACCCAGACGGTCTTCATCCCGCAGAGAAGAAAGGAGCCACTTCACAGGATTAATGCTTCTGTTTCTGTAACCTTCAGAAAATAAAAACGAGAGTACTGCCTGGACAGGCATCAAAAAGTGTTCCTGTGACTTAAAAGTTCAACTTTTCCAGCTTAAGGTTTAAGCAGCTCACAAGCGCCACATTCTTTGCGTCTCCCTTTTATCTGCATGTGCCAAGCTGTAACGTCGGACCAGTAAATCACAGCTCGGGCTTTGTCTGTGTGCAGACAGAGCCCTCCACTGAGCCCACAGCTGCCATAGCTGCCTACTTAAAGACCTTATTTATGCTCTCTGCCTCACTGCACACTTTTCCCAACACGGCCCATTAATCTGAAGAAGAACTGGAAGGAGCTGGCTCATAGGGGTGCATTATATCTCACAACATCTCATTATTGCCCCAATAGGTTTGGGAGCTTTATAACCCCTTCAACACAATCCTTTACTTCTCTATTCTTCTACTTTTTTCACACGTTCATATCGGATTCTGAGGCCTGAGTTGACGTTATACGAGCAGATGACGACGAACGAGCTTGAGGCATCTGAATAAATAAGGACCCAATAAAAGAAATGCAGACAGTTGATGGTTTTGAATTTTACTGGTGTTCGCCCACTTTGTTTCCCACCCTGCGTTTTGTTTATTTCCAGTCCAATCGTATTTCGGCACCATCCCTTTTTTTTTTTTTTTTTTGCTCTTCCCAGATTGTATCTTTATAGAGCTGTAGGAAAATAGTCTGAAACTCACTTAATCATCGGTGAGCCAAAGGACAGAAGCCATGGCGTCTGTGTGGTCCTTGCTGCAGAATCTTAAAAAAATAATAACCTCCTCTGACGCCGCTGGAAAACAGTCATCTCTTTGGCCGTCACACTCGGGTGCTCTCCTCGTCACAGCGCTGCTGCACAACACATGCCTGGCTCGAACCTTGGAAGTGGCGGACTGAAGTTGTGTGTCAGGAATAAAAAAGGGTGCGTGCAGAGTTAACTGCAGGGTCACTGACATCTTCATCCTTTAGCGTCAGTCAAAGCAACCCACGGAACCTCTGTGTATAGAAGCGTCTCTTTGTGCCTGCTGGATCTTGGTAGATGTATTGACCAAAACACGTGCAGGTGGGTTTCGCACCAGCATACCTCCCATCATCTGAGACCAAAACGTCAACATTTATCAGATGAGCTACAATAAGAGAAATGTCTGAAGACGGCATTGTTTGCCTCTGCCGGCACGTACACCTGTAACTAATCCGATGATTTTTGGGTGTGTTAATACGGGTCCCGTATCCAGAACGCCTCCATCCGTTGGTACAGATGGGGTTTTTGAGCAACGGTGATGTTGTTAAAACCGATAGGGCGCCAGTTTCCTAATGGATCACCTTAAAATATGATACCTGCTGCAATGAACAAAGCACTTTGTCTTTTTGTGATGATTAACAACCAACCATTGTCACCCTGCCCTCTTGATTTCCTTTGATTCTGTAAGCAAAATATGATGGAACACTGATGTATTGGCTGAGATCGGGGCCTGGATGGCTTTAATTTTCTTAAGTTTAAATGAGAAGAAAACAGAAGTCTTGTTTCCTCCTAATGGCACAATCAAGAACCACAATATCAACCTTTCCTCTCTAGCCCTGTCAGAGAAACAAGTAGACATTAATCTGGATCCTTCCATTACGTGGTTGTTAAATCCTGTTTTTTCCAGTTGAAGTGTCTAAGCTGAAGCCCATACTGTCCAAAATAAGCTTGAGACAGTAATACCGTACATGATTTCATAACATCCAGGCTTGATTATTGCAATGCACTTCTGTTTGGAATCAGACCTCCATCGCACGATTACAACAGGTCCAAAATGCTGCAGCCTGATTTTTAACTGGTACAGGCATTAATTACTCCAGTTCTAGCCTCCCTTCACTGGCTCTCAGTTCACTTTCGAATTCAGTTCAAAAACCTTCTGTATGTTTTCAAATCTCTGAAATGTTTTGCCCCCTCTTTTCTTGCTGATCTGCTGCAGCCATATGTCCCACAGCGTTCTCTGAGGTCAGCAGTCCAGATGCTTTAACTGGTTCCAGGAACCCGTCCTAAACTCAGAGGTGACAGTTCCTTCTCTGTTGCAGGTCCAAGACTGTGGAATTATTTACCACTAGGTCAGGCAGGCTCCCACTCTTACTGTTTGTGTCTCACTTAAAAACCCACTTTTATTCGGAGGCTTTTGATGCAGTCTAACTTGTTTATAATATTGTCTGTACTCTACAATGTTAGCCTTTTAGTTATTATCTTTTTTCCATTTGGATCTTTGTTTTTCAATCCTGTGTCCTTTGCAAGTTTTGGTTTTGCTGAACAGCACTTTGGTTGACCTCGTTGTTGTTTTGAGTACTTTATAAATAAAGTGGTATGGTATGGTATGGTATGGTATGGTATGGTATGGTATGGTATGGTATGGTATGGTATGGTATGGTATGGTATGGTTAAAAAAATAAAATAAAAAAACATAAAAAAAGAACAAAGTTGAACATTTACTGTCTGTTTCAGTCCCAAAAAATTAGGCAACAAACTTTCTGTGCCACCTAAAATCATACCCATTATTCAGCCTCTTTTAATAACCTTCTAAAATCATTGAAGCACAATTTTTATTGCCTGCTGCTGGTAAAGGGTGTAAGGGCAGTTATGTTTTGGCCTGTGTCTCTCTGGCTGTGTGTGTTTTTCTAAAGACAAATATCTAAAACGCGTGGACTGAAACTCTGGGTGTAATCATTTGATGTACATCTACACCTGATGAACTTTAAAAGTCAACCCGTATAAACATGGTCGTCACAGCTAATTGATCTTAGCAAACACAAAAAATGACTAACTCTGTTAATTTTACAGACAATGAGCTAAACTTTGATGTAGTAGTAGCTGAGTGAAAACTGCTTGATTATTACTTTAGAAGACGTTTTATAGTTTTGGGATTAAATGTTGTTTATTGTCTTGTTTGCTAAACTTTGTGAGCAAATTCTAATACAGTAATTGTTTTCATCATGATATCATGATGCACAATGACAGACTTGTGTTCGTTTTTTATAGTCTCTCTTTTAAGGTAAAAATTAAAACAATTTTAATTCACCCTCGTTCATTGCAGTGAAACGCCCAACTTTTAGGTTGTTGTATTATTTATTTATTTATTTATTTTTTGTATATTAATTGATTTAAATACTTTAAACAGTTTCTAAGCGCAGGGTAAATCAATAATTTAAAAATATACAGGGAGTTGAAGAGAAGAAGCAGTATGAGGGACTGGTTTGTGTTTATGATTGTGATGCTCATATCAGTAATTGTGCATAAAAGAAATGTTTAGCTAACTGGGAGTAGGAAATTTCTCCAGCAACCAGGAAGCAGCTGACAAAAAAAAAAAAAATAATAATAATAATACAAAAATCCCTCCTGAAAATCTCCAGAATCAAGACTTTCCCCTCAGTGTCTCTGTTTGCGTCGCCTCTGATTTATCAGCTTCAGCACCAAACCCAGAACAGAGGTGCACATCTGTCTGTGGGGACGGTCGTCTGAGCTGCGACAGCTTCATCCCAACAGGATCAGGAATTAAAGTGTTGCATCATAAACTACTGAATCTACACGTCACCATGGTAACATGTTTTACACAGGAGGACGCTGTTAGGACATGTAACACAGAAAAGCTGCACTGCCCCATTAATAAAATCATCCTCATGAAATATAATATAAATTAAACTTGATTTTTAAAGTAACTCTATATGTTTTTAATTTGTTTACTCATTCATTGTTTCCTTTTTTAGTTCTTTATTTCTGATACAGTATATGTACGTTATTACTTGTCATCCACAAGTGGGTGCTGTGGCACCCTTCGCGCCACCTGCTCCCAGGGTTTATCATGTCTTTGGGTTTTTATTTTCCAAATTTTAGCTCATTCACAGGAAATCCTTTAAGATTCATATTCAGATTTGGAGAAAAGCAGCGTTAGCTTCTCATTACATTTTAAGTTTGAACAGCAGGGGCTGTTTAAAAACAGAATTGCTGATGATCTATAACTCTGGTTTCCAAAGGTGGGTTGTTGTTTCTTTTAGCTTGAAAATAAATTAATCCTTACACTTATGACAATTGTCAAAAATGACAGCATCACAGAGGACATAAGAGCAGCTTAACCAATAACTATTTAGCATCAAGGATTCACAGTGTGCAGTATTACAGCATTTTAGCATATACTGTAATGTAAAAAATAAATAAATAAATAAAAATAAATAAAAAACTGCAAAATAAAACCTCTGAAATTCTCTTATAGTTTTTAGTTTTGATGGACCACTCCAAGGTTGCCAGTCCCCTCCATTAGACCACCCCCTTTGCAAACTTTCCAGAAGCACTTCTGTTTTAGGTAATAAAATTCCCACAGCAATTCCTAATATTTTTCCTAATTGTGTTGAAAGCATGCATCTTTAATATCAAAATTCATGCTGAATAGTCCAGGTAAAAAAAATCCAACAAAGTTCAGTCAGGTCATCTGGACGGTTTCTTTTTTGCTGAGACGTTTCGTCCTTCATCCAAAGGATTTCATCAGTCTGAGAAGTCACAAATAAACTGAGTCCCATAAGCAGCACACTCACATAGTGTATAAAAACAGTTTGCTGGTGATAAGATAAGAGGATGACGGGGCAGAGGACGGGCTCCAGAAACCATCTTATCACCAGCAAACTGTTTTTTTTTTGTTGTTGTTGTTGTTGTTTGTTAGTTTGTTTTTTTCCACTATGGGCATGTGCTGCTTGCAGGACTCAGTTTGTTTGTGGCTCCTCGGACTGATTAAGTCCTTTGGATGAAGGATGAAATGTCTCAGCAAAATAAGAAACCATCCAGATGACCTGACTGAACATTGTTGCATGCAGCTTTGAACTGATGCTTTGTGAACACGTGATGCCGGCCCTGCTCTTTATATGAGCCCAAACATCAGCACTGATGTACTGTTTAGTGTCAAAATGATGCTTTTTCAAACAGGAAGTCGGTCCCAGCAGTTCATCCTCTGATTTTATCCTCAAATGGTGTCCCTATTGAATTTGTTGATTCCTACAAATATTTGGATATCCTGGTCGATTCGCATCTCTCTTTTAAGCTTCACATGGAAAACATGGTACAGAAACTGACTGGGTTTCTTTTTCAGAAACAGATCTTGTCTAACTCTGAATCTTAGGAAACAGCTTGTAACTGTGACTTTCCTTCCATCCATTGACTACGGTGACATTATTTACATGAACGTTCCTACAAGCACCCTGCAGATGTTGGATGCTGTCTATCACGGTGCACTAAGATTCATAACAGGCTGTGATTATCGTACCCACAAATGCACCCAGTATTCACTGGTTAACTGGACATCATTAACCTCACGCAGGCTCTCTCACTGGTACATTTTCATCTTTAAATCACTTCTCGGTCTGCTGCCTTCATACATCTCCTCGTTTCTGCATGAGTGCAGCTACAGCGTGCGCTCTCAGGACATGATTACCTGCAGTGTTCCCTCAGTGAGGACTGAACTAGGCAAAACATTTTTTTAAAAATACCGTTTTCTTTCATTTATTCTTCTCAATTCATATGCTTTTTTGACGATTGTCTACTGTTGTCATCACTCTGTTAAAATCAGGTCTGTCTTGTAAATGAGTCCTCGAGGCTCGATGAGACTAACCTGTATAAATTTCATTGACCCTTTATTTATACAGATAGTCTCATTGAGTCATGAGAACTCATTTTCAAGAGAGACCTGCTTTTGGGAGCAGATGGTGGGTGTTACGGGCCTTGCTCAAGGGCCCAGAGTGGAGTGAATGAGGGTGGAGGCAGGTGTGGGTGTTTCACCTTCCACCCATATTTTGATGTGGACGGTACCGGGAGTTGAACCTGTGATTTTCCGATCACAGGCCTATCTTCTCTAACCTCTGCGCCACCACTCCCCTAAATAAATAAAGGCCGAATGAAAAAAAATTGTTGGTATTTTTATAATTTCTTTATTTTGTCTTTTTACTTTACTTTTTTTTTTTTCCCCAGAAAAAGGTTAAAAACAAAACAACTGGATTTATTTGTAACCGAAGACGTTTCGCTTCTCGCCCGAGGAGCTTTATCAATAATATGATTATACACTGCATGGCCCAAAAAAGGTCACACACTAACATCTCATTGGACCGCCTTTATCTTTCATTACATCATGCATTCTCTGTGTCATTTTTTTCAGCTCGTTTCAGCGCGTGCACGTGCCAACGTCGCAAAAATATTTAAATAAAGCTGATTTGAACATTTCAAAAGGTAATGTTCAGCTCAGACACACTTCAGCTTTAATATCAGCCAACAACAATAGATTTTTTAGGTGTTTATTTTGCTACATTTTAAAGAGATGCACGGTTTCATTGCGCTGTTCAAAGCAAAACTAATTAAATAAAGCTGATTTGAACACATACATGCATTTATTAAGGAAAGGTTGAGCTCAGACACACTCTTACTAAGTTCAGCTTCCAAAACAATCACTTAGATCATCACTAAACATGCTACATTCGTCTGATTCTACATGCTCCGCTATTATTACATTCAATGCGTGTTGGAGCAGAGATAACCAATCCTACGTCACAGATGACGTAAGCCAAGTTCACAGATTTCCAGTGACGACACCAGAGCGCAAAATTCAAAATGACTTTGGATGTAATTTTAATATATTTATTATTTTGTTTGCAAAAATGAACATAGCTGAATGAAACAAGATATATATGTTGTGCCATTTTATACAAAGCTCAAACATCATGTCACAGACCCTTTAAATGATCTAGACAAAGATTTCTGGAAGGCTGAGGTTCAAGCCCAGGTCAGGTCAATCTCAAGAGACCTCGTTACATAATGTACAAAACACAGTCAAGATCTGCCTCAGAAGTGGGGGAATCAGGATGTTCTGATGAGAAATGAGTTACTGGAACAAGACGTTTATAGTCAAGGACAGAGAACTGTTGGAATGATGTTTTCAGGGCAAATGTAATTAAAGTACAAAGCCCCTATCCTGCTGCAACGTTTTAGTCAGGAACATAAAATTCCTGGTAAACAATTCCTTTTGTACGGTGGCCGACGGGTGCAAACGCGCCGCAAACGCAGACGGGTGCAAACGCGCAGCAAACGGCAAAACGTGCAGCAAATGTCGAAACGCGCAGCAAAAGGCAAACAGCGCAGCAAATGCTGACGGGTACAAATGCGCAGCAAACGGCAAAACCCGCAGCAAACGGCAAAATGCACAGCAAAGACAAAGGAGATGGTCATTGATTTCAGGAAAAATTCTTCAGTTACTGCTCCCGTGGTCATTGATGGTGAAGCTGT
>JARVGV010001030.1:9643579-9659963 GCA_031762435.1 Hypsolebias longignatus | reverse complement strand
GTTTCATGTTGCTGCTGATCTGTTTCATGTTGCTGCTGATCTGTTTCATTTTGCTGCTGATCTGTTTCATGTTGCTGTGCTCATTCGTGCTCATCTGCTCACATAGACTCATGTTCGTGCTGCTGTTCTGTGTATTGTTTTTATGCTGCTAGTGTTTGGTATATTTTTATTTGAAGTTTTTCTTAGTTTGAATCTTAGATGTTATTTACATTTTATTGTTGGTTGTAACTGGGACTCTGTGTACATAATTTCGTTCCATCACATGTGGTGCAAATGACAATAATCTCTGGCTCTGACTCTGATATATAAATATATTTTTTTTAAACTTTAAACAGCCTTACAACAACAAACATAAATAACAATAAACACCCAAATAGACCTGTACAAAGGTAAAAAAGTACTGTAATATTTTTAAAGTTACTGTGATAGTACCGTGCACAAAGTCTTGAGTCGTTCTTTACTTCTTTAATGGTTGCAACAAAGCAAAAAAAAAAAAAAAAAAATTAAACACAGAATTCCTTTTAGCATACTAAAAAACATATGACCACTTCAAAACATCTTGCTCTTTAGAAACAAAAATACATTGTATTTGCTTAAAACAATATTAAACTGTGTGTTTATGTAACATTCCTCCTCTTCCAGCCCTCGACTGTACAGTTCATCATCCACGAGTGTAAAATGGAAACGCTTCCAGCAGAGGGCCCTCCGTCTCTGGTAATCCCCTCTCAGCTGTAACAGAGCTCTAATTCTCTCCTTTACAGCCCCACAAGAGCCCCAGTGTGACAAGTTTACATAGACCATCTGCAGACCTCCCCACCGCCATAAAAACACTAATCACAAGGTCATAAAAAGTGACTCCATAACGGCACCCACAATGCAGCGACTGGACTCAGACGCGTGAGCGTCGCTCCTCATGAATGTGGTTATTGACGTCCATTTTTAATATTAGTCTTTGACTCTGTTCTTTTTTTATTAAAATGACAGCTATTTCTGCAACTTTGAGCCTAAATAGATACAAGACAAGACTGAGCTATTCATTATTAATACAGTTTCTTTAATTCAGAAGTTTTAAATTAAGACTTTTCTAATTACGTTTGCAAATGAAAGTATGGATAATAAAGATTTAGTATGGAAACATGAAAGTTAATGTATGTTTAACTACATATAATAAAGTGTTGTTCTTTCATTTTCTATATGTCTTTAAAAGAACAATGCTAAATAAATAATTCAAATATTTTTAGTAGTAAAAAATTATTGCAGCATTGAAAAAATGCTTCTTTTTTAATGTGTCAATTGTTTTAGGGGACGACTCGTTTAAAGCAATAAAACAGAATTTAATAAATAATATCTTTTTAAGGCCACCAAATATTTTTTGCTGTATTCTATATAAGTTTACATGAGCTGACCAAAAACATCTAAAATCTCATTAAATTAATTATATTTTTCTGAATACGTGAATTATATTATTTATTTTAAATAAATGAGATTGAATTCCTCTGTCTGACTGGATCTGACTGTGTTCAATTAAATTGATCTGGATTGTAATGAATTGAAATCGGTTGAATACATTTGACTTGGACACTTTTATTTTTGTAATCTTAAACTTTAAACACATGTAGTCTGGCAGGGTCAGCTGCTGTGGTTTTATTTACAAAAGTTGCTGAAGTGATTTATTACATTCTCAAGAAAATATACAACTTCAGTTAATTGGAATAAAGCTGATTCCCATGTGTTGCTACAATATTTGGAACATGAACATAGAAAAGAAACATCAAAATAGCAAACTAAAATTCATCTAACTTTTTTAATCAATTTAGTGTTTACTAATATGCTTTAAAGTAATTTTCTTTACATATGCACCAATAACAGAAAGGTTAGTTATTTTTATTCTATTTTATCTAAAAATGAATATATTTTTACAAAATAATCTCAAATCTAAACACATGCCTCAAATATAAAAAAATCACCTTATTACACAAATAAAAAAAATGTCAATTTCTATACTTTTGCATGGCATAAGAACTGTTGCTATATGTTTAAATGTCACCTGTAAAGATTGTTCTGATTAAACTAATGACTTGGGGCAAAAAGTGAACAACATTTAGGATCATTTAAATATTTGATTACATTATTTGAAAATGCCAAAGTTTTGTTCTCAAATACAGCTCTTGTCTTTTTTTTTTTTTTTTTTTTTAAGAACAATAACAAAGAATGTTGTTACTGTAGCACAAATGCAGCAGATAGTCCATGATCATTGTTATTGCTTCTTCACACACATCAGTGTTTATTTTTATAATCCGTCCATATATATTCGATACATCCAAAAACAAATCCTGCTAATTTACTCAATTACTACTCATTTTAAACCATTTAACACCTACACAAACTGTAAAACCATTTGAGCATATGAAAAGAAAAGGCGCTCCTCCAGTCAGGAGAAACGAGCATGGACGCAGCTTCTGCCTGCACAGCTGACCCCTCGCTCTCCGTTCTTGACCTTTCATCAGAGACACCGGAGAGCAGCTGACAGACAAGCGTGGAGCCAAAATCCACTTCAACAACAAGCTGACCGTCATGAGAAATCAAACATGGAGGGATGCTATCGTGGTGAAATCACTGCGCACCACCCACTTTGTTCTCATGCTCAGCAGGACGGAGCCGGTGTAAGAAATGGAAAGAGGAGGAGAGGTTTTATGATGGATTGTTCCAGGGCCAAGGGGGCTTGGCTCGTCACTAGACCCCGAACTCAGCGGGCCAGGGAACGGGCACTTGTCATCTGGAGTGTGAGGCAGCTGGGGTTATCCTCAGAGACACAGCGAGGTGAAGTGGGTGACCATGTTTGAGGTCTGCCCAGCTGTTATTGCACCTAATATTCAACAGATGTCTGGGATCTCGATCCGCTAAATCCTCGCACATGCCGGAGCAGGACAATCAAAGCAAAGACTCTGCAGCCGGCTGCACAGCACAGCTCGCACGCAGCTGGACGCTTGCATCAAATCACTGTCATTAACCATTTAGCGAGATGATGGAGGCAATTAAGATCATTCTTGATTTTTGTGAGGGCTATCAGTAAGCTGTGACACCCTGACTTTTATAAAACGCAGCTGCTCGTGTTGTCTCTGCGCATTATTCTGAAACGGAACCAAATCCTAACGCTGAATTAACTTAATCAGGCTTTCAAGTCAGGAATTATATCAAGTGATCTCCGGTGCTTTTAATTCTAATATGTTTGCAATGGCAGCATCCCTTATGAAAATATTTGTGACACTTTGCCTGAAAATATTACACGCTCCGATCATGTCAAGCTCGCCTCTCAGTGAGAGAAACCCTACGCTTCCAAACATGCAAGCGAAAAATTGGGCTAAATAAAAAGCGCCACTGTGCTCGAACACATAATCCATGCAGTGGCTTTCGTTTGAGGGCGAAAATAAGAAAGTGGAGAGTTTCTTTGCTCCAAGTGGTCACAAGGGGGTTGAGCATTTCGAGCTCCAGCTCACACAGCTCGCTTACTTTGGAGAGTGCTTCAGGGAAAGCAACATTAGATATAATGAAACATTCACTGACCAGCTCTGCTTCGCTTCCAGAGAGGATATTCTGACTGAAACCTTTCTGCAAGTTGCTCTAGTATCCATCTGAGCTTGCCAGAGCAATATGGAAAGATACGGGCAGGAAAAACACTTGACTTGAGCATTCCTCCTGTGCTTTTTGTGCCATTTAGAAAATGAGGATTAAACATACAGTCTGAAAACATCAAAGTTTGCCTGTTGCTTTCTTGACGTGTACTTACAGCACTTATATGCACTCTTTAGTTTAAATAAAAAACAGCAATATATTTTAAAAATCTGATTTTGAGCTCAGACGGGTTACACTTGCTGCGACTTGTTTTTACAGGAAAGAGAGGAAATATAGAATTTCATTACACTGAATTACTGCAGGAGACGGAGTTCACGTGCAGTGTTTTCACTAATCCCCCCATCACCCTCCTGAATTAATGCTGTTTCTCTGGTTTCCGTTGTGGTAATGCATGTGTCCCATACTTGGCCACAGCAATGGCTGTGGAGACACTCCCCAGTATATAAATTCACTTACCACTCTGAGACGCATTGATTCGTACCCAAATATCCAGGCATCAGTGAAAAGATGGGCTCCACAAATCTAACTCCGGTTCATAACGAGCATTTCTTGCCATCTAAAGAATATATTCATGATTTGGTGACCTTTTATGAGGAAGGCGATGGCAGATTGACACCAGATGTGTCATAAATTATCAGCAGACAGATGCCAAGCTAAATACTGCTGCATAAATATACAGCAACTCTAAATATACCCGTTGCTTTAAATCCAAATGCTGCTCTGTAAGAGTCTCTTTCAAAGGTATGTGAGGTCGTTGAGTATTTGTGGAGGCACTTGTTTGATTCCCTAAGCAGAAGGCAATAATTATTTATTATAATTAAATTAATTTTATTACTGTTTGGCCTGGTGTAAAATAACATTTGTTCATCCTAAGCTTCCATATTTAATATGCAGAAAATGAAAAAAATTGCTTGCAGACTTAATGGTAAAAATGTGATGATACAGTATATGTTAGTAAGTAACAAGCTAAATGTATTCACAATTAAAATTGTATTTTTAAAAGTATTATTTTATATTAGAGCTGGCTGACACTAGATTTTTCAAAACTGAGAGCAAATACAGGTACAGTACTTCATTTGCCACCAGTACTGAGTACTGAAACTGTTAATGAATTAGTACTTAGACATTAAACAAGGATTTTAGAAACACTTTAAAAATTCAAAACACAGCAGCAGTCTATTGTCTTTCCATCACTTCTATTTATCCTAAAAAAATATCCAAACTAAATACAGAGCACGTTTTATTTTATTTTATTTTATTTATTTTTTTGCTCTGGTTATTTGTGCAAATTAAGGAGGAAGTCACTTGACCAAGCTGATTAGTATTTGTTGGTAGTATCACATGGGGTTTTTACAAGTACAAATACAAATATTTGAGACTGTTATCTGTATTGGGACGCCACAAATTAGCGTTCTAATTTGTAAATTCCTGCTAAATAAATGATACTGAGTAAAAAAACTAAACAAGCAAAAAGTACTTTAAAAAATCAAAATACTTTAGATCATAGGTGAAGAAAAAGTCATGATTTAAGACCGAACAATGTACATTTTCAATAATCAAAGTATATTTACAATAGAGTTTTCTGAACATACATCCATCCATTATCTTTACCCGCGTCTTCCTTTCAGGGTCACGTGTGTCACTGGTGCTCACATCCAGCAATCACTGTGTGAGAGGCAGGGGACACCTGGACAGGTCTCCAGTCCATCACAGGGACACAGAGAGACAAACAACCATTCACTCTTTCACTCACTCCTAGGGACAATTTACGAATCAGTCTAACATGCATGTTTTTTGATCTGTGGAAGGAAAACGGAGCACCCGGAAAAAAACCTACGCATGCACGGAGAGAACATGCAAACTCCACCCAGAAAGGCCCCACAGACCAAGATCTGAATGGGGGTAACCTGCTCACTGAGAGGCATCAGCTCTACCGGTTGCGCCACCGTGCTGCCCTTGTAAAATTTCAATATACAAATATATTGACTGATGTTTAGTTTACAATACATTTTAGTAAATAAATTTAGTAATAAGTAAAACACATTGAAATTCATTATGTTTTGTCAAGTTTACAAGTTTCTGAGATTTTTTTTTTTTTTTTCATTTATTTGCATCCATCCATCCATTATTTTACCCCCTTCTTCCTTTTTGAGTCATGAGGGTCACTGGTACCCATATCCGGCAATTACTGTACGAGGGGTGGGGTACACCCTGGACAGGTCTCCAGTCCATCACAGGGACACAGAGACAAACAACATTCACTCTCTCACTCACACCTAGAGACAATTTGGAGTTTCCATGTTTTTGGTTTGTGTGAGGAAACCCGAGTACCCGGGCAAAACCCATGCATGCACGGAGAGAACATACAAACTCCACGCAGAAAGTTCCTCGGCCGGGATTCGATCTGGCGACCTTCTGACTGAGAGGCAGCCGCTCTACCAACTGGGCCACCGTGCCACAAAAATAAAAATCACATTCTTTAATTTGCTCTGACCAAAATGTTTTTTGACCGACTTTATACAAGTTGTTACTCGTGAGTACCAATGACATAAAATAGTCTAAAGTCAGGTTGTGATGTCAGTTTTTGACCTTTGCAGTGCGTTAGACCAGATCATTCCAGCTGAATGATCCCTGTGACTGACCCCACAGCTCATGAACACAGTTTCTATGTGCAGCAGCACCAGTGACGTCTCTCAACAGGAACGTGCCCTCCTGGTTAGAGCGCCAGACACTGGGCAGTGTAAGTGAGTGTGAACGTAAATAAACCCCATTATTCAGTCAACTCTCCATCTCCTGTCGCACTGCTGAGGTAAACACAGAACTTCCTGCGAAGTGCTCGCAGTGAGATCTTCCACAACAACACTAAATCTCACAGTCTCTGCGGTGAGCGGCGATGAAAACACAGCCGTCCAATCGTGCGCTGAGGTGAGTAACCTACAGTGAAAAGGTCAATTAAGTAAGTGTGTCAGCAATATTTGTCCAAACACCAGCTGAGTTGCGCGGGGAGCGGCTTTAAGCTGGATAAGCACCACGCAAAGTGCTCTGTGTGACTTAATGAAATGTGACAAACTGTTTCCATACAAACAGAGACGTGTTCTCACCAACACGCGTGTTATTGACAAGACCATTAAGTCATTCAACAGCGCACTGAAGAAACTCCAACCTGGGACTGAAAGGATATCTGCAAGAAAAATACAAACAAATATACTGCACAGGTATGTGTGAACACCTTTTCAAAACTGCTACTTAATACCTGCATGAATTACTTTTTAATTTAAATGATTTAATCAAGTGTTATTAGCATCCAACTTTAAATCCACAATGACTTATCAATACTTGTTTATTAAACTAATATCATTCCATCTCTTAAATAACGTTAGATTTACTACTACTATTACTTTTGTTAGTGTTGGGCCATATGCTTCAATATGATGTAATTTAAACATCAACATGTTTAAACTTGGCTGCATTTGCACCACTCATGCAAAATGGCTCTTTTTGTGTGTGTGTGTTTGTGATAAAAAAAAAAAAACTGGGAATTTTACTTTACAAAGTGGGGATTTTTCAAAATGCTGTACTGTATTTGTTGTATTCACAAAAACTGAGCATATACAGATTTTGAGAAACAATGATGAAACAGTCCACTTCACAAATTGCATCGCTTCCAGCAATAAAACCCAAAGACACAATGAAGCTGCACTTCCAGTTCTTTTACATTTTGTCTCCGGACTTTGCTGCCGCTGCTGTTCTAACTGTATTGTCTACCTCTAGTCTCTGGTTTATGTGATAATATATTGTAATACCCTTATCTCATTACACTCACAATGATTCAGGTAATCAAAAGTACATAAGCAGAAAAATATGGCGTGATCCAGTTCAGCTTTTCATCATGATATTGTGTGATTTAATGAGTTTCAACGATGAGTTCAGTGCAATACAATGTAACAAAGTAAAATACAAAAGTCCATGCTCAATAATCCAGGTATAAAATCCAACAGTGTTCAGTCCGGTCATATGGACAGTTTTTCTTTTTTCTGTGTGCTGAATGGGAATAATGCTGCCGGGTGGCTGGTCGGCTTATTTATGGTCGCAACTACGACGGTATCTGATCATCTTCGAACCTCCGACTTCCGTTCTTGATTAATGAAAACGTTCTTGTCAAATGCTTTCGCTCTCATCCATCTTGCACCGGTCTAAGAATTTCACCTCTGGTGGTACAATACGAATGCCCCCAAGGCCCTTAACCCTCTCCATCTGCTCCCTAAACTGGTCTCTCTTGAAAATGAGTTCTCGTGACTCAATGAGACTACCTGGATGAATACAGTGTAAAATATATATTTTTTAAGTGTTGCTGATTTTATGCTGCTGATTTATTCCACACTGCAGTGTTCATTCATACTCATCTGCTCACACAGATTCATGTTTGTGCTGCTGTTGTTCGGCACTACTAGTGCTTAGTGTATTCTTAATTTAGCATGTTTCTTATGTCATATCAGATTTTGTTACTGTTTTTCTTTACGACTTATATTTCGTTGGATGTAACTGGGACCCCGTGTACACAATTTTGTTCCACCACATGTACTAAATGTGGTGCGAATGACAGGTAAAGAAACGTTGATTTTGACTTCATGTAGAGCTAATCCCAAAACTGCATTGGCTGCATGCATCTGCTCTACTGATCTGATTGTGTTGTGCAAAAGCCATGATTCATATCCATGATTACCATCATGGCATCCATGATTCTGTTATTTGTTTCATCCCTGCTTCTAATGTTATGTGAAAATGTTCATGACTGAGACAAAGTTAAAGGTGTTAAAGACAAAATAAACAATTGTTTTCATTAAACTTATCTTATATTGTGTTCTGATGTGTTTAGTCAAGTTCAAGTAGGTTTCTTGTCATTCTCATCAAATATGGTATATGGGGTGGAACAAAATTATGTGCCCAGGGTCCCAGTTACACCCAACAATAGCAAAAATATAAAGTGTAAAAAGAAACTGTATATAGATGTACGCTAAACACTAATAATGCAAAACAACAGCCGCCCGTAACATCAGTGAATGTCAGTGTTATTACCTACTGTATGGGTCCTGGGTATGTTTGTTACTTATTGCTCAGATTGATGGTGGATGTTTTTGTAATTCATTTTAAAAAAACTATCCAGATTAGCATGGCCAGGACTTTAGTGACTATACTTTCCTTTTTGCGAGTCCCCCTGTCAGTACATCTATCTTTAAGAGATTAACACTAAAATCCCAATAAATGTAATAGGGACACAGTGTTTATTAGCACTGGAGTTTCATAACTTTGAGTGCAATGTGCTTCATGTAAAATACAGGCAGATAAACAGAAGTGAGCCAACGTCAAACAGCAGGTCTTGATATAAAGGTCTAAGAGCTCCTGAGGAAGGAATTCAAAGTTTACACATTTAGAAGCTCGACTATAGCCCTATTCACATGTGATAAGTTTTACCTAGAGCTCACACGTAATAAATAAATTACTCCCCAGTGTCTGCTTTTGTGTGGCACATTCACACGGGATAACCAAAGCCTGAGATTTAGCTGAAACTGACGGACATCTTACGGATATGATGTTAACACGCTGCAGGCGGCGTTAAGCTCAGACGGACAACCTGTCACTGGCTGCGCATGTCCGCTGACCCGCCGGTTGAAATAGACTTGTGACCTGTCCAGGGTGTCGCCCACCTCTCGTACAGTGATGGCTGGACCCGAAAAGGAAAAGCAGGTAAATATGATGGATGGATGGATGGATGGATGGATGGATGGATGGATGGATGGATGGATGGATGAGCTGCATTAGTGTAGTGGGTATTTAACCCATTTATACCTAAATAAGGGTATGACATCTTTAACTTAGTCTCAGGTAGAGACAGTTCAACTCGTAAGGAATTCAATAATTGCATCCCATACCCAACTAACATTCATTTGCATTGTAATGTTTGGGATCAAATGACAATTCACTGATTGGGTAGATGTTTAAGAACTTGTTCTAACGTTCAGATCATCCACACTGAGCGGAGCAGTTTCTTGTGGTAGCTGGTTATTCTTCAAAGACATCTGCTCTGACAGGACCACCTAGGCCCTCTGTTTATTGTTTGAGAAAGTGTTTTGGTGGACAGAAGCTGGGCGCTGCTCTTAAAGATGTTGAATGTAACAGTCTTGGGTGGACCTGAGCCAGAAGGGAGGCAGCAGATGGTAAATGAGCGAGAACAAGGTAGAGGAGCCTGCGAGGAGATGAAGACAACTTTAAAGATTAGGAGTTTGGTGGAGTTTGAGGCCAAGAGGGCACATGGGAGCCATGGCCTGAGGATGGATCCCAGCCGACCCCCTCCAAGGTGTCAGTGTTATGACATGTGTAGCGCTCCACTGTTTTCTCTCACAACAAGAGCACTTCATCTTACAGGGTGGCCTGGACTCATAAAAAAGATCTAGATTTACATGCTGGGGATCAGACCGTCCACCTTCTTCTCTTCCTGTTGCACTTACGCTTCACTTCCTCTGAGTCTGGGCCCAACATGAGGGGTGATAAATAACTGCAGAATAGAGTGGGGATAGGTTAAATTCACACTCTGACTTACATACACAGAAGAATAATGTTTAGTGCAGCACAATATCTTATTAAGAGACAATGATCCTCAGCTGTAAATCAGAACTGCACAAAACCAAAGTGAATAAACACGAGGTGAAGTGGATTTTTGATGTTGTTTCCTCCTGGAACAAAGAATAATCCTGCAAAATGAAAAACATAAAGTTATTTGAAAGACACATATGCTGTTTTGATTCTGATGATGGCAGCTTGTGTCAGTGAAGTTCTGTGACATGATGGTCATTGTCATCTGTAATGACTCATCAGGATTTCCTGGCTGCTCTGATTTATTTATGGATTTTTTTTTTTTTTAATGCACAATGTGTCTTTCATTTGTCTTTGAAGAGTTAGCTTCAAATATTTCAACCAGTCTTTTTGTCTTTGACAAAGATTACCTTTTCCAAGCTCGTTTATGATGAGTTTTAAAGCCTTGGTTACACACAGGCAACTGATCAACCTTTTAATGATAGAAACGTAAAACACAGCCATGTGCAACAATTACAACTAAAATGTGTTTATTTTTTGTTGTAAATTGTGATATTGTTATAAGGTTGACTCCAAAAGTTAATCAGCTGCAGATCAGCTACTGATTACTTTCTGCGTATCAGAATTAGAATCAGAATAAACTTTATTATCACTGTACCAAAATACAATGAGATTATGTTGTACAGTCGTCCAAAAGATATGCAGAGTGCATGTTGCTGCTGCTCCTAAGAGCACAGCCCCTTATTCTTTTATATATAAAAGGGGAAAAGGCCCTGAGAAAAGGTTAGCGGTATTACAATTCTTCAAACTTTCTCCTTATCAGGACACAATTGAAGACATCAAAAAACTATCAGCAAGCACATTTATAAACATATTACATATGCATTTAATGACAAGATGGGACATTTGTCCATGAAACACTTCCAGATAGCCCATAGTCCTGTTAAGATGTTGTTGTCAGCCGGTACAGCTCTGATAAGCATTCACAGAAGTTCTCGGGGGGGATAGACGGAGCCTTCTCAGTTTGCACATATCCCAGGAGAAGTTTGATAAGTCGGCCTGCTTCTAGGCCAAACGGGGGAGTCATATTCAGATAAGCCACAGTTGTTGATTTTTTTTTTTCAGGCAGACTTGTTTCTCGTCCACCTTGAGTTCTGCTGGTACTTTTAATCCAAAATGGCCAGATTTGTGGGCATTCCACTGGTTCGTGCTTATTAGCTCCCTCCAAGGTCGTCCCCAACATGCTGGCAAGTCCCAGAAGCTGCAAGTGGCCTCAATTCTTACAAATCGCTTCCATCTCAAACCAAACCTGCAGACAGGGTTGGCAGCTTTGCTATAGCCAAAACTGCTGTCACCGTCTTCTTTAATAGTCGATGACATGGGTATCTGCCAGTGCCAAGACGCAGAAACCTTGCTATCATGATTCCAATATCTTCAGTATCCTTCTGAGACAATGCAGAAAGGCACATCAGATTCCAAAGCCCCCATGGATCCATGACGTACCTTGAAGTGTGTGTCTCAGCAGGGCATAATGGTTCTCTAGTACCCTGTCGCTTTGTGGAATAAATGTTATTGATTGCTTTGAAAGTCCAGCTGACCAGATCCATGACAGTAGTTCAGAACATGTGTAAACAGGAGCTCCAATACACAGACAGAGAACAAAAAAAATCAAGAGGAGGACGGGAGAGGGAAGAAAGGTGTCCGTCTTGCACGAGAGCGAGTGAGGAAAAAACAAAAGATTTCACTCAAATCTTGTCAGTGGTGCAATAGACATTTTGCAACTGTTGCAGACAAACAGTCACTCACAGAAGCAAAAACCTTTTGTCTTTGATGGTGGATGGACAATGAACAAACAAAATTCTGGGGCAACGGTCTGTTGTTTATTAATTTGTCCGTTTTATATCATGTATCTGTGGGAAAATACGTGTCTACTTTGTGCTTTGCTTGAACAACTAAACTAAAACTGTTGTTTTCCTAACCAAAGTAGGACAAAAGAAGTCACAGAAATCTGTCCAGAGTAAATCAAAGTCATCTCTAAAAGAAAACAGTGTCATCATAACCAGGATGGAATGGACTTTAGGGGTTGCTCTGGGCTTCTGGGTTGAAGTTTTAAAGCGTCTCTGTTCAGGTAGCATTCCCTTGACGACGTCTGCAACATTTAAAGTGGACAACCATCACCATAAAATCCAAAATAAACACAAACGTCCTTTCCTCTCACTTAATCCAACCTCCAATCATTGTCTCTGGCACCGAGAGCGTTACTGAAATGCCGCCACTGTCAGCACGGACACGAGGTCGCCCTTTTAATCAGTTCGCGGTTGACGGGGCCTCTGGCGCCGACTTAAGGAACACCCTCTCATCTTGTGGCACAAATAGTGACACCCTTATGCCCTGTTGCCACTGACAATATGTTTGCACCATGATGATGTTCCCACACAAATATTTCACGTTGTAGTCAGCATCCAAAACTCACAGCGCACGAGCAGGAGAGGAAACCTGTGTTTTATCACTCTCAAACGGCAGCAGGCCAAAAGTCAACGAGGAAAAAGTCTTTGACGCACCTCAGCTAAAGGTTAAGACTCTTAACAGCCTTTCATGTTGAAGTATTTCTTCACAAGGCTCACCACGTCTTCTTTTTTTTTTTTTTTTTACCCGTGAGGTTTAACGTTACCCACATGAAGTACAAAGTAGTCTCTGATTGCAAAGATAATCGAAATGTTAATTTTAATAGCCATTTCCATTTTGTTAATTAAAGCAAACATTGCCTCAAGGACCTCTTGCAGCTCTCCCACAACATCCTCGAGTGTTTCTTAAATATGTTTAATATATGCACTGAGGCGTGTTATAAATGAGGTTTTCTTTGCTAAGTGTCCCAGTCTATTTTTGTATGTCAAAGGACATGATTGACTGCACAGAAAAAGAAAACACCCTAATGTGTGTGATGGTGAAGAAATAGGGTATTTATTCCAAATTGCCAATTAAAAAAAAAAAAAAAAAAAAAGACTTTGAGTGTGACTTTTATCTTGCCGGCCAAACTTTTCCTGTAAATATGTAGATACATAGATGCATAATTAGAACGTAAGAGAAGCATAAACATCTATAATTAATAAATGATTTCAGCTGGGCTGCCACATTTATCAAAAGGTTTTTGCAAGAATTTATTTTAGAAAATAAATTGCAGTTAGGTCTAAAATGAGTGAGCGCGCTTCCTAAAATTTGTTTATTTTTTTAGTTTTTATCATGGCAGAGCCTGCACAAAACCAAACGTAACTAATTTTTGAATCCAGCGCAGCAGGTGCAAGTCACTTAATAAAGATTTATCGCAAACCATTTCAACACCTACATTACACTAATCTCAAATAAATTAAGACCCATCACTTCCTATTATCACTGCGCCTCGTATCTCCACATCTACAGGGAAACCCTCGTGTGAAATAAAATCTCCCTTTCAGCCCGGTGGTTTGTTTTAAAACCTGGCATCCCGTAAGTTTATTTAAACATCACATCTGTCGGGTCCAGCTCACAGCTTGGTGCAGGTCGTTCCATCAAAAGCTCCCTTTTTTTACTCGCGTCTTGCCCCGTTTTTTAAAATTCAATTTCACATTCATGGTGCGTGCACTCAGCAGTGCTTATTGGAAGAAAACATTACTGTAAATGACCACGAGACTGTTTTATTTTTTCAGCCCCTAAAACAGAAAGACCCAGTTAAGTTCAGCGTACGTCCTGTCAAAATGCATGATTGACTGATTTTTCAAAACATCAGCTTCAAATGTCAGTGCGCACCGAAACTCAAACTAAGCTGCTGGACGACAGCCCACATTGAAAGAGTGGTCGAGCGAGCGAAGGAGCGTTTCCAAGTTTTCATTTTTAAGTTCGACATCACACTCCTCCGCAAAACCCAAGTCGCCCTCGAGTGAAAAGTGGAACGCTTTCTCCTCAGACTTTAGCACCTCCGGCTCATGTAAGCTGTAAATATGAATGTAAACGTGAAGCTAATCTAATATCGCTTTCCGAACAACCTTCGCAAAGTTCTCCAAACAGTCCAACAGGGCCGTCATGTTCAATAAACGCCAACACGCTAACACAGAAAATGACCTCACGTCTGCCTGCCTGTTCGAGCCGAGCGGCGCGGGACTCTGCGGCGAAGAATCATGGCCTCTCGTTCTGTTTTGACAGGGAGAGTTATGCCTCACAGGCACCAGATTCACCTCCAAGCCTCATAAGCTTGTGGAGAGAATTTAGGGCGCCACGGGGGCCTCTTGACCTAAGAGGAAGTCAGAAGTATAAAAGGTGACAAATTAGTTTATAACTAAACAAAGACGTGTGCACACCCTCCCATCGTGAGCGATAACCGATTACAAATACGCTAGGCGGCAAAGGTGAGAAAATGTCAGGAAATAATTGCTTTTTTTTTTGCTACTTTCGTTCAAATTAATAGTTGAATTTCTGCCCCTCCTGTTAAGAGGGAAGCAAGTCTGCCTGCACCAGCCTGTGATGAATGGAGCACTATGTGGGGGGAAAACCAACACGCTCATTTTAGAGAAGCAAAAACTACAAAGTGACCAGAATTATTTTTATAAGGCAATAAAATGAAAGGAGTGTGTATCGGGATTCGTGCCTTTTCTCGCTGTGAGGCGGCGA
The DNA here is from genome assembly GCA_031762435.1 of Hypsolebias longignatus. Lineage (NCBI taxonomy): Eukaryota > Metazoa > Chordata > Actinopteri > Cyprinodontiformes > Rivulidae > Hypsolebias > Hypsolebias longignatus. The sequence goes on along the minus strand of JARVGV010001030.1, from coordinate 9,645,098 downwards.
GAAGGGCCTGATTATGTGACGGGTCACGAAATGCTCGGGAAGCGATCGCTATGCGGTCGAAAGGCGTCGGGGCAGCTTGTGCCCTGCGGTCGGTCAAAGTGCCACTTTTGGTGCTTCCACAAACCCCACGCCACACTGTTCAGTTCATAACGCCGCAGCGCTGAGAGCCTCCTGTGGGATCATCGAGCGTGACCATCCCTTTTCATGATTAGAAATTTCCCCTCAAGTTCAGATACTTGCTGCTCTGTCATCCACCGTGGAGGTTGTTTCCGTACATTTCACATCTCCCGGCTTCCACCGAACACATGAGCTTTCATGATTAACCCCTCAACAAGCTTGAGCATATTAAGGTGTCTTCACACACTTTCACACATACAGAACAAAATAAAACACATCACTGTTACATTCTTTCACCTGTCACCTCGTCTGTTTCCTGCCCTCGGGGAGCAAACATAAGAATGTGGCCTGTCATCTCATCTGCAGATCACTCTGGTGGTCTCTGGCAGAGCTGCGGTCAGGTAATCCCCCTGGTGAGCAGCTGTCCTTTTCCTCGAGCCTTCCCACTTCTCTGCTGGAAGGAAAACAAGCTGCGCCGCCTCGACCAGTCCCCCGATGGACGAAACCCGAGCAGGTTGCTCACTTTGTTCTGACGGCAGCAGGAAGGAGCGACTTGTGCTAAAAACATTACTGTAAAATAACTCCCTCAAGAGCCCATCTTTACAAATTGATCCAACGTGTTTACTGCATCAGTGGTTGTGTTTGATTCCACATGTTAAGACCATTTTTGATGCACTTTTAGCGCACATTAAAAATACTGTACACCCAAATGATGCAATCAGTGAAACCCACAGGAGGAAAACCTGTCGTTTTTCATCACATTGTGTAAAAAATAAATGCTACTTGCAACATTACTGTTCCCTAGACTTAACTGTCCTTATTAGACATGAATACTGGAAAGTATAATTAGGAGCACACAAAATAACACCTTGTCTTTTATATTGTGTTGCCAGTGTTTGATCACAGAGATGAAAATTCATCAGATGTAGAAACGTTAACGTTTAAAGAAGCAAGAAATAAATTCATTATAACATTTTATTCTCAGCAATAAGCATTACCTAAGGTTTCTAGTTATTTTTAATTATTATTTCTTTTTATCATTTAAATATTCTAGATGATTTTGTCTTGTGTCTATTTGTATAACTTTTGCCCTGATTTGACTTTAGTGAGTGCAATTTTATAACAAACTCGGTTAAACGGAATTAATTTGTATTGGCATCTGCTGCAATGTACTGTGTGTATACGGTATATATAAATGCACACATACGTTATATTTTTACCTGATTCTTCAGGTCGTGGGGGGGGGGGGTCACTGGTGCCCATTTCCAGCAGTCACTGTGTGAGAGGCAGGGTACACCCTGGACTGGTCACAAGTCCATCACAGAGACACAGAAACAAATGAGACAAACAACCATTCACTCTCTCACTCACACCTAGGGACAATTTAGAGTTACCAATCAGC
>JARVGV010001030.1:9618152-9628663 GCA_031762435.1 Hypsolebias longignatus | reverse complement strand
ACGGCCGTTCGAAGTTGTTTTACATTGAATAAACGTGTTTAAAAAGATGTGACCGATCGCCGTTTTAGTTTCGGTTTTGTTTACGGACAAAAATCCGCGTTTACGGCTGCTCGTGCGGGCAGTTCCGGTTAAAGGCTAAATCGGTTAACGGCTGAGCCGGAGGAACGGATCTCGGCCGTTAACCGGGGACTACCTGTATTTCTATCTCAACATGTGATTCTTGAACTGCAATTGTGCAATCGTTCCTCCTTCCTGTTCCTCTCAAACCAACCCAGTAGAAGCAGATGGCCGCTTGTCCTGATCCTGGTTCTGCCGAAGGTTTCTTCCTCACAAGAGAGTTTTTCCTTTCTACTGTCGCCTTCATGCTTGCTCAAGATGAGAGTTCTGCTATGGAGTTAAATTCAAAGCAGTCTGTTCCTCAGATAAATAGTTTTAAATTGTTATTTTTATACAATAAATGTTTCTGTTCAGCGCCCTGAGATGACTTCTCTGGTGATCTGGTGCTATATACAGTAAATAGGCTGAATTGAATTGAACATCTTATGTTGCAAAATGAAAATAACATTGTGCAGGATCTCATGTGATATCTTGAGTGACATATCAGTGCTTAGAGTATATTTTATGAATGAATGTCAGCTACTACCACACCATAGATATAGCTATTTGAATGCTGTAGCCTCTTTTGCCCTCTTGAATTGAGATGACCCCAAAGTTAATCAGTTGTCAAAGTTCATCCAAGGATTACTGTCAGAAAGATTAATTCAAATCCATTTAGTGTTTTTTTGTTTGTTTGTTTTTGCTAACAAACAATACTGACTCCAAAAGTTAATGTCGATATTCAAACCAAAGGTTTTGCTCTCATAAGTGTTGGAACGACCTTCAGCTACCACCACGACAAATGTTTGCTCAAATCTGTAAAAATGACTATTTTGTTAATTTGCTGAGATTGCAGTGCTATAACTTCACGCCGTAAAAGTTACATTATTTGTTCAGTCATTCATGACATATTTTGTTAAGGTTACAGTCAAGTGAGCGCACACACAAAGATAGGCAAGACCCAGAAATGAGCACTGGATCTAAATCAGAATGAAAGAAAGAACAATGAGCTTTTCTTGCAGGTCAGCTGAGCGGTCAGCGTGCAAAGCCGCTCCTCAGATTGTGGTGAGCGTCTTTGTTTCCAGTCGGCAGCCTGCCTCTGCATCCTCCGGCTCCAGCCAGCTCAGCATCCTGTCAGCCAGTCACACTCTTAAAGAGTCATTTAAATGTACGCCTGCAGCAATGCGCTCACTCAATGACCTCTTTATTTGTTAAAATAGATTATTTAAAATAAATTACAGAGCACTTTCACTGAATAAACAGAGACTTTGGGGCTGCGGCCTGCGTTACATACTTGCCACAGCCGCAGAGATCCTAAATGACTAGTGAGCTGTGTAATCGCCTTTGATTTCACTGATAGGACTCTGATTTTTTTTGGGGGGGGGGTAAAAGAGACGGAGCCACTGAGGAATCTGAAAGGCAACACCGCTAAATGGGGGTAACAGCAAAAAAAAAAAAGGCAGAAAGTCTCATGTGGGGAATATGAACTTATGATGTTTCTAACCCTGCCATGTTGACGGAGGAGTCCATTAGAAGAACAGAGGGGAGCTTGAAGGAGTCCTGTCACTTCTTCCCCCCGCAGCCTGAGAGGTTTAACACTCCCTCAGCTTGGACCTGTGCCAAGCACGAGACGCCACCCTCGGTGAGAAGAAAAAAAAAAAAAAAAACACTTGGAGGGAAAGATGCAGAGCTCACTTCTTCCTCCTCTCTTAACCTTGCATTTCTTTTGTTCTGGTAAGTAACTTAATCGCTTCAGAGGTTAGAGTCGCTGCAGATGAAGATGAGCATCTCCACCGCAAAAATGCAACATAAGAAAAAAATGTTTTGTAATTCTCTTATTTTTTATTATGAGTAAATGTCTGAAGGGCGAGTCACTGTTCACACTACTGTTTTGGGTTTTTATTTTCACCATTTTTGTGGAGCAATCCAACAATTTTTGTTTTTTTGGAAATTTTATGTTTAATTAAATATTTGACATTTTATTACAAACATTTTCCCCATAAAACTATATTCAAATAACTTTAATTTATTGAAAAACATTGTTCTCTTGTCCAATTTTTGTCTTCTAATGCTGTAGTTTTTAGCTCCCATTCTAATCCTTTTAGTGAGCTTTTTACCACTTCTAGCTTCTAGCTAGGCTTTTGCTACTTTTAGCTAGTCCTTAATTACTATTAGCTTTTCAATCATTACACTTTAGCTAGCATAGTGCTACTTTTGTTCAACTAAATAGGTTTGCACCACAGTTTTTAATCTTTTGCTATATTTTGCATTTAGCAGGGGTTTTGTTCATTTCAGCGCTTTGTCAACATTTTTTAGCTTTTATCTAGCCTCTATTACTTTTAACTTAGCTATCCTTTAACTACTTTTGGCTTTTATCTAACCTTTGGATTTTTTTTTTTTTTTTGCTAGCCTTTTGATAACTTTAGCATTTAGATAACCCTTTACTGTTTTACTTAGCGTTTTTATAGTTATCTTTTTGTTAAATGTACATCTTATTTTGAAACATTTGATTTATAAAGTTTTCTTGCTACTTTTAGCTTTTAGCTCCCATTCTGATCCTTTTAGCAAACTTTTTACCACTTCCAGCCTTTAGCTAGAGTTTTGCTACTTTTAGCTCTTTCATAATTATAGTTTTTAACTAGCCTTTTCAAGCATTACACTTTAACTAGCATGGTTCTACTGTACTTTTAGTCAACTAAATGCAGGTAGTGCACATCGCCTTTGTGCCAAAATGTATAGACTTTTGCTATATTTTGCATTTAGCTGGGCTTTTATTCATTTCAGCGCTTTGTCAGCCTTTTAGCTTTTATCTAGCCTTCTATTACTTTTAACTTTTAGCTATACTTTAGCTATTTTTGGCTTTTATCTAACCTTTTGATAGTTTTTGTTTGTTGCTAGCCTTTTGATAACTTTAGCATTTAGCTATCCCTTTGCTGTTTTACCTAGTGTTTCTCAACTTTTTTCTAGCTTTTTGTTAAATTGACGTTTTATTTTGAAACTTTTGATTTAATAAGTTTTCTTGTAACTTTTAGCTTTTAGCTTCCATTCTGATCCTTTTAGCAAGCATTTTACCACTTCTAGTTTTTAGCTCTCTTTTACTACTTTTAGCTCTTCCTTAACTATACCGGTAGTTTAGCCTTTACATGCATTACACTTTAGCTAGCATAGTTCTACTTTTAGTCAACTAAATAGTGCACAGCCTTTAGCTATATTTTGCATTTAGCAGGGCTTTTGTTCAATTCAGCTCTTTGTCAGCCTTTTAGTTTTTAACTAGCCTTCCATTTTAACTTTAACTAGCCTTTAGCTACTCTTGGTTTTCATCCACCCTTTGGTTACATTCATTTATTCTTTTTTTTTTTTTTTGCCAGTCTTTTTGATAGCTTTAGCATTTAGCTACCCCTTTGCTGTTTTACTTAGTGTTTTGCAACTTTAAGCTAGCCTTTTAGTTAAATGTACATTTTAGCTAGCCTTTTGAAACTTTTGATTTAATAAGTTTTCTTGCTACTTTTAGCTTGTGGTTTGCTGTTTTTCGCCTTTGACTAGCAACAATAAAACAGTTTCAGTTTAATCAGCGGATTTTAGCAAAGTCATTTAACACTCAGCACTCACAACATTTTCACACAAAATGCAGTCTCTGTAGTTTTACCTTGTCTTGGTGCTATGCAGCTTTTTTCTCAAGGTTTGTGCAGAGTGGATACTCAGCCTGCTCTACGTCTGTTTGCAGCTAATTTAGTCTGGCAGAGCCTTGGTATGCCTGGATTACTGTTGCACTGACAAAAACCTAAAATAATACAATGACAGCAAAAGTGCTGGCTGACCGAAGCAGAGAAACCATGAAGAAATTACAGTTGATTAACCTTATGAGTGCTTGTTTCAATTCTCTCAGGTCTATTTATTTTCGAACATGTGGTTGACATTCCTTCAGCTGCACGTTTCCCGGCACGTCTATTACAGCTAATCTGTGAGTGGCTGTAAAAAAAAGGAAAAGTGCTGTGTGTATGGGATCATACGTCATACGTGCAATTTGGAAAATTGACATTTCAGAAAAGTTAATGTGGTCCTGTCTGACATTTTTCATGAGAACGGAGATTTAAAATAAAAAGAGATGTGATACAATTACAGTTTTACTGTAAACAGTCAGTCCATTTTGAAATACATATTCATCTTTGCCAGACACTTGACTGCATTTAATGTGCCAATATTATTTATTTATTTATTGGGAAAGGGGGGGTGGGGGTCAGAGGCAGTCAACCTAAAAATGCTTGTCCTCTGCATCAGCTTATCAGTCCTTCATTTCTCTGTGAAGGATGTTTGGTGCAAAATTGATGCTGTATTACTTTAGATATTTGTTAATACACAGATCTAAGACATCATCATATATTTTCAACCAGATTTGGGACTTTACTTCAGCCTTGTCATTGTAAAACCATGACTGTTTTTATTTTTATTTATTTATTTATTTATTTATTTATTTATTTAATTAATTAATTTATTTGGACCATTCTGCTGCAGGCTTGCTGCTGTGCTGGAGGTCATTATCGAGTTAGATGATCCCATTTGAGCCAAACTACCTGAAGTTCAGATGGTCTCACGCTTGACTTCACTGTACACTGGCCTACAAAGGGGTCCAAGGCTAACTCACAAACTGCAAGGTGCCCAGATTCTGGAGCTGCAAAATGAGCCCATATTATCAGCCTTCCTCCCCCGTGCTCAGAGTTGGAGCACAGCATCCTGAGCATAAACTAGCAAAATTTACTTGGTAGATGTTTTTAAGCTTAATAGGTAAATAAATCACAAAAATAAGGTTAAGTCATGTCATCTGGACAGTCTAGTCCAGATGACATGATTTAACCTTTTTATTTTATTTATTTTTTTTTATAGATCATTTGATCAATGCATTTAATTAGGAACACTTTCTCATTTCATATCAAAACACTAATTATTGTGCTATATTTTACTTTTCTCAGATAAATAGTACCTGGCAAGCAGAATTTTTTTTTATTATTATTATTATTTATTATCCTAATATGCAAAACCTGGATTGAAATAAACTGCTTTTCTTTTTTGCTTTTTATTTATTTATTTATTTATTTGTTTTTGAAGGTATAAAAAAAAAACACTTCTACTTTATTCACTATTAAATAATCCGCCGGTTGTTTTTTTGTCAAACACTGGTTTTATCTGCTTCATTCAGCCTAAATGGGAGAACGATTATTTCTTTGGGAGAATTGCATCATTATTAAAATATGTTTTTGGCTTTTTCTTGTAACCAACAAAGACATAAAAGTGAGCACTTGATCCAAACATCTCAGAAGCTTGAACAAATCCTTTTGACAGTTCCACGTTTAAAAAAAAAAAAAAAAAAAGAGTCTGTGGTTCTCACATTTGTTGCCAATTTTCAGTTGATTTGTGATCAGGCTTGATTCCAGGCTCTTTAACCTGTGACTCCTCAAATTGAAGTGGCCATCATATGGTCCACATGTTCACCCAACGAGGGGATTGTCCGTCTCAGAGTTACTTCATTTTTATCAAATCGTCTTTGAAAGGGAATTCCACTGTAATTTACTGAGATACAATAATAACGCCCCTGCATGGATGTGGTTTATCTCAATAGTAAAAAAGAAAATAGAGATTATCCCACTGATTCTTTAAATATGTGCAAAGTGTGAACATTAGTATCGACATCAAGAAAACTTGAACATTATAACGCCATTTCTTTTATATTTATACATATTTTTAAAGATATATAATATATATATTTGGGCAGCACAACTGTTCAGTGGTTAGCGCTGTTGCCTCACAGCAAAAAGGGCTTGGGTTCAATCCCCGGTTTGGATCTCGGTTGCCCTACGTGGCATTTGAGTCTCTGCGTGGGCTTTCTCAGGGTACTATGGTGTCCTCACACTCCAAAAATGTTAGGCTGCCTTCAGGCCCAGACCTTCATTGCAAAAAAGACGTGCGATCTCTGTGCAATTAGCCTGGTTTAATAAAGGTTAATAAATACAAAATATTTCAAGAATTAAAAATGTTTTTCCCAAAATCATGCCCTTTAAAAAATTTATAAATTACACCTTATTGCATCCTCTGACAGTGTGAGATTTTACACACTCAGTAAGATGCAGGAATATGTGAACGTTTTTGTTTGTTTTAAATTTTTATACTTTTTTGTTGCAGTTTTGTAATAATTACGTGAAATTCCTCCAGGCAATATGTTTCCACTTTAATTAAATTTAAAAAGTGATTAGAATATAAACCCAGAGAAGCCAGAGGTTTCTTTCTCCTCAACAAAACTGATATTGGGTGGAACGTGAACATTTTCAAGCAGTCACCAAAGCAACAATCATGATTTCGTTAAAGCTTAAATGTCTATTTATTTAAATTAAAAAAAAGAACTTGTCCTACAGGAAACCTGATCAATCCACCCTGTTTCTGAGGTCTCCAAATGCAAACATGTTATTACCTTTTTGTGTTGCATGTGATTATAAATAATTAGAAAGAAAACTTAATTCATAGGCTATTAAGTGCTATGAATAGCAATTTCTGTGACCCTCTCAGTGGCTCTTTAAGGCTACTCTGAATGCAGCGCACAGAGCGTGCTCAGTTCTCCCTCGTTCTGGCAGCTATAATTGAGCCTAATAGCTGCAGCACAGACATAGGGAACCTCTTTGACACCTAGACCAAATTTTCTAATGAAACGATCAAATAAGCATCATCCAACCCCGGCATATCAAAACCACCGGCAGCTGGCAGCCTGTCATAGTCTGACATTTGATTTTTTTTTTTTTTTAAGCGCTGCCAGGCCTGTTTCCCTTTATGTCCTCTGGCCTTGTATTAACACTAATAATAGGGAAAGGTCCAGAAGCCGAAACGATGCAGTGGTGAATGCACGAGACCTTTGCCAGCTGCTGAGCAGGAGAAGATGGCCGATTGCACCTTTAATGGAGGATGACACGTCGCAGAGCTGAAGTATGGAAGTGAAGAAGTGGAAAAGCTGAATCTTACTGCTGTATGGATTAATTTAGGCATTTTAGATGTGCAGCATGTTCTGAGCTGAAATCTTGTTTTGTGGAGATTTGGTGTTTTATTATGTTGAACAGATTCTTCAAATTAAACTTTGAGCTTTTTACGTTTTGAGCTTTAAGAATTCAGGTTGTCCTTTAAATTACTTATTTGTAAACGTACAAACAACTTCCTGACCTCATAGTGTGACAAAATTATTTATTTGCATACCTATTTAGATCAATCTGTACTTTGAGAAATTGCATGTGAAAATGCAATGTGAATGCTTATTGCATAAGAACCTGCTGAAAAACAGCTGAAATTAGCTCAAAAACATGCTGAACTGCAGCTGAAATGTAAGAACAAGCCTAAATTAGCAGTAGAAAGAAAGAACACGTATTTGCTGAATAAGGATTAAATCAGCTGAAATTAACACACTTAGGAAATTAGCTATAAAAGAGGCTGAAATTACCAAAAAAAATAGCTGAAAAGTAGCTGAAAATGCAGAAAGAAGCTTAAAGTGCCAGAAGGAATTTAAAAGAGCTGAAAAGAGCTTAAAAATGTGAAATTAGCTGAAAAAGCTAAAATTTGCATAATATAGCTAAATGATTGTTTAAATAGCGAGGGGGGGAAAACCAGCAGATAGGAGCTGAAAGGAGCATAACAAGCTGAAAGTAGCAGAAAGAAGTTAATTAGGCTGAAAGTAGCAGAAGTTACTATGAACATGCTGAATTTATCTGAAAACAGCAGGAATTAGCTAAAAGAAAATGCTAAAAAGGTAGAACAAGCTTAAATTATCAGAAGTAGAAATACACGTTTGCCCAATTAGGCTGAAATAAGCAAAAATGAGCACAAAAAAGTGGAAATTATCTGAAAAAACTGAAAATAGCTACAACAACAACAAAAACACCTAAAAGTAGCTGAAATAGTAGAAAAAAATATTAAATTAACATGAGAAAGTAGAGAGAGTGCATTTCTGCTGAATTAGGCTGAAAAAAGTTGAAATGAGTAGAAAAAATGTGGAATTAGCCAAAAAGCTCAAATTAGCATAAAACAGCTAAACTGTAGTTGAAATAGCAGAAAATCTTAAGCTTGCAAAAATAAGATGAAATTAGTAGAAAGAAGGTAGAAAAAGCCCAAAAATGTTGTAGTTGGTAGAAAGAATTTGAAAGGAGCACAAAACAGCTGGGAAAAAAAAAAAAAAAAAAGCTGAAATGAGCTGAAAGTAGTTGAAATAAAGTTAAGATTTGCACAAAGAAGCTGAACCAGAACAAAAAGTGAAAAGAACAATAAAAAAAAAAAAAACAGATCTAAAGATTTGAAGGAGGTAAAAGAGCTCCGTTCATGTTCTTTGAGAAGAAAAAAAATGGCAGAAAACGCTAATTATTTAAAAAAGTTAACGTTGCTCCAAGACCAAAATCCATCGCGTGATTGTCCAGAAAGAGCTGAACATTTTGATATATGATTTGTGGAAATAGCACAAAAATTGTGGAACAAGAAAGATGCCAAAAAATGTGCAGAAGAAAAATGGATCACAATAGTGTGAATGCTTCCTAAACGTTCACACTATTAAAGACTGTGTTGCAGATTAATAATTCTGTTGGTTTCAGCTCAGTTCGATCAATCGTCAAGCTGTTGCCACAGGGAGACGTTTACATTTAAAGGGCTCCAAACATCAGCTGCCATAGGTTTATGCCATAGGTGCCATTACTCATTTTGAACTTCATGTGGCTTTGAAGAGTTTTATTAACAGATTTTAGATGTGTAATTGCACAAAAATACAATTAGCAGACGTGTCATAAATGCATTTATTACTAAAAACAACGGATTGATTTTTAATTTGTTACAGACTTCTTTCAAGATCAGGCTCCATTCAAATAAATGACCGATATTGATTAGCATATTTTTACAAAACACTACCATTTTTTGAACAATAATTATTCTTGACGTAAAAGGATATTATTTAAATTATTACATAATTACCCATTTAGAAGAAAAAACTTTATAGTCATGTTAAAATGTGAATAAATACAGAGTAAATTCAGTTCTTTTAGACATTGCAGCATCACATTGCAACAAAAGTCACCTTGGAATATTTTACACACACAAAAATACTCACAACAAAATTTACAATAAAATGAAATATATTAAAATATAACGGTGCTTCTTTGAGCTCCTGGAAATATTTTCATTTGTCATAGCAGCAAATAAGTTCAAATTTAAGAACATCAAAGCAACACTGACAATAAATCCTGCTAGTGAGTGCCGTTCTGAAAATATAGCAACACAAGTGCAAATTGAGACAATTATGCATAAATTTGGAGCAATGATGGCAGACAATACATAATTTAGATCTTTAGATTTGTGCATGTGTAGGTTTAGTAAAATAATCTTTTATTTTAATAAATTCAAAAGGAGTTGTAATGCATCAAACATTGTCTAAACTGCCTTTAAAACGCTGAGTGTGGGGAAAAATCACAGAAAACACTCCTGTTTCAAAAGGAAAAATCAACATCAGAACTGATAATGGAGCATGCACGTTCCACTTCCTGAGTGAGCGAGAAAACGATTTATAAAAAAGGTTTTGCTCCCAGCTTTGACATGGCCGTCCCAAAACGAGTGCGTGGAGCTTTTCAGGAATCCCCCACGGCACTGTGGACGTTGTCAGTCCACCGACTGCTTATTTTACAAGCTTCTTCTGGGACTGAGTGCGTGGGGACCACTGCCCACTCTCCTCCCTGCACTTGTTTGGTTACATTTGTCGTCCTGCAAGATAAGAACCAGGTTTACCTCTCGCAGCTCTGAGCAGCATCTGGGTGGACGGAGAGCCGTGCAGTCTGCTCTGTCTCTGCAAACCTGCACTATAATGTTACCGCTCAAGTGCTTTGTCACAGCAGAGAGGGCCAGCTTCTCTGGTTTGCTTCTCCTGAGGGCCCCGGCGTCTGAAGGGCACTTTTTTTTTTACAAGTCTGAAGTGTGTGTGGAATGTTTCTAGTTAGCCCCAAACAGTTTATTTATGGAAAACTTTCTGACACCTACTTGCACTATTCTTGTCTCAATTTATTGAAGTCTCCGACTGCTGCTTGTGAAGGCTGCGGTCTCTGCAGACAAGTCAAGATTAAATAAGAGAAACAACCCCTAAAACAAAGGGAACCACTCCTAAATAGGTGCAAAACATATTTATATAGTTATGTTGTTTATTTGTCGTATGTAGGTTAACACAAGGTCAACGATTCATTGAAATGTTCAAAATGGGATGAACTGATTTGACTAAATTTAGACTAAAAACTAAAAACAAACAAAGAAGGAATACTAAAGCATTAAAATTTGTAAATAATAAAATATAATTACGTACCAAAAAGTGATAAAGAAATATAACATTTAAAAGGTCCAAAATTCATATACATGTGTATGTA
>JARVGV010001030.1:9589335-9600083 GCA_031762435.1 Hypsolebias longignatus | reverse complement strand
TGGATGGATGGATGGATGGATGGATGGATGGATGGATGGATGGATGGATGGATGGATGGATGGATGGATGGATGAGGAGTAATTTTCTGCAGGAACTCAACATTATCGTCAGAGCCAGCTGTCACATCACTTTCCTCCTATAAGAGCTGATTTGTGATGAACTTGAGCTTGAATCCGTGGACCTGATCATTTTGTGTGTTAAGCCACTTTACTCTGACTTGTGAAGTATTCTAGCATAAAAAAAACCCTAACTCAAAGGATGAAACAGCATTGTGCTTATAAAAATAGATGTTGGTGGTTACTTTGTTAGCAACCTGTCTCAAAGACAGTTTACATTCTTTTTAAAGAGCCTAATACAGTTTGACATAAAACATTTTTCTGCAACAGCAACTTCCTTTTCAAAGAGTTATCAGCAGAAAACTTGAGGTAGTGGATACTTTGCTACAGGATGGCACAACTTTCCCATTTGGTCTATTTCTTAAAGACGGGACTTTCAGAGACTGCACTGTTCACCTACTCAAGTTTTTTTTTATGACTTCATATATTGTCTTCCTGATCAGTTTCCTTATTTTTTAAGAAGCACATAGAAAATCAAGATGAATAAATAAATACCAAGTTGACCTACAGCGCTTTAAGAATCATTATATCCGTGCAAAACAACAACAACAACAAAAAAAAGTATTTTTGGTATTTAAACTGTTGTTAGTGTTTCACTCTAAAATATTCTTGTAAAAATACCGGACCTGAAAGTGAGTGTGAAAAAATCGAACCTTCAGCACACAACGCTATCAGAAAAACTAAAATACTACCAAGATGGCCGCTCTCAGCCGAGCCACAGCTTCACAGGCTCCCGGTGAACTCAATTTTTTATGTTCTTGTTGCTTTTATCTTAACTTTTTTTGTGCCTACGCTGCACACCCACGGTACGAGCACGACCGCGACACACTTGAGGAGTTTTCTGTGTCGCTGCCTTTTCACCCGGCCATCGTGGTTCAGTCCTTCCAGACTCAGACTCAGGCCTGTCATGGCAGCTGTCTCCATGATCCTCCAGCTGCCTGCACGGACCGAACTCTACGGACCCATTTGGTTCCGCAGGGAAACCTTGGATGTTCTCCATCTGCTGGACCCAGTTCTGGAGGGCAGCTGCAGCGGTCATTATTACCATCAAGCTGCTGAAGGGACCTGCTAACAAGACCACGCTGCTAACAGTACCATGGTGCCAATAGGACCACGCTGCTGTAGATTTATTTCTTTTTCACTTTTGGGATCTTGTTTCTGTATTGTTGTTGCATGCTTTGAATAAATAATAGTTTATGTTAGTTTAGTTTATATTAGTTTTCGACTCCGAGCCCAACTCCACTCGCATTAGCATGTAAATTATAGCTGAAACAAACCTATGAGAATCGTGCTGCTGTTGTTCGGTGTATTGTTTTGCACTATTAGTGTTTAGCGTATACTGTATCTTAGATCTTTTATTGCACCGTTCGGCATTCGATTAGTGTATTTCTTAGTTTGTATCTTAGATCCTTACTGTTTCTTTTTACACTTCATATTTTTGATATTGTTGGATGTAACTAGGACCCCATGTACACAATTTCAATCCACCTCATGTACTGCATGCAATACGAATGACAATAAAGAACCTTGAATCCTTGAAAAGTTTGATTGATTTCTAGGTAAACTGAGTTTCGTCCGCCTCAACATCAACATGTATCCATCACCAAAAATGACTATTTAACCAGACAACGCAATTTTTTCAACAACAAATGCAAAAGTTTTGTAGGTTTGGGATTATTCTAAGATATACTGTAGCGTGTATAAGTTTGTACTAGAAAATAAAGTATTAACCCCCAATATGAACATATGTGTGTTTTGTTATGATGTCATGTTTTTGGTCTGTGGGAGGAAACTGGAGTACCTGGAGAAAATCCACGCATGCACGGAGAGACCATCAAACTCCACCCAGAGTGGCCCCTGGCTGGGATTTGATCTGTTGACCTTCTCGCTGAGAGGTGGCAGCTCTACCAACTGTGCCACTATGCCGCGCTCTTTTTACAAGTTAGAGGTATGAAAAGAGATGTGAATGTTTTTGTAAAAAACCCTGAGACGACTTCTGTGCCTTGGCGCTATATAAATAAACAGAATTTAATTCAATTGAGCGCCAACTTTAAAATGAATGACAAAGGTTGAGTTGCATCATCAAGCTGCTTGTTCTTCTGGGTTTGCATCAATGATTTAATTTATTTCAAGGGGCTCACATGAGTTCAAACCTGCTAAAAAAAGGAAGAAAGACGGTAGAGCATGAAACATAGCTGCTCCCCTCCACCCTGCCTCGTTGTACCAGCTTTGGGATTAGCCACAGGATACCACAGATAATAACCACTCCTGTAAAAATGTCATCAAATCCCCTGCTGCGCGATTTAATTTCCCCACCCTTAAACATAAAGGTGGAAAACAAAACTCCCGGAGCCGTCAAAGAGCCTGTAAGTGGTGTTAAGTCCTGTCAAACGAACAAAAAGGAGGGAAATATTTTTCACAAAGTGCATCGAGGCGATAATATTTCAGGTGACATTCTTCCCTGATACACCTGAGACAGGTGACTTTTACGCTGAGAGGATTATCTGTTTTGGCGTTTGAAGAGGTCCCCATTGTTGAGGCCAGGAATATGAATAACCAGAGCTGGCATCACTGACGGGGAGGGAGATGATGGCATCGAGGTGACCTGTAGAGCAGCTCGTTGGATGGTGCAGCTTCTCCGAGGCCTTAAAACTGAAACACTGCATTTTATGAATAAGGTTATTAAATATGGCTTAATAATTCAAACCATGACAGGATCGGTTTAATTAGAGTAGGAGCATGAAAGATTCAAGGTGCCTCTTAAGTGTGGCACATCAGGTGCCACTTATAATGATGACAGATGGCTGTTTGTTGGGTTGGGTGTCAGCTAGCAAAGGCTTTGTCATATTCACACTTCCCCTTGTTGGGCCGTGGATCAGGTTTTTCCTCTCAGAGCGCTTACACGGTTTCTCTTTTTCGTACACCAACTGTGACTGCGATGAATTATTGAGGCGCAGAAAACTGATGAAGCAGCAGCCGGAACCCGTCGGTTGTTTTCGTGGCGTGTTTTTAAATTAAATCAGCTTTCCTAGAAGCAGTTCACGAGTCGTGTTGTTTAAAAAAACAAGAACAAAAAAAAAAAAAAAAAAATCTTTGCATGACAAAATCATTAGCTTGAATTTCAGGCATTGGAGGAGGGAACAAGAAGTGTGTATCATTAGATCAATTTTACACAAACAAATCTAAAATCCTAATTTATTGTCCTCAAAATCTATCCAGCCTCTGTTGGAAATTTAGGCATTTAAAAAATATATATCTAAAGTTCATTATTGCTTGAAGGAATATGTTGCCTGCAGCATTTTATCCCAGAATTTTAAACCAATATGATAATATGTTGAGATGGAGGTTTTATTTATTTTATTTTTTAATTTTAACCTTTATTTATACATTTAAAATAAGAAAAAGATACACAAATGAAATTGTTTTCTTTTTTTCTTAATTATTCAAAAGTGTCATGAAGTGTCCTCATAATGACTTTGATAAGAGTCTTTATCAAAATATTGAGAATAATAATGATAATAAAAATAAAAGAAGATTGTTCTTCTGATTATTTGACTTAGGACAAAAACAAAAGGTCTCTTGATGAGACAAATTGTGTCCTGGATTCAAATTAATTGGATACAGTTTATGTCCTTTCTGAAGGTTTTCAGGGACAAGATTGATGGAGGAGGTATATCACTATACATTTTTCAAGAAAGACATGTTTTGAGAGCAGATGGGGGTTAAGGGCCTTGCACAAGGGCCCAGACTAGGGCAAATGAGGGTGGAGCCTGGTGTGTTTTACCTTTTCCAGCCACATTTTGATGCTGTCAGTCCGGGGAGTCAAGCCGGCGGCCTTCCGATCACAGGGCCACCTTCTCTAACCTCTGCGCCACCCCTCACCAGTAAGAGTGTTAGTTGTTTTTGTGGAAACAATGTGCATAACTAAAGAAGACATGTCTAAAAAAGCTATGTCTGGTCCTCTGGACATTCAAAAGAAGACATGCATGGTAGATTTTTTTTCTACCTGGATTATTGAGCATGCATCAGGATAAACCATGAATAATATTTACTCTGTGTTTATTAGCTAGCAGAGTTATAGCTGTTTTTGTGTTTTCTGTTGGCCTTGAGTATAGCTCCAAAAATCCATCAGTTATAGATGTACATCCAAAATTACTTTGAGAGCTTCACTAAAATCCATGAAGTGGTTTATGAGATATTTTGCTAACAGACAAACACAGCTGGCTTCAAAAGTTAATGGCAAGTTTTGATCTAGTGCCATGTTTTTGTGCTTGCTAAGGTCACTTAGCTGTGTTGGCCATCTTTAATTAGTTTGACTCCAAAAGTTATTGACATTCAATTGTTTCTTGTTAAGAGATTCGTTAAACTCTATCCTCTAGTTCATGAAATATTTTGCTGACACTACAGATAAACAAACGCAGACAGGCATGGGCAAACCAGTTATCAACATTTTATCTTTGGCAGTAGGTGATAAAAAATATCTGGCTGTTTTTCTTTATTAATTATAAAATGCATGGACCTGAAAACAGGAAAATGCTCACAGAATTCTCTTTTCTTTTTTTTTTTCAGAGGAAAAGTTCACAATGTTTGAATGAGCACACACACACACACACACACACCTCATGTCTTCATCTGTTCAGAGTTCTCTACATTTCCTGTCTCTAATTGCTTAATAATTTCAAAACACTTAAGTTGACTCATTAGCTGCACACGAAGACTTAAAGAGGGGAAACACCTGCTCAGTTACTTAATGCAGCCTAAAAGACCCCTATACCAAATGAAATGCAATAAAAAACAGAGAACGCACTTAGTTCTCAAAACGTACAAGTCACAGTTAATCATGCAAATGTTAAAAAGTAAATATTAGTCCTTTAGTGTTTGCTAATCTGGCTGCAGAAACTCCAGGAACAGCTTTCTGAAACCGAATCAGATGTTTACATTCTTTGACTTTTGACTGGAAAAAGACATTTTGTGAGGCCTTGGTAAAACAAAAATGAAAGTAAACAATTAAAATAAACCATATGGATTGTGTTAATGTTTTTTGTGAGTACAGAAAAGTGAGGGCGCAATAACAAATCTGATGTTAACCTTGTCAAACCGACAAAAAAGCAGTTCTTCTACGGGTCTGTTGTGCAAAACTGCAAAAAAACTGCAATTTTTTTTTTTTAAATAACGCTTTCAGACACAAGTTTTAAACCTCAACAAAAATTATTCTATTTAAAGAGGTATTATTGAGAAGTCTCATTAAGGCATTGCTTTACCAAGAAAATAACCTCATTTTGTATTTTAAGCAGAAGAAAAACCTGTAAACTTTATGTGCTGCAAACAATCTGAACAATGGTTTAACGGTTTGGTTAATTTCCTCCGTTTACAAAATGATTAAGTTTATGAACATTGATTGATGATTTCTGCTCTCTCGCTCAAGGCGGACACATTCATCTCTCCCTCTCCTGTTCTCCTCTTCCTTTTGCTCTCTCTGTGTGTCTTGGAGCTCCTGGTACACGTCTTCCAAACAAAAAAAGTACTTTCATGGATCTGGTGAGCTGGACTTTCAACGCAATTGACAAAATCTTTGCAACACAACGACAGGGTCCTGGACAGCCTTCGTGTCCTGCCGACACTCATGCTGCAGGATACATCAGGAATCCATGGGGAGTTTGGCAGCTCATGTGTCTTTCAGTCCTGTCGCAGGAGGACACCGAGACATTTATATAATTGTAATCATGATAGCAGGGTCTCTGCTTTTGGCAGTGACACGTCCCTATGTTATCAACTTTTGAAGAAGACATCAGCAGCAGTTTCGGGTATGGACTTCGAAGTCTGTGTGAAGGTTTGGGTCGTGCTATGAGTACTCAAAATCAGCTGAGTTACGAGGTAAACCATAAGGTGGAAGCGATTTGTGGGAGTCGCAGGCCACCTGCGGCTTCCAGGACTTGCCAGCATGTTGGGGTCGACCTTGAAGAAAGCTCATAGCATGGATCAGTGGAATGCCCATAAATCTGGCCATTTTGGATCTGGAAAGTTCCAGCAGGACTCAAGGCTGACAAGAAAAAAAAAAGTCTGCCTGAAGAAAATCAACAATTGTGGCTTCCCCGTTTGGCCTCGAAACTGCTGATTTATTTCATGATGTTGCTGTGTTCATTTGTACTCATCTACTCACATCATGTTCGTGCAACTGTTGACATGTTATTTTGCACTTTTAGGTGTTTAGCGTAGTTCTTAGTTTATATCTTGGATCCTTAGCACTGTTTCTTTTTACAGTTCACATTTTTGTCATTGTTGGATTTAACTGGGACCCTGTGTACACAATTTCATTCCACCTCATGTACCATGTGATGTGAGTGACAATAATCTTGAACTTGAACAATCATGGTTCGCCAATTATTTTAACGTTTGTCACCAATCAGGAATATTCTTTGTGTTAGATAAATCCAGACGTTCGATTTCTCTATTTTTAACAGTAAAATTAGCAGCAGTTAGGTGAGCTGTGACTAATTTTGCCATTAACACATTAAAAAAAAATCCTAATTTTTACTTTCTTCAGTGACCATGGATGAAAATGACATGATGACATTTGATGAGAGAAACAATTTCTTTTGAACGAGATAAAGAAAAAAAATGCCTTTTTCAGACAATATGTTCTTTTCCCAGTTCGTCCAATCATGTTGAAGCAGTGTGACTGAAAGATGTGGCGTTCTTCACACTCCTGTCTCGAGGGATCGATGCAGCGACTTGAGGATGGATTTGGCCCGTGCAGCTTCACCCCCTGCCATCTTGCAGCGCCCTTACCTCGAGCACCTCGGTGCAAGTAACCCAAGACCTCAAGCCACAAAGGGCGATGTAAAGCATCTCACCTTTTCCTCTCAGAATAGTAATTAACCTGCCTCTCACCTCCCTGTCCAGCCTCGTCTTCCAAACAGCCTGGCAATCGTCAGACACTTTACACAACAGCCTGCGCTCTGCAACTTGACACTCGGGAGTCCTTTTCTTCTTTTGTGACACTTTTCTCAGTGGCACTTCTCTTTCCAAAGGACGGCAGCCAGCCACACCTCACACACAAACACACACAACAGATCTTGTAATGTCTTGATGAAAACAGTCAGACAGATGTGGTGCGTATGACAAATAAAGAACCTTGAATCCTACATGATGGTGGGGAGACTGACTCCAACATCTTCTGTGCAGCCTTCACCACTCTGCAAAGCTTTTCTTTCTGCAGCTGTGCAGCCTCCATGCCACACGTTGATGTTGGAGAACAGGATGCTCTCCACTGCACACCTGTAGAAGGAGGTGAGGACTGAGCTTCCCAGTCCACCTGAGGAAGTCTCTGCTTTCTTGATCAGGCTGGTGGTGTTGTTGCCCCTGATGAGGTTGTCATTCAGGTGCACACCCAAATACTTGTAACTGGAGACCACTTCCACCACAGATCCTCCTATGTGCAAGAGGGGGTAGGTCTCTTTGCTCCTTCTGAAATCCACAATAATCTCCTTCATCTTCTTCACATTGATGTGGAAGTTGTTCTTCCTGCACCAGCTCTCCAGGTATTCCACCTCCCGTCATCATTGTTTGTTATGCATCCAACCACCGCTGTATTGTCTGCAAACGTTACAATATGACAGATGGGATGGGTAGGTGCACAGTCATATGGGAGCAGAGTGAACAGGAGGGGGCCAGCACACAGCCCTGAGGGGGCAGTGCTGAGGATTATGGTGTAAGAGAAGTTATAGATCCTCACCGACTGTGGCTGATGGTGAAGATGAAAGTTAAAAGAGACTCAATAAAACATGAATAAAACATTCTCACAGAGCTTCAAATAAAAAATATATTCTCTGGTGAGTTCATATGTGCATCAAAGGTCAGTTTGTCATCAAGAACAGTTCCCAGATATTTATATTGTTGGACCACCTTGATAACCTCACTGTTAATGACCACATGAGTGGCAACTGAAGAGTCTTTTCTAAAATCAATGACCATCTCATTTGTCTTAGAAAGACAGTATTTAACTTTAAATAGGAAGACTCACACACGCTTCAGTGAAGTCTCCCGACCACAGGCCCAGGGTCTGGGACTGTGACTCATCACTGCTGAGAAGGGACAGGATGACAGAGTCGTCATCAAACTTTAAAATGTGACACTGTGGGAACTGGCTGCAACAGTCGTTTGTATATAAAATGAATTAAAAAATAAATACTCATAATGAGTTCTTTATAGATTTTTTAGTTTTCCCAATCAATGTTGATTTGAAGTTTATGTATAAAAAAGTGGAGTCAGTTTCATATGCTGCCATACATAGAACAGACTGTGAACCTGATCAACAGGTGAAATGTAACACTGAGGACGAATAATATCTCAGCCGAGTCTGTGAGTGCAGATTTAAACATGAAGTCATTAATTTGAGGGAACAACACCTTCAGGAAAGAAGCTGAACCTCTAATCTTAAACCTAACTAAACTCAATGTGCATAATTAACTACACCTCTTTCTGTGTTATTGTTCTTGTGATTGAAACTAATGGACTACGTGTAAAAAAAAAAAAGAAAAAAAAAAAAAAGCGTCGGCTGCGATAAATGCATTACAGCAGTTTTATTGTTTTGCTGTAACAAAATGAGAGTTGTCTTTAAGCTTCACTGAAACCAAATTACCGTAAATAAAACAGCCGTTCGTGCAAGTTTCTCTGAGTTTTGCATAAAAAGTTGTTGAACACATTTTCTCTGATGTGAATGTCCTTTCTGTCTGTCTTGCCGCTCCCTGCTTTTCCATACTGAGGTGAGAAGTGATCAATAGCATTGATCCATCTTTATCAGTCCTTACTGTCTATAATCTTTTCTTAGAGTAATGAGCCTGTCTGAAGCTGTTGGGATAAAGAGACCTTGAAGAGGGAGGATAAACTTATAGGCAAAACTCTCAAAACCACATTCCTTATGTTTCTCATGAAACAATAAAAAAAGTGAGGACTATTTTACTGTTTTTGTTGGATTTTCTCTGTCAGGTCTGTAATGTTAAAGCTCATCCGTTGGGGTTAGTCATGAGAAAAAATATAAAATAATTTGTTTTTTAAATGTACATTTTTTTTGTCATTTTTTTATGAATGTGTTGTAATTTTCCACAGGGATGTCGAGCATTGTGCTCCCAACAGGGAGATGTCTCAGCGTCCCACATCCTTGACTATCAGTCTGTCATGGAAAAACCAGCAGAGGGAGTCCAAAGCTCAAATCCTGTTTGGTGAGTCAGACGGACATTTCCTGCTCTATTTAATCATTTCAGTTTGTGGCTTTTGAAAAAAAAATCAAATCATCTAAATATCCATTGTGATTTGTTTACAGGTCACTTTTTATGTATTATGAAATGTGAGAATTAGAGAAGAACCCATAAGACATGTAAATTAGACTATTATGAAGAGGGGATTGAAATTTAAACATTTGGATAAAAGATATTTGTTAAACTTGAACTCTTTAATTTAAGTCACTCTCTTGCATGCAGGTCTGCTCATGCTACACACATCAAGTTATTTTTGATAACAGCAAGTCATTTAAGATTTAGAGAATAAGAAGTTTTAGTCATGCATTACTTATCATTTTTGCAGGGTTTCCAAAACTGAGGAATTTTGAAAGTCTGTTGGAGCTGAAAGAGGAGGAAAGAAATGCAGCATATCTTTCTTTTGCATTAAGCAATGAAAATTTTCATAACTGTGCACACTTTTTTTCTAAGTAGGATTTTTGGTAACATGCTTGCTTTTCTCTAGGTCGTATGAAAATCTAAGAATCTCTCTCACAGAACATTTTACATTAAAAAACAAGTCACAGTCTTACTTCCAACTTGTCATGAACTCTTGAGCGTCACACACTGTATTAATGCTCAGTGGATCATTTTAACAACTATTGTTGCCACTCATTTACCTCATCAGGTGAGGATTAACAAAGAGTGCATTAAAGTGAAACTTGATCCAGGAAACCTTCAGGTTCAAAATATCTGTTGTTATGATACCATTTTGCTCTGTAATGGACTGGAGACCTGTCCAGGGTGTACCCCAGCTCTCGCACAGTGATGGCTGGACCTGGGCACCAGTGAAACAAAGTGAAATGGCATCATCTTAAAACAACACCAGTTTTAAACGTTTTACAGTAATTCATAAAAACGTGATGTTACAAATCTTTACTGCACCACCATCTTATATTTACAAAGTACATGAACATTCAGGCAAAAATATTAAATTCTTGCCAGACATGCATCAGCACTGGAAATTCACTTTGGCTCCACTCAGGCTAACAGCATTTCCATAAAGTCAGAATTACCTACTTACCTACCTGCCTGCCTGCCTACCTACCTCTGTCTATGTCTGTTTATGTCTGTCTGTCTGTCTACAACAAGTAAGATGTTACTTATTCATAACCTTTCAACAGAACCACAAGAGATCTGAACTATCACTTTGATATAATACAAACTTTTTAAAAAGTGTTTGAAGGCTTGTATGAGCTGCTTCAATAGTGTAAAATAGTATTTTTATGATTATTGTACTTTATTACCATACTTGCCGCCCTATTAGTCGCTCCGCCCTATAAGTCGCATTGTCCAATTTTGTCCAATAATTTGGAAAAATCCATAAACTACGTCGCACCGCCGTATAAGTCGCAC
>JARVGV010001030.1:9488905-9502245 GCA_031762435.1 Hypsolebias longignatus | reverse complement strand
AGTACTTATTTACTTTTACTTAAGTAAGAACATTGATATGGTACTTCTACTTTTACTAGAGTACATTTTTGTCTGTTAATTTGTACTTTTACTTAAGTACAGTATTTGAGTACTTTCTCCACTGTATGATGCATCTGTTGCATGCAAAATGTACGCCTTCTTAGAATAAACAGGTGGACAGTTTGACTCAAACACCTGCATATAACACAAAAATGTGACTGTTCTGCTTAAAAAAAAATTTTTTTTTCTCCATTTATTTGTCATCTTTCTGTATGACTAAAATAATTAAAAAGTATTTTGGCCTACATTTTTCCTTAATGGCTCAAAATAAGAAAGTTGTATTCCTATAAAGACAATAGAAAACAAATTTGATTTTTTAAATAGTCAAGAAAAACTAAATTATTAAATGTTCTAATACTCAGAGATCATTTCTGTTTTCTGTTTGCATCCCCTTTAACAATATTTTAAAATGTTAAGTATCATCTATAACACGGGTCTGCAATCTGCGGCTCTGGAGCCACAAGTGGCTCTTTGGTCCCTCTGCAACAGCTCTTTCAAGCTTTTACCAAAACTGAAATAAAATTAAATTTTATTGGTTGTTATAATAACAACTAAAATGGCTAGTTTTAGCAGTTTTCTTGTAACTTATTTTGCAAAATACAGGTATATGACTAGAATTATTACAAGGCGTAAAGCATGCTACTTCATGTTACGCTTTATTTCTTCAAAGTAGGATACATAATTTCTCTACAATAAAAATAAATCACATAAGAATGCATAGTTTATTGTTTTAATTTTTAGAAACTGGGCAAAAACTACATTAATTTTTCCTTCTTTACAAGAATATGGTCTTTTATTTTGTTTTAGAATGTAAAAATATCAATACATGTTAAAAATCATTAGATATTTTTAGTTTTATAAAAATCACCACTACTGTCCACAAATGTGCCCTCCAACAAAGTTGTGGGCCACCAGTTGAGAATCCCAGTTGTAGCGGGTATTGTAGCTCCAGACACATTACATTTAGTGAACATGGCCAGAAATGGCTCTTTTGATCATAAAGGTTGCAGACCCCTGTATATCAGATTGCAGTGGGCTACAATGCCACATGAATCCATGGAAACTGTACAACACAATAAAACAATTATTTTTAGAATATACATATAAACTCACAAAAGTTTGTGCGAAATTGTGATATGTTTCTTAAGCATGTTCTACTCTTAATAACAGCTAGTTAAAATCTATAGTGATGCTAGCGTAAGAATATGTGAAGGCTCCTATAGTCCGCAACCTAGATATTGGCTCAGGAGGACCCAAAGGATGTGATATCTTGCATTAGGTGACACCTAACACAATGGACAGTCCACTGGGTACATTTTCTCACAGGGCAGGAGAAAAAGTCCATGTGATGGGTAAGACGTGTCCTCCACAATGCTGAGGGCTTTCCAGATGCAGTGATTGTTGAAAATGTGCATGAGAGATGGAAGAGAGACGAGAGTTGTGGTCCGTCCGATGCAGTGTAATTTCTAAACCAAACAGTGTTGCAGCTGCTCCATCAGGATGCTCTCGATGGTTCCTCAGTCTGTGGTGGTGGTGAGGAGGTGGCAGATGAGCTTCAGCCTCCTCAGAAAGTGGAGCCAATGCTGAGCTTTCTTGGCGATGGCCTTAATGGTCCAGATGAGATCCTCCACCAGGTGAACTCCAAGGAATTTGGTGCTCTTGACAGTTTTCACAGAGGACCCATCGATATTTAGTGTGGGGTGGTCCCTTTCTGTTTAGTGGCGCTATACAAACTGAATTGGATTTATTCCTGATGAGTCCCAGCAAAGTTGTGTCATCTGCAAATAACACAATTTGAGCTGTGCATTTCTATAGTCATGAATAAGCAGAGTACGGTAAACAGCAGTGGGCTGAGCACACAGCCCTGGGGAGCGCCAGTGCTCAGTGTGGTGGTGTTCTTTCTGATCCAGACAGATTGAGGTCTCCCAGTAAGGAAGTCCAAAATCCAGTTGCAGATAGGTGATCAGGCCCAGCATGTTGCTTTCCAATCAGATGTTGAAAAAATGATGGTGTTGAATGCTGAGCTTAAGTCTATAAACACATCCTAACGTGGTTTTGCTGTCCAAGTGTGTGGAAGTCTGGTAAAGTATGTTGGCTATGGTTTTGTCCACTGAGCGGTTAGGACGGTACGCAAACTGCAGTGGAGTCCATAGTGGGAGGCAGCAAGGTCTTGATGTGCTGCATGACTAAGCACTGAGTCCATGGTGAGTTAGTAAGGTCTTGATGTGCTACATGACAAGTCTCTCAAAGCACTTGGTGATAGGAGTGACATGGAACAGTAGTTGTTGAAGCATGACACAGATAAATTTGTGGTCACTGGAATGATGATCGTCTTAAAGCATATTGGAATGACAGCACTGCTCAAGGAGATGTTTGAGAACACCTGCCAGCTGGTCTACATTCTCTGAGCACTCTGCCAGGAATCTTGTCTGGTCTGGTAGCTTTCCGTGGGTTGATTCGGCGTAGTTTTCCTCACACCCGCTTTTATCATGTACAAGTATAGAAATATACCTGGCTAGGGAAACATCACTTCTTGTTGGACAAGTGGGCGGAGTATAAAAGGTGGCAATGCCTATTCTGGCATTTGGTTTCCTCTTCATGCTCCCACTACATGGCTCACAACCAGTTTTCACAGCTGATGGGAACGGGGCCTCATCTGTGAAATAGATTAACAAAGACCTTAGGAAACCCCTACTGTTAAGGTGTGATTTGTCAATCTACATATGTATGTGTGTATCTTATCAGCCTTTATAACCTGAACCCCACATTCACAAGCTCCTCGGCTGAGGAGCAAAACGTCTTGTTACAAATAAAGTCCAGTTGTTTTTGTATTGAACATTTTTTAGAATTCATTATGTCCTGGATGACTGAGAATCTTCACCAGCATTTTATCAGATGACGCCTTGAACAGAGCATAGAAGTTGTTCAGCACATCTGGGAGGGAGGCATCACTGTTACAGACAGGTAGTGTAGTCCTGTAGTTGACGGCTTGGATGCACTGTGTCACCGCTGTTCTGGAAGTGGATGGATATACTGGTAGTCGTGTTTTACCACGACAGATTAAAGGCTGCTGTTTGAACCTTACATTTTAGATTTTAATTTTTTATTACATTCAATGAACGTGTCTTGAAAAGATCTATGAACATGACAAAAGAATAACCTCTAGGGAAAAAAGATAAAAGCAAAGAACACAATTTATATACCGGTATATACACATACACACAAACACACGAGTTAGTGCAATTAAACGATTGATCAAATAAAATAATCTGCAGTTTTGTTTTGGTAGTCATACATTTTGAAGCACAACAGGCCATTTTCACATACTTAAAAAGAAAAAAACTGCTTCTGTAAAAACCGGATCCGTGGCCCACTGGTCCATCCGATGTATACTTGATAGAACGTGCTCAGAATAATGGCTGCTCAAGCTTTTGGCAGTGATATTGCTTCAATAGCTTTTCATGAATGCTTGATTGTCAATACAGTTTAGGACTTCTCGGAGGGACAGGTTGGAGGAAGAACTCTGTTAGAGTTGGTCCGCACCCATGGATGGTCCATGACACTCTGAAGAGGGAGACGGTCGTTGGGGTTGTGGCGAAGCAGCTTGGAGATCAGATCCCGTGCACCGTCAGAGACGACTGATGGGAATTTTAGATCCACCTGAGAATAGCAACACGGGATTTACCATCAGCAAAGAGACTTCAAAAGTTAAACAAAATACCAGATGTTGAAGAAACTGTTCATCCAAACATGATACAGAAGACGCGTACAGAAACTGCATGCGTGGTTCTGAAATCTTGTTTGATTTTTCTTTTAATGTAAAACATCATCATCATAATCATTTACTTTATTTCAGACACAATATATGATCCATAAAAAAATAAAAAACAACAAGAACACAGAGTTTAAAAGTGTTTCTATAGAGGCTCAAACGCCATTGAGTCCATAAAGCAGAAAAGTATCACACAGAGCTTTAAAGCTTAGAGTTTAAAACAGAATGCAGAGATCCTAAATGTTGACGTGGATGGAAAATGTAATTTCCATCAAAATATAAAACTTTGCATGTGATGGAATCAGAGCTAATCTGATCAACTAAGGTTTGTGTGGCGTAAACTTAATTATGTATTCCACCAAGAGGACAAAAACTGCATGTTTTTGCTCCCAGCTTGATATTGATAACAAAATTTGAATGGGTGGGAGCAAAAAAAAAATAAATAAATAAAATACAATAAAAATATATTAATTTTTTGATGCAAGAAATGCGGGTGTTTTTATTTTTACAAAAGCCTTATTAAGTTAGCCTTAACTATACTGAGTGAACGTATGAGACAAGCTCCTCTCAGACAATGATTTTGGGCAGCAGTTTTGATTGTTGCCTTATTATATAATTATGAGATTTAGCTGACAAAAGGCTCAAACTAACCTTGCTAATCCTTTTGTAAGTTTCTGCATGACTGGCAGTTTCAAAAGGTGGGTTGCCAACTAAACATTCGTAGCAGAGGACTCCAATGCACCACAAGTCCACCTTCTCACTGTGAGTGTGCCCCTCAATCATCTCTGGAGGAAGGTAATCCAGTGTCCCGCACATAGTACGGCGTCTGGATGAGAGTAACAGGATGTGAGCAGAAAACACAGGAGCAGTTCCAGACAGAAAAACTCATTTGTAAAGTGCTGTTGACTAACTAACAGTGCTTTGAGAGCTTCTCACCTTAGAGAGGGTGCATGAACTGACCAACCAAAGTCAGCTATTTTTAGCTCTCCAGCAAAGCCCAGAAGAAGATTCTCTGGCTTGATGTCCCGATGAATGACTTTTCTCTCGTGGCAATAGATGAGAGCGTCAGATATCTCCTCCATGTACTGGGAACGTAAAATGATGTGTCAGACCATCAGGTTCAGTGTTTCACATACTGAGTGTATTTGTAATTCAGCCTCTAACAATTAATCCATTTGGTTCAGCTCCTACCGTTGCAGTTCGCTGATCATCAAAACGTCCGTGTTTTTGTAGCTCTTTGTACATTTCTCCACGCGGGGCGTACTCCAACACCAAAAATACCCGCTTCCGGTCATGGAAATAATTGTAGAAGCGCAGGATATTTGGATGCCTGAAATGGAAAATGAAAATGGACAAAAATGCAAATCCTACTGTTGATTTTATTCTCGAGGCACCACTTCCACTATAGTTGTGGAATGGAAAAAGTCACTTGCTGCACTCCCAACACACCCTCATCGTCTGGTCTCCTGACAAGATTACACCTTCATGCGTGCAACTTAAACATCTCACCGTCAGGCCATGCTAAAGACCTGACCAATCCCAATAGCACAACAACAATACCATACCTTTAATTTTGAAATGCGAAAACTTCTCAGCAGAGAAGAAAAGCATCTTCAAGAATCAAAAACAGAAGCCTAGCTGCCTTAAAAAAAGTTAGGATTACCGATACTGTCTGAGAATCTACATCAGCATAATTAAATCACCACTTCAGCTTTTGGGAAGACATTTGTGAAGAGAACCTGTACATTTTTAAACAGGGGCAGGGATCTCCGTGTTCAACTTTCACCCTCTTACAACGCTGTTACTGCAAGCATCACTCGACCCCCTGTGAATAGCAAGCGGCCATCGGGAACTTACGAGCAAATGTTAGGGCTCTAACAATCTGTTAGGTTGATGGTCTACTATTTCATGTGAACAACTAGTTCTGGCTGTCAGCAGCAAACTGGTTGGACCACAATGAGAAGGTGCTATTTTAAGAAGACCGAGTTTGTTGCAGTGTTTCAGACTGAAGTCTATTGGATAAAAGAAGAAACGTTTCAACAAAGAAGAATCCATCCAGAGGACCAGACATATGAGCTACTAACCTGAGGTGGGATTGAATCTCAATTTCCCTCCTGAGTTGATGCTCCACACCTTCCTTCTCCATTTGTGACTTAAACAACACCTTCAGTGCTACAACGGCTTCCACCTTCTTCAACTTTGCAAGGTAGACGTTGCCAAACTTCCCCTTTCCAAGCGGCCGGCCAATGTCAAAGTCACCAAGTGAAATTTTTTTCCTGATATTCAAATAGAGTTCATGTTCATTAAAACAAAACAAAAAAATTAGCATAGTTGGCAGTATTTGCATAATCTCACTGTATTTCATTACAATGATAATACAGCTTATTCTGATTAGTACACTTACTTGGGTGGAGGAGTAGAAGAGGAGCCAACACATTCTCTTCCTGGACCTAAAAGTCACAATACAACATTGAAAACAGAGTCCAAGTACAAACATATATCAATTTAAAGCTCCGATCTGGATGTGAGGAGAAAGTTGGTACCTGTGGCAACATTTTTGCTCGTCTCAGCTTGTGACGGAACCAGAACACGCTGTGGTCCTGTAATCATGCTGGGAGTTGCAAGCTAAAAATCAGTGCAAATACAGCAATTAAATATTGACAGTAAACTTAGACTAAATCACTTATATTTTACACAGAAAACTCCCATGATCAGATAAGATTTTTCATAGAGTTTCACACATTTATTCTATTTTTCCTATATTTTAGATGTACCACACAAATGTTGACCATCATCTGTGGTTTAACCCAAATCGTTTTAAACCATTTAGTACTTACTGGTCTTTGGAGACCACTGGGCCCACAATTCTCCTTATTCTGTAACGCAAACAACACACAAGACTCAGAACCACTCAAACGTAAAGGGGAGCCCATTTGTTTTGTATATACAGTATTAGACTAATGTTTCCAAACTACATTAGCTCTCATAAGTAAAACCTACTCTATATACAGCATGACATACATAACTATGGTTTATGTTCTGGTTAAATTTGTGGCTTTTTAATTTAAAAGCATTTTCTCCATTTTAACAGTAATTTCCACTTATGCATATACTGTACAGTACAGTTGCTAAAACATTTATTTAAACAAGTTAGTCTCAATAAGTCACGAGGGCTTATTTACAAGAGACCTGTAAATAAAACACAGATGAGGTACAAACAATATGAAAGTGGGTAAATAATCAGTTCGAAACGAACTGCAAAGGTGGTCTTTCGTTAAAAGACGTTAGTGTAGTAAATTTGTCTAACAAACTGCGATGCGTGAACAGGAAACACATTTGAATAATTTAAAGGTAAATTGATGAACTTGTGAAAAGCCAAACAGTGCAAGATTTCCCTGCGAGATACGTAAAATACACGAAGCTGTCATATCTAAAATGATGCAGTTGTCTGTCAGTTAATGTTACATGTTTAAAAAAAAGATGCCCCAAAATAAAGTAACCTGTTTGCTAAACTAGCTCACGTTAGCGTCAATGCTAACAATGATTTCCAGCTTATGAAGACTTTTATAAAGATTTTTGAAGTTATATGTATATATTCCAAGAAAATGTCACCATACCTGCATCTCAGTTGGACATACAATACACGTTTTGACTGCGAAACTTGTGGAAAAACCGGTTGTTCTTCTTGGTAATATTTCTGGGTTTGTTTTGTTTCTGGCCGCCAACAGTTTTCAGAAAAACCAGTGTGCGCGAACACAATTGGTCAGTGTTGAAGAAGGAAGTCTCCTATTGGATAGAGCCTCGGACAGATAACGTAAATGATTGGTTGAAATAGTAATGACTCCGCCCCTTTGCGTGTGTTATTTATTTATTATTTTTTAAAGGGACCTTTTTTTAATTAAGTTTTTATCAATACAGTACAGTATAAACATTTGTCTGCCAGGAGTATATTAACAGGTAAGGAAATGGTGTTCAAGTATAAAAAAAGAACAAGGCAATCTATTTACAGATTATATACAGTAGATAAACAGACCATCTTTGTTATTTCCCTGCTCTAATACACCTAATTCAATGGTTGAATTACCTCTATGTTGTGCAAGAGTAATCTCACACGATTCAAATCACTTGTGTTGGAGCAGAGAAACC
This sequence comes from Hypsolebias longignatus, assembly GCA_031762435.1. NCBI lineage: Eukaryota > Metazoa > Chordata > Actinopteri > Cyprinodontiformes > Rivulidae > Hypsolebias > Hypsolebias longignatus. Next base: position 9,494,267 of record JARVGV010001030.1, on the reverse strand, counting down.
TCTAAACAGGACAGTGTCCCTCAGGGACCAGAACTGGACATCCCCGCGGGACTGACTTTTTTTTTTTCATTCTATCTTTATTTAGACAGGTTAATCCCATTGAGCAATGACTCATTTACAAGAGAGACCTGATTTCAACAAAGAATGAAGACAACAATGGACAACAGCGACAACAATAGACAGTTATAAAAGAGGCATACAGATTAAAAACTAATAAATAAATAAGATGGCAAAAAAGTAGCAAAACAGCTAGATTATAAGGCGAATGTAGAAAACTAAAAACAGGAACATGTCTACATTGGTCCTTGCCAGGAGTTCAACAGATGTTTACAGACACTTAGAGAGGTCGAGAGCTTCAGATCTTTATGCAAGATATTCAAGGAAACAGGAGTGGAGTAGAAGATAAATTATCTTCCCAATGTCATCTTGCACTACAAAAACAGGCATAAAACATGATGGGGATGATTTCAAAAAAGTACAATTCACTGCATTGGAGTTATTTTTACGTGTTTTGGTTTGCTTCTTTATTTTATGGAATTACTGTATAGTTATTAGATTGCAAGGATGACTGACAAACTAGGAATTTGTTGTTGAAAACGTTTATTTAAAAAGAAAATGACAAAATTTATAATTTAATCCAGGACAATAAAAAAAAAAAAAAAAAAAAAAAAAAAAAAAAAAAAACCATTAGTACCGGTACTGTCCATTTAAATTTTCACAATTTCTTAACTTTTCATATCAGCAAATACTTTGGAAAAACAATAACTTACATATTTTTGTATGATGCATCTGTTGCATGCAGAAACTATGCCTTCTTTGTGTATGTGTTGTTAACAGTTGAACAACAGGAAACAGGTGGAATGTTGCTTACGTTTGGACTCTAACACCTGCATGTCTGTAAACACAAAAACATGTGACTGTTCTGCTTAAAAAAGACCATTTATTTGTAATATTTGTATATTCTACATGACTAAAAGGATTAAAAGGAATTGTGGCCTACATGTTTCCTTAATGGATCAAAATAAGAAAGTTATATTCATGTAGAAAGAAAAAAAAACTTTTTTAAATATGAAGAAAAACTAAATACAGTACAGTAATTAATGTTCTAATTAGACCCTCGCCAAGAGATGATTTATGTTTTGTTTTTGCGTCACCTTTAACATTTAGTATCAATATTTAAAAATGGTAAATTGTCTATAAGATTGCAGTGGGCTACAATGCCACATGAACCAGTGGAAACCTGCTTGTACAGCACAATAAAACTTAATTATTTCTATTTCTAAACTCACAAAAGCCTGTGCGAAATTGTAAAATGAACTGCACTTATTAAGAATGTTCTACTCTTAATGACAACTAAGAGTTAAAATCTATATTCTTTAAATATACTTTCCTTTAAAAACACATTAAACCTTTATCACACACACATGAATTACACTTAATACAACAGTTGCATCTGGTTTCTTCTTCAAGGACACTTCAATATATGGATTTAGAGAAGCAGAGTTGACTTTTCAGTCAAACAATAATTCTTACTTTGAGCCACATCAGCCCTATAAAAGGGAATTTATGCCCACATTCAGTCTGGATTGTTCTGAACAGTACAATTGGTGAAAACCAGAATGCAGGATGGAAGCAGGACGGCCAGTGATCGCCGTAGACTTGGGAATGGGTCATTCCCATCCTGTGTACTGTTTTCATCATTAGCATCTGCACTTGCACCTTCCTCTTTGTCCTGCTGTTCATCGCCGTCTCCTTGGCCCTCCTCCATGGGTGGAATCTGTCGTGGCTGGAAAATCACATCTAAAAACTCCAACTGGCGAAGTCCACGGAGCATCCTGCAGCTCCGAACAATCTGCAACTCGCTGAGCGTGCAGCCCCAAAGACGAAGATGTTTCAGGTCCTTCAGACGGCTGGCACAGAGTAAGCCTGGGCCCACTTCTTTACCACCAAGGCTCAGCTCCTCAAGTCCAATCCACCCTGCCCCCAGCCCAAGGCAGGCCATCTGTAACTGGTAGCCTTGTCGTCCTGTAATACCTATTTCAAGAAATTTGAGTCTGGAAAGCCCTTTCGTGCCTGCGAGGTCATCCTTAGCTGCACAGCTTTGAAGCCCGTTAGCTGTTACACGAAAGGTGTTGCGTAACTCCAGTCGACTCAGCTTTTCCCATGACGTTAGACTCTGAAGGTGCTGGTCTGTAAAAGAGGGCACGTTGTTAAGGACCAACTTCTCAATACCAATTCCCGAAGGAGCGCCAAGTCCTTTGCTTTTCTTATCCCTTCCTTTTTGTGAAGTACTTGATGTGGCTTCTGCTCGATCATGAGGATGAGCAGATGAAGTGGACAGGCTTTGGCTGAAAAAATCTTGAGGCAGCTCACAACTACACAGCTCCAGCACTCTCAAAGATGGAGGCAAGATCTGGCAGCTAGGTAAGCTTCTCAAATCTGAATGGAGAAGATAGAGCTTACTGAGGCGTGGACATTTTGTGGACAATGCTTTGAGCCAAGGCTCAGAGAGGAAGGTGCCACCTCGGGCAGAGAGCAGCAAACCCCGTAAGCGAAGGCTCCTTAGTCCGCAACCTAGGTATTGGCGCAGGAGGACCCAAAGGATGCGAGATGTCACCTAACACACAGTGGACAGTCCATCAATACATGTGTTAAGAAAAAAAAAAAAATTCTGTTAACAGCTGTACAGGAACACAACAAATATGAAAAAAAAATTAAAGACTACTGAAGCTTTTTTTTTTTTTAATCTGCGTTTATTTGCATATACTAAATAATTATTAACACAGAAATACTGGAACATATAGTTTGATAGCAACGCCTAAAAAAGAAATATACGAAAGAAGAAGAAGAAGAAGAATGTTACTTTATAGATGCCATTGATACTGTGTTTATTTAAGAAGAATAAAGATTGTTCAATGAACAACAAAAATGAAAAGTGGTGCAGTCATATTCACGGTCTTACCCCTTTCCATGACGTCAAATCAACAGTTCTCCACAGTTTTTGGTCTTTAACCAGCCGTTTCCACCTCTTACACACTCTGGAAACAAAAGTAAAACTTCACTCATATGGGATTAGTCCCAACGAAAATCTCTTAACAGAGTTTCGTTTAATAACGCAATAACAAAACAAACAACAACAACAAAAACCTAAAGATAAAACTTACCTCCCAACTTTGACAAGCTCTCTAACGCTCAAGTACGATAAAACATCTAATATAATGTTCTCGGGAAAAAAGTCCAGATTACAGGCTTTAAATTCGTCCATTTTGTAAATAAAACTGAAAAATCTTCCACACGGACAAATATTCGGACGCACACAGGTTGCGTCCCAATCAGCAACCCCCAGGAAACAGCTGCTCGTTCACTGTATGACCTAGATTCGACCTGAAAGCTATATTAAAATTATCATTTTTTTCCCTGATATATGTCAGTGTTGGTCGACGCTACCTTTTCGTCGGGAGCATTTGACAAATTGATGACAACAGCCGAGCTCTGCTCCTGCTTTTGAAAAAACACCGAGAAACGTATTATCGCCGCTTAGCGTTTATTGAGTGAACTGCCTCCGACTCCCGCGCGGTTTATGGGTGTTGTATCGGGTTATGTGATCATCGCATTCTGTGACTCCAGGAGGCGCTGTTGTTGCCTAACACCGGACAAGATGGCGACCAGCAATGGTGGAGGAATGGAAGTGGATGGGGCAGGCAAGTATTTATCTCTTATCCCATCATTTAAGTCCTACTTCAGCATGGACGAATTCAAAGATTTAACTCGTGTTTTATATATTTTGGGTATGATCAGTTGTAAGTGAAGAGTTTGTGGTTTCATAGGTTGCTGACATAAGCGGGTTAACGCTCTGTGAAACCAAGTCAGTCCATACTGTTCTGTAGATTCTCTCTAGAGGTTAGAGTCGCCTCTGCTTTGTTACTTGATTTTGACTCAACATAACTAAATGTATGTACTTCAGTGGTCTTTACGAACCACTAGCTTAAAAACCAATAAACAGCAAACCAGATTGGCACGCGCTGAACGTTGTTCACAGCGAATATCAATGCTATTTTTATCCCATTTTGAAGAAAATAATGTGTACCCATATCAAATGTCAATTGCTTTAATTTATTTGTCAATTCTCACATTCTCTACTAAGTTTCAAATAATTCGGCTCTGTATTTTTTGCAAGATGAAACAAATTAGACTCAAAACTTCCTCCTTTTTTAGTTGTTCATGATATGAACAGAAACATCCGGTTTTGTGTCATTACTGTATTAGATGTGAAATCTTTGTAGAATTGTGAACCTTTTATTGCCTCAAATCTCTAAACAAACTGATCCACTCAAAGTGAAGGAAGGACTGCAGGTAATTTATTTATCACCCCAGCAGCCCGACCTCAACAGCAGCACAAAGTACAGTACTGTTATTAATCTTTCATGTTTCATTTTACATTTTTCTTTTTCAGTTAGAGTGCACAGTTGTTTTTATATCTCCTTGTGGTATTTTAATTCTATTTTTGTATAACATTACTATTGCTTTTCAGGCTTCGCAATAAATTTTTAAGAAAAGATAAGATAAAACTATTGTCTACCACAACTGTGGCAGAAATTCTCCTTTGACACACTTTACAGTCATCAAACACACACAAGAACCAACAATACAACATAATAAAAACCACATTATTACCATTAGTTACCACCATTAATATGTGTCTATTAAGCTTTGTTTAAGGACATTATTGTAGATGGTACAAATAATTTCTTATACATATTCTTCCTGGCCAGTGGGACTCTGTAACACCTGTAAGTTGTTAGGGATTTAAAAATAAATCACATCTTGTCTAATCACTGTCAAAGAGTTTCAGTAATTTAAAATGTAATCACATGTCATTTAGATTTTCTTTTTTTTTAATGATTATTGTTTGCTGGTTTGCATTCAGTAGTTGTTTGGACTTTTATCTAGACAACATAAACCGATCGCTGTCCAGTTAAAGCTCATCTTGTGTGTGTCCATGTGTAGCGAGCCCCAGTGTCATGGCCTCAGGGGTCACTGGGAGCGTTTCTGTGGCCTTACACCCCCTGGTTATTCTCAACATATCTGACCACTGGATACGTATTCGCTCCCAGGAGGGACGACCGATGCAGGGTACGTATACCAACACAGAAACTTGGCTTACACAGTAAAAATGTCCGTTTTTCTAAAAGTAACATTTGACAAGTGTTTCTGCACGGGTCAGCACGTTGGTAAAGCTGCCGCCTCTCAGCATGAAGCTTGCTGGTTTGAATCCCAGCTGGAGACCTTTCTGGGTGGAGTTTGCATGTTCTCTCCGTGCATGCGTGGGTTTTCTCTGGGTACTCCGGTTTCCTCCCACAGA
>JARVGV010001030.1:9451143-9472994 GCA_031762435.1 Hypsolebias longignatus | reverse complement strand
ATAGTTCAATTATACAAGATATATATGTTGTGCCATTTTATGCAAAGTTCAAACATCATGTCAGTTGACCTTTAACAATCCAAAAACGCAATTTTGGACGGTTAAAACTGATTTTAAGGAGAAACGAGAAAAGGAGGGGTCAGTGAAGAACACCAGAGTTGAGCCTTTTGTCATCCAGTGTCTTCAGCACAAAGGGAGACACATGAAGAAAAGACAAAGCCAATAAATGGAAATGAGGTCGATCATTTTCATTTATCATGCGATTAATTCATTTATTGTTTATCGCGGCGACAGGCCTAGTTGCTAAAACTAAAAAAAAAATACCTGGATGGCCTGACTGTAGCCTGAGCGCAACAGCGGGAGGAAGATTCCTGTGATGGCTACATGGTCTCCTGGCTGGGCAAGGCGTGTGTTTTCGCCGCGGGCGTACACCGTCATGCTCCTTGGAATATTGCCAACAGGCACCTGGTCACTCTGTGGAACGTCAGACAAGAGCTCATGAACAAACTAACGCGTGGGAAACAACAAAACAAAGCTCTGTCTGTAGTAACGTACATGTTCCTGAATACGCAGCTCCTGGAATTTCACAAATTTAGAGCCTCTGGTTTGCAGATAGAGCCGGCCTCCGGATTTGTTGGTGACACACTCTTGGCTGGGGCACATGATGAGAGGCATGAAGGTGGGGGACTGGATCTGAGGAGCGCGAAGACGGGATGATGTTAATGCTTTAATCTCATAATTTAAAACGTTCATTAGCAAGCGATCTCACGGGTTGGTAGGTTTCAGCGCCACATTGGTCACACGTGTACGTAGCCACAGCCATCATTGGTTTGACCTCAGTGGCACGAGTCACAATGCCTCGAACTGTGACCAGCTGGCCGATGCTTTCAGCCCGAATATCACGAACCACTTTGGGCTTTGAGGTGCTGGGAGGTTTAAAGTAGAGCTCACTGTGGAAACAAGACAGTTGATGAGAAGTGCACATAAATAAAAATATAAAACTTTCAGTCTATCTGGCTTTACATACAATCTCCTCATGAGCTCAGGTGGGTAATGGTTATGGGTGTCTCTGGTATCAGCAGGATCATGGCCTCTTTGTTCCATCATGAGCCTGTGCTCAATGTACACGTCCAGAGAATCTTTGGCTACAATCTTAAAGCAAAAATAAATTAGATCAACAAATCAAAAACCATATATTGACTATTAGAAAGGGGCAGCCAGCTATAAACATCTAAAAAGTCATACATCTCTTTCTCTGTATTCTGGCAGCAGCTCATGTACGGCATCAGCGAACAGGGATACGTAGCGTTTGGCATTTTCGCAGATGCTCTCCACCAGCTCGGGGTCTTCTTCAGCCACATCATCCAGCTCAACAAAGAGGGACACCTTTTCCCGGTGGGCCAATGCAACCTGCACACATAGGCAGGTCGTTAGGAAAAAAACAAACCTAAATCAATTATAAACACCAACACTACTGGACACCGCCAGACTTAACCCATAAATTGTATGAAGGTGCAAAGTAAATATGAAGTTTTTCCTCCTAAAGAAGCAACATTTCTGTTTTAGTACTGAAATTCAACTGCAAAAGTCTCAAGTGCTCATCAAACAGAATGCACACAAAAAATAAACCATTCACACCTGATTATGTGATAAAGTGAAAACCTTTTCAACTCATGGTCTCTACAGCACAATCATTGGGGTAATAAATACAATGTGTTTAACTAGTCACAGTGAAATGCATCAATTTGTGTTAATATATATTTAAAAAAAATGATGACAATTACAAAAACTTGTTTTAAGCCACATTTTGTCCAATTTTAGATGCATTTAACCCAAAAACAAGTCCACTTTGGGTATTTTGTGCTCAAACAGTGATATCTCTTGCTGTTCTGTCTGATTCATAGAAAAACGATTTTAAAGGTAAATATACTTTTTTTTTCTAGTTTCCACAGCTGTTTGCTTTCTAACAATCAAGCATGGCAGTTTGTGTGGCTGAGTTGGACTGAACCAATTCAAAGTGTAGGGGGGTGGGGTGGAAACCTAGCAGTTATATTTATATTAATCTTTTAGTTTTAAGTAGGGAGGGTAAAAAAAAAAGAATATTTTAACACTACCTGATTTCGTCTTATTGCTGGAACAAATTGTGTTTTTCGGTAAATAAATAAATTGGTGTGTGTGTGTATGGGGGGGGGTGGGGTCAAGTTTGCACACCCACTTTAGAAAATGGGGGAACACCTGCTTCATTGAGCATGCACACTTATCAAAAAAGCCTTCAGATTTACATAAATTAATAAATACATACAATAATAAAAAATAAACCGCGTTTATTATTTTTCATCCTTTCATACATTAATATTTTACTTACCAGTTGTGTTCCATATTTGAACACCTTGCCATTGTCATCCTCGGTGTAAAACTCCTGCAGGAACCTTTTGCACTTTTCTGCCAAACAAACAGGCTCTATGTTAACCAGACGATCACAGGCAACGTTTATTCATTTACCTAAACCTGGTCTCCAAAAACAAACGTCTTTCTGCTCTTATCACTAACAGCTGAGGGCCTTCAACACTGGGAGCTAATTTGTTGTCCTGCGACCCCCCCACCCCCCTTTGTTGAGTAACATGGCATCCTGTAATCTCGATGAGTCACTATTGTTGCTACACTACAACACAAACTGCCACTGGTGTGTAAACATGAAGCAAATACCGCCTATTCGTACCTCCTTTCACAGATCTGTAACAAAATGAAGTATTACGCAGTTAACCGCCTCGGGGTACGAACGTAAATACAACAGGCGCGCTCAGTTCTGTGTCCCCTTCTTCCTTTCTCTTTGGTAAATATTCCCCAGCACTTCCCGAAAGAATCACAACTATGGACAATATTTTATTGCACGTTATACGAGACAAAACTCGCCTTCGAACTGCATTCAAAATACTGCGCTTACTTTGACGTCGTAGTAGAAAATTCGCCGCGCGCCTGGATTATTTCCATGTTCGAGGATGTTATTGTAAACAAAGCAGCACATGGCTTTTGTGCCCCGTCACTCAAGATATCCTTCCGCGATTCCTCCGCCACTACAAGTAGTCCCGGTTGTTGTTTTAAACAGCAGCCAGCCATCTTTTTTTCTTCTTTAGACGTTAGCTTGGGTTAGCTTCAGAGTTGTGCTCGATAGACATTACTGCTAAAGCTAACTGCATCTTTGTACGATATTAGTTGTAAGGAGGAAAAGTTTTATTTCTATAATTTTGTAAGCACTAACATGCTAGCTTAAGTAAGAGGCTTTTAAAACAAGATAGTTTACTAGTTTCGTTGAGTCAAATCAAAGCGTTAAGTACAAAATGGTGCGTTCATGGACAGTTGACAATAGGACGGAATTGATATATTTCATCTGAACTGGGGGACGCTTAACCGCTCAAAACAATAAAAATACGGTAGTTTTGTTAATAAATACTTATAGGCTGAGTTTAGTTAGTTATTGATAAAAGTTTGTCAGATGATTCTTAACGATACTTTACACATTAGAAGCGCGGGGTGCCAAATTTTCTCGCGACTTTAAACTAAATCCGACAAATGCGTAGATAAATAGTTTTGACTTTAATTGAGTAAAACGTCCAGTAGTTATTGTTGGACATGTGCTTGCTTGCAGTAGCGTCTGCTCCTTTGTTTAAGGATCCATCCGGGTCATCGTGTAGCTCACAGGGACAAACTAGCAGAACTGAAGGTGTAAATAACGTTCAGGAGAGTACAGTGTACTGTATTTAAAGAAAACGACCCCATATGTATGCCTTTCTTAGGCAAAACAATGTATTACGTTCTTAAAAAAAAAAAAATCTTAAAGGCAGACCCTTGAACTTGTTTTAAAACTGAACAATTATTTCTACTTCATGCACATAATTATAAACGCTTACCTCACACGTATATTTAATAAGTACCGTAATTGAAAGAAAGTTAAGTAATTTTGGTCAACCTGTTGCTGCCATGCTGTTGAGACAACTTCGTTACCTTTCTCTGCCACATAATCCTTACGATCCATGGCTGCAGACGCTGGTTTTCAGGTGAAGGAACTTGACTTGGAAATCTTTAGTTGCCCACGAGCTAAAGTGGGGTTTAAATTTGCGGTTTTGTCTTTTTATTTTAACGCCAGACTTGAATTCATTCACATGCAACCAGAACTTCTCCCGGTCCGAGTGTAGAACTGGCGCCACTCAGACACCAACAGCAGCCAATCAGGTCGCGCCTTTCGGTGGCAAGAGGCGGGACTTCGTCGTGGCGCGAAAACTGTAGGAGGGTGTGCGTCACATGACTGTACACTTCCGGTAGGCTTGTCATGAATGGCGCGAAACGCGATAACGTCATTTTATACATAACAGAATCCTATAAATGGAGTGAGTATGGCAAAAAATTCGTTTTCATGTATTTTTGTTTATTCTGAACATAATATATTTAACATACTAACAGTATTTTTTTTACTATTTCTACTAAGAGTTGTGTTTTTGTCATGTACACATTGTCACAAAGCACTTCCACATCAAGTGTAAATTCAGACTTTTAAAAAATTATAATTTGGAAATAAACTTGCAATACAACTCACATTCACTTTAAAGTTTTATTGCAAACTTTCTTAACAACAAATATTTAAATTTCTTTACTATAAACTAGATTTGAACTAAAAACAAAAGCCTTTAACAAATTAATTCAGAAACATGAGTTGAAAATGTGGCATATAGAATATTTTCTAAAATAACATTTCCAAAAAAACATTTTCTAATCATTGTCAATAATGTTTAATAACTGTGATCCTTGCTGGCAAAATGAGTCGAGCACAAGCTCAGCCTCAAACAAAACTAGCTTGTTGCCAGTTCAGGTGATAAATCACCTAATTTGAATGAACATCCAATTTTGACTCTTGAGAAGGAGAATTAGAAAATAACTCAAAATTGAAAAACATTCTTATGACTCATTTTGTCAGCACAAGTTACAATTGATTACAATTACTGTAATTGAAAATTCCCATTAAAAACAAGTTAAACTGCAACAGGACTGATGGAACAGAGGAACGAAAGGCTTTCACAGGAAAACTTTCAACAGTGAAGATGCAGAAGTGCTGAGATGATCCAAACCAGACTTCAGTCAAAGAGCTCGTCAAGGAAACTGGCTGAAGTGTGACGCGTGGTGGGCTGAAAGTGGAACAAAAAAAAAATTGGATTTGAGTCTGGCTTGGAACAAATTTTTGTTGTTCTTGTTCAGTTCCCTAAGACGACTAGTGAATGGGCACTAAACAAAATATTTAAGTTCTTTGAAAAAATAATTAGCGAGCACAAACAAACAGCATCAAGTTTCCATAGGAAGAGTCAGAATTTCATACTTAAATTATATTTCTGCATTTTACTAATTTCAAACAAATGCAGAATCCAGCAATACACATAAAATGTACGCTTTATAATTCACCTGCACAACAATTTCTACTATAGTTTTGTCATGAGTTTGCAGCTTCCTTCACAAATCCCATATTTATTAAACTTTCTCTACATTTTAATAGAAGCCAAGTGAATACTAAAACCAGTTTAGTACAGTAAAACAACACAAAGTCTCGTTCAGGGTTCACAGACTCAGTCATTTGCAGATTTATCTTAGAAACTACCTATTAATTATTCAAGGAAACCCCTAATATTTGGCAGAAACGTCAAATATCCACATTTAAAAAATAAATTTTCAACTGAGGAGCTTCACTGTGCAACCATCATCTTCATTACCACATTGCACTGCACAGCTAATTCATCATCATCGTCAGTGCGGTCTGATTTATTTTCAACGTGTGCACACTGAATGGATGAGCTTAAGGTATATTAAGGCTTTTTATCTTTGTGCTGCAGCCAGCTCCTCAGAGCAGGGAGTGATCCTGCAACACTGTTCATCGACCTGGAATCATTCGCCATAAACTGTAAGCTCGAATCCCTCTGTGAGCTCATGTCAGCCATCTTGGTCATGGTGTACATTCCTCCAGACGCTGACGCCAAAGCAAATTGCTTGTATGAGCTAATGTATTTAGTAATAAATGATCCTGAAGCTTTTTTTTCTTTTTTGATCTATATTCTGTGCAGACTATTTCAATCTAAATAACAGAAGGATCTTTTTTAAAATTTTTATACTTGGAGACTGAATTCTTTACAAAATAAAGTAATTTCAGTAAAATTAAACCCTTGTTTTTTTAGTTGTATATAATACTGCAAAGCAACATGTTAAGTTAATTTTGTCAAATGAATAAATTATTTCAGTGGTTATTTTTTGTTATATCACGGAATTTATCGTTATCGTCAGAAAACTCTGCAATATCACAATATTATATTTGAGCCATATCGCCCACCTCTACTGTACAGTACATATACCGGTAGGTATGTTGTTAACATTACATTGGTTTAAGAGTTTAGAACATTGCAAGAGTGTGGGAAGGGTTTATAAAACCTTAAAATATATATAAATACTAAAATAAATAGGGTCCTACTTTGCAGTTTTTCACCTATCACGGTGGTGTGTGGAACGTAACCCTCACAATAACTGAGGGACTACTGTAGTGTTTCTAATCTATTCTAGAATAACAGTCCTCTATCAGCAGACTTGTCTTTGCTTTACCAGTACGTATGAAGACTCTGAGTCACTTTCATTTTCTTCGATCTCTGGTTCTTCTTCTCTTTCCGACATGTTGCCTTCCTCTTGTTCTGAAAGCTCATCCTCTATCAGGGAAAGTCTGGAAAACAAACAGAATGTTAAATGTTGCTCACTCGTGTCTTGAAGTGTAATTACAAAAAGAGCCTGTCTTTTAACTTGGGCTCTTACAAGGTGAGGTGGGAGTCCAGATCGTCGTTCTCCAAGGTCGATCCGCTTTGGTTGGAAAAGATGTTTCGTCTTTTGACAGGTTTCACCTTTCGAAATTGTGTTCTGGACAGTATCACATGGTTAAATTATATTTATATATTTTACCTGTTTACTACTTTTACTGACAAACACAATTTAATATTTGGAGAGAATTTGCAATATGCAACTTTATTTTATAAATTAAAAGCATGCAGGCCTCAGGTTGATTTTTATGAGGAATTTCTTTCTTTTTTTTCTGTCTGGTACTATTATACTGATTTTCAACAGAACACAAACTGACCTGCTTTTGGTTGGTCAAGAGAAGGTAAAGCTTTGTTCACACTGCAGGTCTTAATACTCAGTTCCAATATCTTGCTCAAATACGATTTTTTTGTGTGGTCCATTTTATCTTTTTTCAGAAGGTTGCAGGTTTGACTCCCCGCCATGCCCACGTTGTGGTGTCCTTGAGCAAGACACCTAATCCCCATTTGCTCCACTGTACATACCTGCCCACTGCGCCACCTGGGTGTATCTCACTGTGACGGGTTAAAAGCAGACAGCTAATTTCATCATTGTATGGGAACATACAAGATGACAACACAGAGCACTTTACATAAGGGCAATCTTTTTTTGTTCTTCGGATTTGGGTCGCATTTGCCTGCAGTGTGAACGTAACGTAACTGATTTACTTTTAGCATTCAACACATGTTCAGCAGTTGCTTCCAAAACTCTGACACAAACATGGCGTATGCTACAGATGTGTTTATGATACACGTCCATTTTACCCTTGTGAGAATTCGTCCTCTGACTCCACCTCAGGTAAGCTTGTGCCAGCATTAGACAGTTCGTCTCTGGGCTTCTTGAAAGCCGGCTCTTGGGCTGTCTGTTTTTGGACAGTTGAGGTGAGGGCCGGGGTGGGGAGCTGGCTGTGGATACTGCTGTTCTCCAACCAGGACTCTCTGGCTGTGCTGGACACTGAGCCTAAAACCAAAACAAACTCACTACAGGCGGCTCTCTATAAAACAGCATTTTGTGAATGGACTTATAAAAATTATTAAAATTAGTCACTCTTCACAATAAATAAGATGAAAATTTTAAATTTAATCCATGATGTGTTTAACAAAAATAAATAAATACCGTAGTTTGATAGGATTTTAAAACTTTCTTCACTAAATCATTGAAAACTGACAATCTTTGTCAACAGAGTAAAGTGGACTTAACAGAATTTTTAAAACCCTAAAAAATCAAGACAGTCACTTTCAATGATTTTTACTTTACAGTAAACATAATAATTAATATTAATATAACAAAATTAACCTGCATTTTCTTGTTTAAGTAGTACATTCTAAATAATTTGTTATTGTTACAGATGAGTATGTGGTGTGTTGTGTAGTTTGTGTGTCACCCTGAGCAGTTGTCTTCTTGCGTTTTGCTACAGGAGTGTCAAGTGAGGAAACTGAATTATCTCCCTCATCCACCTCTCTGTACTTGGAGGAGCGAGACTCCAAAGAACGTTGATACAATCTGACGGACGGACATGAGAGGGCAGCACTGGGACACTCAGACTTCACAAACTCAGCTCTGGGAGGGGATGGAAGGAACAGGACATGAGGACAAAGACTCCACCCCCCCAAAATCACCCTTGTTAATGTTTCACGGTCCGTTTTAATGAATTTATGCAAGATATGAAAACCAAAGTTATTATTATAATACATACTATGTAAAAAATCTGATGCAATAATAATTCTTTAAAAATTTGCATCTTTATATTTGGCAAACTCAAAAGCTTACAAAATGCAAAGCAGTAATTCAACAACATTATACACAGTAGTCCCTCGCTACTTCGCGGACTCGCTCTATCACGGTTTTACAAAATAAGACTGGACATGACACACAAGCTGATTGATGGATGAGCCACATAATCAGCAATGAATCAGAATTTTTATTTAAAATAAATTATTTTACATTATTTAGCACCTGATGCACCTTTGTGCAACCCACACTGCAGGATAAGCTTCTTGCTGCAGCTGATCAGCTGCTCACCATTTATCTCAGCTGTTCAGCTGTGATAAACGACGGACTACTGTATTTGAATTTGTCACATTTAATTTATTTAATAATAAAATAGTGCATGAAACCCTGTCACTATATTTTGATAAGTTAGATGTTTATAGATTATTTTGTTATAACTGAAGAATTGACTAAATTTCTAAAATCAATAAATGAGAACGTAAATCTCAGTCAATCTTACTTGAATAGATGAGCTCAGTTTGTTATGAGAAGGAATACATTTGCGTGGATGAAGATTTGTTTGTGTTTTCTCACAGTTGGTTGCGGTCTTGAGGAATCAGCTTGAAGCTGAACTCGCTGAGGACTTCCAAGAAGGTCACATTTGGATGTCCCTCCACTTCCTCCTGCGCACCTCGAAATGCAAAACGTATACCGTCCCTGACAGCAAACACAACACACACAAAGCTTAAAATTATAGCGCCAGTGAACGTAAAAAAAAATAAATAAAAAAAAAGTGAAAACTACAGTGCAGTTGCGCCAACCTTTATTCAAATGCGTTTAGGTTAACTTTTTTGTGTCGTTTTAAAATTGAACCAATTTAAACACAAAATCTGATTAAAGGTCGCAATACAAGACCAGAGTGCGCGTGTATGAGAAACATGTTACTGACACGTGCAGGGCCACCAGCGGTTTGCGGACATGTTGAAGGTTGACGCCGAAGCTCATGGCAAGCCGTTTGGCCAAGTCTCGAATTTCAGCGAAATCCTGCTGGTTTTGTCCCTCCGTAAGCATCTCTGAGAACATCTGAACACAACGTTGCAGTGATTTTCAGGTTATTTGGAAGAAAAATGTAAATTCTTTTTCAGGGTTACTGTAGGGTCATAAAAGGTTCTAAATTAAATATTTTCAACATTAGGCCTTTGGTCATTATGAGCCAAATCACTCCAAAATAAAAGAAAATGTTAACCCTACCATCTCGGACTGTGATGAAACTTGGCATGTTTATCAACTGTGATCCCACTAAACAAGAGCTCAAATTTTGGGTCAATCAGACAAGTGGTTTCATAGATACGGTCCCCAAGATATTCTGATTTCTGGCAAAACTGGGCATGGTCGCTGATCTTCAACCACAATTATCTCAGTTTTCACAAACTTTATTATTATCTGTAAAGTTTCAACATTGCACTGTGCAGAAGTAAACATCTAATATAAAAACACTCATGACACACTCAAATTAGCTGTAGGATGAGGAAGGCCTTTTCTGACCATGACCTCTGACCCTGAGGTTGCCTCTCTGAACTGTTTTTCTTAACCCAGCTGATTATGTGGCCAGACATTTAAGTTTTAGATGACAATAAAAAGAAGTAAACAATATAAAATGACAGAGGAAACAGACAGATGTTCCAAAAACTTTAAACTCAAATATGAGGAAATTCCTGTTTCTCTTTCCATGGATTGTATTCAAAACCATACAATCAGAATTTCCATTTTTTTTTTTTTTAATTGTTTTTTTCAACCGGACATTTTTAGTCTTAAAAAAAGTGTCACAACTTCCTGTTTTGTTTTTTTTATATACATTTTTTAAGAACAACAGTGAATCTATCCCCTACAATCTGTATTACTGAACTCTTTCTGTACTTCTGTTGCCACACACACTCAGCATTCTGTCATCAAGCTCTATTTCACAGCTTGAAAGCATCTACTCCATATAAAAAACTTCTCAGAAAGAAATAATGAAGGTGAGATGAAGTGCACACCTGCTGCAGGCTCAGGCAGACAGTCTTGGCGCTCTGTATGGGGCTGATGAGTTTGCTCTTGCTCACAGTCTCCTTTATGATATCACCAAACTCTTTAAAATACTAAAACAAAAACATATATACTTTGTTTAAATAACAGCAGAGAATGAATGTCTAACAACATACAGTAAATAATCCACTCCATTCACATCATATGGTTTCTTTTAGCTACTTTTCTCTCTGACGCAGCTTTAGCACCTCACTGAATGCAAAACAGATTTTATCACCTTCCTCCACTTCAAAACACCTCTCCATTATTTGACTTTTTTTATTAACCACAGTCTCCTGTATTCCAAACCCAGTTAATTTATTTATAAATAACCAACTCACTAACACATTTAGTCTGGCTACAAACACATGGATTTATATTTAAAATACAAGGCAAATGCAGATAAGACCATCACTCCACCTTGCTATAGTGCTTGAAGATATTGGTTGCTGCACTGAGGTCCAGAACCCCGTAGATCACCAGCTTACAGTAACCTGCCAGCTGGTTGCGCTTCTTCTGGAGAACACCAATTTTTAGATCATATTCATCTAGAAACAATAACCACAGTAGAGGAGAGAAAAAAGACAAATATATATAAGACTATTAGAAATGCAGAGGCAGAAAACAGTATTCAGCATAAACAAACTGCATTTGAACAAAGACATTCGTCATTTCAGTCAACTGTTCTTCTTTGCTGGAGTTGACAGAACATTATGAAATATGAGCAGAATCAAAACAAAGCAATCAGAAAGTGTGCACAGTTAGGTGCAGCATCCTCAGGGAGATCACTGGCAGAGTAAAAACTGTTTCTAAGATAGGAAAGAAGCCCATTTATTGCTAACGCTTATGCATCAGTTGATGCAATAATACCTTCAAGCTCAACTTCTTCTGTGTCGGCAAAGACGTAGTCCAGAAGGAAAGAAGCCAACTCAGCACGGAGAGAATCAGACGGCAGGTGGACCAGTGTTTGCAGAGCCGGCTCTGTGCTAACTGAACACGGGCTGTACAGCAGCAGCAGGTCACACAGCAGCTCAAACGCCTGCCGATGGAGAGACAGACAAACAAACGAACAAAAACTTGTCCATGTGCTCGTTTCATCAAAAACAATAAAAAGATTCTATCTAAAAAAATACACTCTTCAGACTTGACAACACGGACAAGTTCAACTGAATTAAGTACTCATTTGTACATAAAGGTTTTAAAAGTATTTGTTCTTCATACATTTAAATCTAAAAAACAAATAAATACAGTAAATAAAATAAAATGAAGCTATGCAGTCCTGAATTTCTGATTTATGTAATGTGTGATTGCTGATATCTGGGACTTCTGTTTAAGAACGTGACTACCGTATATACTGTAGTTAGTAATGAGGATGTTGCTTATTATACAAAGCTTTTACCTGATCTCTTATCTCAGTCTTATCTAGACACAAACAGGGCTGACAGATTTTGCAGAAGAAACGTACATCCTTCTTCAGACGTTTCAGTTCAGTCTGGAAGAGATGGAGGGATAAAGCAGAGATAATGTGAGAAATAATTTACAAGTAAATATGTCTTCATCAAATCCAAAAATTAATTAAAGTTGCTTTTGTTTATATAAATCATACATGACAAGCTTTGTCTTTACTGTTAATATCAGTGTTCCAGATGTAAATTACATTCTGCTTTTAAATTAATTACAAATGTTTAAATTATTTGTATCATAGCCAGAAAATCCACCAGCACTTGTTTGTACTTAATGTCATTAAACATGGACATGTTTTTAAAGTGTTGCTCAATTTAAATTTAGCAAAACATAATTAGACAAAGAATCAATATATCAAAATAACATGGAGAAGAGGCGCATATATTCAGCAATAAAGAAAATATAAGCTGTGGTATTAATGACATGTTTGGTATTTAGAGTTGGGGAAGCAGAAAAGGTTCAAATAAACTCGTAAGACTTAAATATGAACAGGAATAAATAAAACAATTATATAAAGACAAAAGACTGAGAGACATACATTTACAAGTCTCTGCAGACTCAGATGTACTGTAACACATTTCTGCATTAATTGTCAGCTGGTGAGACAAACACTCTGGCACCAACACAAACACCACAACCCAGCTGTGAAATTAAAGGCATGGTACCAGTCATGTAGACTGGAACCAAACACAACAATAATCCAGATTAGTATATGAAAAGCAGACTAAAGTCAAACCTTTAACAATCAACAGGTTTTTAAAAAAGTTGTATAAATTATGTGGTTGAAGTTTAGATGCTAAGGATTACTGTGCTGCACTTTACTTAGACCTGTCCAAAGACTTTGATATGGATGATCACGACATCTTATGCCACAAGCTCTCAGATATTGGCTTTTCAGATCACACTGTTGGCTGGTACTTAAACTATCTCTCAGGTCAGGGGCAATGTGCTCAACATAAGGGTACGTCATCTAGCCACCTAACAGTCACTGATGGTGTGCCACAAGGCTCAGTTTTAGGTCCCATTCTTTTTACAATTTATATAAATAATGTAACCGGTAGTTCAAAACATTCCTTACGCATCCTTGCATCTCTATGCTGATGACACTGTTGTTTATTGCTAAGCTAACACACTTTCCAAGGTTTTTCAGCTTCTACAGTCTGCATTTGACATCATTCAGTCAGACTTATTCCATCTCAAACTGATGCTAAAAGCTGACAAAACCAAAGGGTTGCTGTTTTCCCAACATAAAGATAGTGCCAGCAGTTCATCCTATCTCCTCCATGCATGGTGTTCCTGTTGAAATTGTGTATTCTTACAAATGCTTGGGGTTTTTGTCCTGATGCATGGTCAAAAAACAAAACAAACAAAAAAAATGTAGAAACATTTTGAAATCGAGTCCTCGTGGCTCAACAAGACCAGCCTGTAAAAATTAAGGTTGAATGAAACCACCTCATTTGGCTTGAAGTTGACTACATTCACTTTGGCCCACATAAGATGAAATCCTGCACATTTCAGAGCCGCCATCATGAGCTGAAATTACACAGAGAGGGGTTAAAATACTTTTGTAAAAGGTGTCAAACTATATGCAAATAGTTTTCTGTACCCAAAACCAAACATTATCAACAATAATATTTAGTTAAATAAATTAGACTTTAAATTACATTTAAAAAAAGATCGGTATCAACTCTGTCTATGAGGTTTTTATTGTTAACAGGAAAAATCAAATCATGTATTTTAGATTTAATATATTTGTAGAATCATTTTACTGTAAAATATAATAATTTTAATACAGCCCCTTTAACCCCCCACTTATCCACAACATGAAATTTTAGTAAACCTAAATCTTTAAATTATTCCCATCGAAACAAAAAATAATAATAAGTTGATGACTTCCAACTGTTAAAAACCTCTGTGTCAAAATCCAGAGACTCCAGCCTGCTCTTCAGTAACTCAAGACAGTTGTCAAACAGCTTCCAACCAGTTGGGTCTTTAACACTGGAAAACACATAATTACTGCATCCACACACTTCTATTCATTGTAAGGAGTAGTCAGTACTACAGACACATTTAATAAGAATTTACCTGCTCAAGGCAGCGATTCTTTTCAAGGCGGTGGTGGCAGTGTATAGGTCATCCTCATCTGCATTTCCCTGGATGTTAAAACACACACTCTCACATTGATATAAAGGAAATAGGTTTTAAAGTACCATATATAAGTAAATATTTTGAGTGGATAAGAAAAAGCTCACCCGTTGTGATTTCTAAAAACTGTATGCGTTTAAACAATTGTGGGACTTCAAGTCAATTTTACTCTTTTGCTATAGGTTAATTCATTACACTTGGCTTGAAAAATAAATACTTCACCTGACTGCACTTAACAGTGTGAGATGTAAAGTCAACTACAAAATGTATTTATATTATATTAAGTTAGCACAACCATTTGCAGTAACACTGAACATGTTTGTTAGATCTACATATAGAAGTGTTTTACAAGCTATATTTGCTTCACTGACACTTTCTGACCTGCAGAAGGTCACTTTGGTAGGTGTTGAAACATTCAGTCAGTTCATCCATCAGCTGACTGAACGCCAGGTGTGCGCGGGAGGAGAAGGTGTAGCAGTCTGAGCAGAGGGTGCTAACCAGGTGGGTACAAGCCTGCAGCACGTTGACCTCTGAGTGCTTTTTGACAATGTCACATATCTGAGACAGCAGCAGGTCCAGATGCTGACAGAAAGATGAGATGAAGAAAACAAACAAATCAAAAAAAGTAAACTGAGTTCACTTTTAAAAGCCCATCTTTACTTGCATTTTCCAACTTGCTGGTTTGCATCTGGATAGACTTGTTCAAGCCGTTTAAAATATTTCAGACAATGACTTTTGGCCTTGAAGATCTATGGTTCTCCTACCTTTTCCAACCACTGAGTGCTACTGAACATCTCCAGATCGAAGTAAAGAGGAGCTTTGAGAAGAAGGCTCACCTTTGCTGCATCTGCTGAGTACTGCGTCAGTAAAAATATATACAGTATATTCTACTCATTTTAGGTGAAATGTCAACAAACAAGCTGTATGTGAAAGCAAACAAACTTTAGCTTTGTACCTTGGTAAGCAGCTGTGGCAGTATAGGGATGAAATGTGTGGTAATGCAACTCCTGTCTTGTTCCTGGATCTTCTTGTCTTTCATACTCAGGATCTATGAACATTCAACAAACAGACATAAATATGTAAAGGTGACCACAAAAAAAAAAAATCCCAATGTGTTTGTCTTAAAAAGTCTTAAACATTAATTATGTTAACCTAGCACCAAAGTTCATGCTCAATAATCCAGGTAAAAATCCAACAATGGAATGAGCAAATTTGAAGAACTAGGTTAAAAAAAAAAAAAATAAATAAAAAATAAAAAAAAAGCATAGCTAAGCTTCTAAATTATTATTCTTTTAAATTCCCCTCACCCTTAATGGTTTCACTAAACAACAGACCCAAGATTACATCTGTATTTTTAAGCACCTTTTTGCCCTGACTTCTCCCAACAGGTGGAGTTGCTTGTGCTGCCCGTCTCATGGCACACATCATAATTTCCAAGAGCACACCCTCCTCCTCGTACAGCAATCCTGACAAAACAAAAGCAGAGACAGGAGTTGAGAAGCACAAAGCAGGAACAAAAAAGATCAGATGAAACTGATTTATTGCAACTACAAAAAACAAAAATATTAATTTAAGTTTCTATGGAATGCAGGCGTAAAACCAAACCATCCATACAGATTTTGTTTAGCATTAATTGAAGTTCACATGGTTGTTAAATGGTTTATCTTGTTCCTCACCAGAATCTTGAAGAAGCAGAGTTGTCATCGTCTCCCAGTCTTTCAGCTCAGACCCTGCTGAAGTCCACAGACTGTCCACCAGGTACGCCCCGTGCTCATGAAACTGTTAAGTGTACAATTTATATTAACAAAAATAATGCAGTGTCACTAGTTTCACACTGCCCTTAATATTTACACTATTTTAAATTTAAGATCAACTTGTAAAAAATATTAAAATGAATTTGCATTCACAGTAAGAATAACATTCTGCTACGACTTTCGACTAGTGTAGCATTAAAACTGAAACTGCTTTGACTTTAATAAAACAGAAAACAATAGATCCTATTAGGGGAAAATGAATGAATGAAACATTTCCTTCAATACTTGAAACCCTGTTTTATTATTATTATTTTTTAACAGAGAATGATTTAAATGAGGAAGAAACACTGAAAAACAAACACTACCTCGCTCTGGATGTAGAAGGAGATGAGTATTTGAAAAAAGGTGGCATTGCTGCTTTGATCCTTCCTCTGGGTGTCACTATCAATTACATGTTTCAGTCTAACAAACAAAAATAAAATGCATAAGATGTATGATTTAAAGCCTGGGATGATGTACAATCCAAACATCAAGGTTTTATAAATCTTATGGATGCAGCAATCTCCTACTTCTGGCTGCTCCCTTACTCAGGGGTCAAAATGAAAGTTAGGTATGTAACTATGGTTCTATGAATCCCTCCTGACCATCACAGGGCGGTGCTGAAAGCACTGAATGACGAATACTGACGATGTCATGAAGAATCCTGAGCACATACCTCACTAAAGAGGCCCAGAGGACCCTTGCAGAAACCTCTGGTCCAGGTGATGAGGGGTGGCCATGTTAGCCTGGTAGAATCTGGTGAATGTGCCTGGGGAAGCCCATGATGTAGCAACAAATATTGCTTCCATCGGAACCCCTCTCAGAGCAGCCCAGGAAGCGGACACTCCCCTGGCAGAAAGTGCTTTCACGCTGCCCGGCAGGGGGTCGTGCCCTAATCCAGACCCCTCACCAGGTTTATGCTGAAATGTGTCAGCCTCAACGGTTGATTACAGTTAGAGTGAGATAACACCTTGGTACATATGTAGTGTTTGGCCACAAGGTAACATCCGAGCCCTCAGGGCCCCACCTGAGACCCGAGGATCTGAGAGCCTGTAGCTCAAGAGTTGCTGCCTCATTTGTCGTGCCTGGACTGTTCGTTCCAACAGCTCCAAGGCAGCCAAACCAAATACAGAAGCTCCTCCGGCACCACTGAGGCGTTACAGACCACGTACTCCCTCAGGTACTCCTCCGATGGAGAGACAGAAAGGGAGGAAGGGCCCGCCTGAGCCTGAAGAAGGCACTTCCAGGGGTGGACTCCTCTGGATGCAGGATCTGCATCTACAGTTGTCTCGGGGCCGTTCTGCATCGAGTCGTCAACTGACCCACTATCTGTGGTCCAGGACGAGGAAAATGAACCAGTCTCTGACAGGTGAGATGACTGTTCCTCCTCCTCACCTAGAAAGTGAGAGGCATAGGCTGCCAAGGATAACAGCCTGCTCAGGCATGGGTGGGGAGGAGAGTCCTGTCGCTGCCCCTGGCTTGGCGTGTCTGAAAAAAGGGACTTCATCTCCGTCAACTCTGCGGACAGCTGCTCCACTCTTGTGGAGCAACCTTGAACAGACTTGGCTCGCCTCTTTCTAGGAGGGGCCAAAGAGGTTGTGGCCCTGGCCTGGCGCTTCGAGTGCCTAAGTGGGGCCTCCTGCCCAGAAGGCGTAAGTTCACTGCCAATCTCATGGTGAAACTGGGCCAGCCGGGCCACCCTCACAGCACGAGGCATGAAGCTGCAGTTCATCAGAGGTTGTCTGACAGGACCCACAATAGGTGGTCATGTCCAAGCCAGGCAGGACACAGGTCGTGACCGTCATCCGCCTGGAGTACGGCCCCGCAACCCGTGCATCAGTGGGAGCCGTCTATGCTACTACTTAGTAGGAATTTGCAATTCTGCAAAGGGGCTGGCACCACCAGCTATGTCCAGGAAACAAAACCTAGTCCAGCTGTATGAATTTGGTAAAATATGGTAAATGGAGCTTACTTGTATAGCGCTTTCCAGCCCCTTATGAGGGGCCCCAAAGCGCTTTACAGCACCAGCCATCCACCCATTCACACACACGTTCATACACCGGTGGCGGTAGGCTGCCATGCAAGGCGCCAGCCAGTCCCACCAGGAGTCAGCAAAATATGACTGGGAGAGGGGACGCCAAGGCGCACCTCCACCGATTAAAAAAAACAAGATCAGAACTAGTAAGCCTAGTTCAGCCTAAGCATTATGATGCTGGTGAAAATTATTGGGTGGGGGTGGGGTGTGTGTGAATGCACACCCTCACCAATTAAATCAAGGTCAGAGCTAGTAAACCTAGCTCAGCCGAAGCGTTATGATGCCAGTGAGAATGACTGGAAGAGGGAAGGGCACGAATGCACGCCCTCACCAGTCAAAACAAGGTCAGAACTAGTGTCTAGTTCAGCCTAAGCGGTATGATGCCAGCGAAATGATTTGGGAGAGGGGGGTGCGAACACACACTTTCACCAATTAAAACAAAATCAGAGCTAGTAAGCCTAGCTCAACCTAAGTGTATGATGCCTAATACTAATACTAATTGGCTTTTATAATACATTGTATTGTTAGTGCTTTTGTGCAGTGCCTTGAGATGACTTCTGTTGTAATTTGGCACTATATAAATAAGTTGAACTATTTGTAAAAACGTGTCCAATATGTGAAACTGTACATTTGCAGGATGAGCACATACTTGTTGTAGAGGAAGGCACCAGCTGCAGAAGCCAGACCTCGGTGTGAAGCATAAACCAAAGGATAGACGTGTCCACACTCCTCCTCTTTCAGACCTTCTTCTGCATTTCTGGAAATGTTGCAACAAGGTAACTGGTCAGTTTTTTATATTAAATAAACAGGAAAAAAGTTTTAGTAAATTATTATTGCTTTGAGTTTTACCGTAATTCTATTTTTCTTATTTGACTTTTTTTGCAAGGTGTACAATTTTTTTTTCTTACTGTAAACATGTATTGTAGATACAATTAAAAATGTAGAACATAAAACTCCTTTGTTACAAGGTAATCTCTCTCTCTTATTCTTGAAATCATCTAGTTTACACTTAACCATGTGACACTTTCAGGAAAAACAAAATCACAGTTCCTGCTATAAGTGGCTGTCGTTTGCTTGGTTAGAAAGCCTGAACATTTCAAATAAAAAGAAAAAATGAGCAAAATCAAACTCCATCAAAATCATCAGAAAACATTTTAATACACTTCTAAATTGCATCTGAAAAGGGCTTCATGCAAATCCATAACATGACTATTCTTACTCTTGTTGACTGAATTCTGATAATGCAAGGCACAGACACACAAAAGTAGCTTCTGATAATGAGACATAAAAAAATAATTTGGTCTTGTGGCTTGTGGGATTGGGTCAACTGAAGTTGGACTAGCTTCTGTATGGCAGAACATTTACAGGTAGGTGACATATGTCAAAGCTTAGTCCAAGATGTTGGCTTTCCTAGCAGAACATTGCATTTTAACAAAACGAGCACAGTGTTACTTTACTTTGCCATTGGTCATAATATTTTGGCTTATCAGTGAAGCTTACAATTTAAGCTCTAAAATTTAGGTTCAAGAAACATTATTCAGCTATTTTTGATCTTCCAAAATAACATATATGCACAAAGACAGCAGCACAAAGAAACCAAGAGAGAGAGAGAGCCCTCACTGTTGGATCATCAGCAACAGATTGACCACTTCCACTGCAACGTCTAGGTCTTTGTCCAGCACCATGTTGAGAAGCCTCTCCTAAACACACACAGACATGCACTGTAATACACAGAGACTAATGCACAATCATGCCAGCACACAAACACATCATGCATAATAAATAAATGCATTTATATGCATAAATGTACCTACGCCCACAAAAGCGACACACACACAAGCCCACTGATTTAGGCAGAAATCCATGGCATAAAAAGACCATTTATCTACAGCAGCACATGTAGCTTAGGAACGTTTTCATGTGTTTCAGTGGGGGTTATTATATCAGTAATTGGCAGCAATTAACAAAAAACAGGCATGTGCCCAGACAAAGGGTGGAACCACGACAGACAGACAGAAGTGGTGAGAAAAAAAAAAACATGAAATGGCACGGAAATACAGGGAGGAGGCAAAAAGGGAGGAGAGACACAGACAGGCAGCAAAGTAGAAACAATAGAAAAGCTGGAACAATGGATAAGAGACAAAAATGGGAGAAAACACACATTAAATGAGGCGTGAGTCCAATCCAGAGGGATGCCTCACTTTGAATCTGCTAGTGAAAAGCTCCAGGCGGCCAATGAACTCTGTCTCCTGGTACAGATCCTGCAGGGCACGCACACACTGCAGACGCACTGGACTTTGCTGAAAGAAAACAAAACAAAGTACAACAACAAGGTTTCTACACCCAACACACAAACTTGAATACATTTATAATGTATTTCTTTTTTTGTGCACATTAATTTCCAAACAGGTTAGGTGGTATGGAAAATGATTTTTCAGGTTGTTGGCCACCTGAGAAATTCAAATTCTATGAAAATGTATAGAAAGATGTAACAATAATAAAAATATATAGAAATGCTAGTGTTGAGACTATGACTGAGATCAGTTAAATTGCAGACACAGATAAAACACTTATTAAAATCTAACGTAACACAGGATAACGCTTATATTTTTAAAATTTCTATTGTTTGTCCAATTTGTGTTCACCTTGTCGTTCAGCATCCACCCCAGATATTTCAGACATCCATCATTGAGGAAGTCTTCCGGGTCTGTTTTCAGCCACAGGCCCAACTCCTCAATACACGCTGCCCGGATTTCAGGCAGTTGATCACGATAACGATGTACAAAGATGCCACGGAAAGTGGCGTTCATCATGGAGGAGAGCTCCACTCTGTTCTCTTGCAACTACAACATCAACATAGAGGTTCAGTTGAACACAAAAAACATTAATACCAGATATATAAGGTTTCAAGTCTGTCCATCTGTTCACTCATATTATTTATAATGAAATACATTTTTCTGTTTTTTCAAGAGCTTGTGGCATTTTAACATGTAAAATACAGAATTTTTTTTAAAATTAATATCTATTCTCAAACTATACAATATGTACTCTACTATCAAATCAGCAGTGACACAAATCCATGAGGAATACTGTTCAATTTCATTGGACATTTTAATAACTATTTGGTGAAAATAACAGTAAAAACCCATTTCATACTAAACAGCAAACTGCCTGTGCAAATCAAAAATGAATAAATGTATTACTATAAAGCAAAACATGATAAAACCAGAAAATGTTCAGAAAAATCTTGAATGCATAAACTTTAAAGTTTAATTGCTGCAGCAGAAGAAACCTGCAGTTTATCAGCTCTTAGAAAGCCGAACCACTTCCACACCGGCAAATTAGTCTTTCCTCTCTTATCAGTTATGTCATTTGCTTTCTCTTCACTTGTGAAACATTGTTCAGTCACATTCTGACAGTCATGGGCACTCATTTTGAAGCAAAAACTTAATGTGCGTTGGATATTAGCTTAGCTAAAACTGCTACCGCTAATGCCTTCTGGATATGAGTGCTGCGTAACATCCATGTCACCACGCACAGATAGGGTGATGTGTCTGAAGCTAGAAGTAGAAGGTCTGATGTTAAATGTTGTCAGTGGTTATGTGCCACAGGTTGACATGGAGGAGAAAGATACATTTTGGAAGGATCTGGATGAAGTGATAGAGTATTCCCAGGTAGGAGAGAGTGGTGATCGGAGCAGACCTGAATGGACATGTTGGTAAAGGACACAGGGGATAAAGAAGTGACGAGTAGGTTTGGTGTCAATG
>JARVGV010001030.1:9374903-9386935 GCA_031762435.1 Hypsolebias longignatus | reverse complement strand
AGTAAAAGCTGCAGCAGCAGAGAGTCAGAGGATCTACGCTGCTTTAAAAGCTTCAGGCTGTTATTAGTCTGATAACATGTTTGACCAAAATGTCATTTTTACTTAATAAGCACGTTTTGATTTTAATAAACATGATATTTATTAGCACCTGAAAGAACTTGACCACCTGCTGAATACTTTCTCATTTTGTTTTTGAAACCTCTTTGGCCAGTTTAGACGTAGGAAAACCCATCTATGTGTGTTAAACGATTTAAATAATTTAAAATTGAAGAATCATTACTGGGAAAAAAAACACACACTTCAGAAAACCGTCTCAAAACATGCTACAATCAAATATAAGATTGTATATGTTAGATAACAAAAGAAAAATAACCACAACAAACAAATAACTATTTGAAATGTGTCTGTAATTTTAAATGTGTGTGTGTGTGGTGTATTTTCTGTTTAAAGCATTTGTTCTTTATAGACAAATGGACAAGACGGATACAACATGCATAACTACATTCATTGTCCATTTTATTTTCAATGTAATTTGCGTTTTGGTTTTGTGGATTTATGTCATGGTTTATTATTTGTTTATATGGTCAGTCCAAGTTTATTGCAATATCTTGATTGATTTAGTTTTTCATTCTTTGTAAATTAGCATTTCTTCAAGTCAGGTGTTTTTACATTATATTGAACGTTGTTCTTTGAGTGTTTTATTTCTTGTCCTCATATTGTTTTAATATCACCCACGTTGTTTGAGTCTTTTCTGTGCAGTCTGTAATGCTAAATAATAATAATTTAGCTATGCATCTTAAAGTGTCTGATTAAAATGTTTTGTTTTTATTCACCAGCATTTTGCATAATTGACAAACCATTGGTACTTTTTAATAAAACTTGAACTACTTTAAAATCACAGCTTCGCTTTTCATCCTATCCAAAGACAACTAATGGTAACAAATTCAAGCAGGTTGTCCAAATAGCAGACTGAAATCTAAAAAAAGTTCCCCAATCGTGCTTTAGGTAAAATCATCAGATATCTTAAGTATTCTTCATCATGAAATTTTATTTACGTAAAATTGTAAATAGTTTATTTTTGTTTTTCTGTTTTTAAATTGGAATTGAAATGAATAAAGGTTTTTAAATGAAATTTAATTAAAAAATGAAATGGTAAATTTCGGCAAACTGACCCAATTTTTTTGTTTGTTTGTTTAAAAACCGTTTTGACAACATGACTAAGCATCTGTTACTGTTTCTTCTATAATACTCGATACAGCCATCAGTAAAACAAGAACTGAAGACACTTTCTATCCTCACATTTGTTTGCAAGTCCAGCCTTCACTCTCCACAGATCATCAGTTTGAAGCAAAGCTGTGTATATAAATGCTGGAAGATGATTTAAAGTAAAATAAAATAAAATACTGGTAAATGCCACATGAATCAGTACTTACAGTTTTTTGTTTGCTTCCATACTATCTAGCTGTTTATGTGGATGTGTGTATATTATGTGTGTATTAGGTACACATTAGTTTTTTAAAGACTGAAAGTAATGAAGAGGAAACAGGAAATCTGAGGTATTTGCAACTTTTAAAGTCTTACATACAAATGTCCTCCAGTCATACCGTTAGAGCCGCACATCACCTAGATTAGTGCAACACCTCTCCTCAACCATGCATGTAGAGATAAAGGCTGTTCAGAACATGTAGGGCAGGGGTCAGCAATCTGCGGCTCTGGAGCCACCAGTGGCTCTTTAGTCCATCTTCAGCAGCTCTTTCAAACTTTCACCAAAACAAACATAACATTGAATTTTATTGGTTGTTAGACAAAAATAAAAAATGGGTGGTTTTAACAGTCTTCCTGTCTTTTTTTATTTATTTTTTTTTGCAAATACAGTATGTGAATAGTAAAAAAAAAAAAAAAATACAATGAGTAAATGTTTTATCTCTTCAAAGTTGGATACTGTACTTAATTTTCCACAATAACAAATAAACCACAGGCCTGCATAGTTCTTCATTGTTTAAAAAAATACAAACATTTTAAAAAAACTATATTTTTCTTTTCTTTCTTTACAACAATCCAGTCTTTTATTCTGTCTTAATTGTACAAATGTCAAATCTTAAACAATTTATATTTTTAGTTTCATAAAGTCACCCATACTGGCCAGAAAAGCTCCCTCCAACAAACTTTCCACAGGCCACCAGTTGATGACCAGATTGTTACGGTTCCAGACACTTAATTTACTGAACAAATGGGAACAGATGGCTCTTTGATTGAAAAGGTTGCAGACCCCTGACATAGGGTGTGATAACACCACTTCTGTACTTTTCCTGCTTGCCTTTCTCACCGTCAAGATCATGTAGCTTCACCTGTTCTGAGATTTTTCCATATACAGGTGTTTAAAATGCTCATCCAAAAAGGAAACTTCTACTTGCACACTAAAACTGCTGTGGCCTTTGAATAATTACCTGTACCACCACTTTCACATAATTTATATCCTCTACGTGCGACAATACTCATCATAAAAATCACAAGTTTAATGTGTAGCTCCCTGCCCTTAAAAAGATGACATGAAAGTTTCAGCAGAGTAAAAACAAACTTAACTTAAAACAATTATACCAGTGATTCTCAAACTGTAATCTCTGGACACCCAGGTATCAGTGAACCAGTGCTTGGGAGTCCACAAAAAACAAAAACACAATTAAATTCAGTTATATAGCGCCAAGTCACAACAGAAGTCATCCCAGGGCACTGAACTGAAACATCATACATAAAAAGTAACATTATTTATCAGAGGAGCATACTGCTTTGAGTTTAACCATTGCAGACTCTCACCTTGAGCAACCAAGAAGGCGACAGTGGAAAGGAAAAACTCTTTCATGAGGAAGAAACCTTTAGCAGAACCAGGCTCAGGACAAAAGGTCATCTGCTTTGACCGGCTGGGTTTGAGAGGAACAGGAAGGAGGACTGGGGCGACTGTAACTGAGAGGTTGGAGCAGTCGTCCTCCAATGCAAGAGTTGAGGGGTCTATTCCACCAGCAGTCACATGCTGAAGTGTCCCTGAACAAGACACTGAACCCCTCATTGCCTCTGGTGTGTGTCCCATCAGTGTATGAATTTGAAAAAGCAAGGATTTTTCTTTGTACAGATACAGTAGAGTGCTGTATGAATGGATAAATGAGGGCACAGATTGTAATGTAAAAAGCTCTTTGAGTATCTTGATAAAATAGAAAGATGCTATATATGTTCAGTCTATTTATCATACACAGTGGCAGGTCCAGAATCACATTATGATAGACTTCAAATGCAAACTATTCCTTTGTAGCAATTCCTTTTAAGAAATGAGGTCAGTTTGTCCTCTAGTAGTCTAAACCTATAGCAGCATAACAAGTGAACCCTAATTATAGGATTTATAAAAAAGGAAACAAGACATCTTAATTTTTTTTCCTTTTTAAAAACTTTCTGGAAATGTCATTTACATTTATGCATGGGTCAAATATTGCACCTTTTAAGAAGAATCTCTTAATATGATATATTATTTGTCCTTTTTATACATTTCAAGTGTTGCTTGACAAACATTTCACATTCTTCATACTGACAGGAAGATTATCTGATAACATGAGCAGCAAAAAGGCTGTTAACTTACATTTGATCGGTTTTTGGACAGCACTGTAAGATATAAAGAAAATAAGAGAAAATAATAAAAGATGCCTTGAAGTTTCATGTTATTTGGTTTGTAAAATAAATCTGACAGATGAACACAATGAGGTAATATGGCTGGGGTTTCTGCAGGGTCTGTGAATGTTAAACATGAACATTGTTTCCATTTTCACTGTCCTCTGGAAAATCTAAACTTTTTTTTGTGTGTGTGTGTTTTGGTTGAACGAGAAAAAAAAAAAAAAAAAAAACGACAACAAAAAAACTACATTCTTTCCCTTGTGGTCATAAAGTGAAACATCATGTTAAAAAGACCATGAACATGTTCACACCCGCCTGACATGATTGTTTTAGAGGGTCATCTTAGTATGGACTTCAGTCAAATGCAGAAATTAAGAAAATGCTGTTCATAATTTACAATGACTACATGCAGGATCCAGGTTGGTTTAAATCTTGTACATTTTGTCTATGGAACAATGCAGCCTCTCATGTCAGACAGATTGAGGATGAATAAAGATTTTGAATGAAGTTTGGCCAGACTTAGTCTGATATTGCTCCAAGTCCATTTCCCACTTCAGTTTAAGAGAGTCCAAACTGGTCTCATGGTATCGACTGAGCTGTGCATGAATCTTGCTGAGGGCCCCGCTTAGTATCAGACCTGCATTCCAAAATTTTAACAACAAAATGTTTAGAGGGGTACAAAGGAAAACGGAGCTAGACCTCAACAATGCCTCAGTTGCAGCTATCTGCTTGTTTAGGGCAGTGAGGTCCATGGGAGAAATCTTTGTTGAATTTATGTAGTCACAGAAGTGGTTGTCTGATAGGTTCTTGTATTGGTTCAACACATGAGGCACTGGAGGCTCTAGCGGTGTAGCAAACACTGGCGGCAGTGTAGGAAATGTTGGCGGTGGCGCAGGACACAGTGGTAGCACAGGAGACGGGGCTTGGGACTCTGTGGACTGAGCTTGGTTCTGTTGATCCTTCCTGCGACAGTGGCAAGGTGAGATGTGAAAGGACCTTTGGGTGGAGCTGATCCTTCAGGCCATGGATTGGGTTTGCTGGAGCTTGTAGAGGTGGGTGACTGGAGAAAGATGTGCACCTCACGTCGCTCCTCCAGCACCACCTCAAGAAGCTTCATCATCCCCGGGGGAGCAACCAGCCCTGGCAGCGGGGCAAATTCGCCCAAACTGTCCTCGGTGTCCACCCACTTCATCCACAGGTCACTGGAGGTGTCCACATATTGTTACCTTGCGGAGCCACTGTTTGCCCTTTGGGATGAGCTCTGCAAATAATGGGAAACCTGCTAGGTTCATTTTTTTTAGGTCGGTGGATTATATCATGCTCTGGTTATGGACTGAACCCAATGTGCTGACAGACGCACAGGGAACTCAAAGGTAAAATAAATAAAAAGTCTGACTTGGCTGGAAAACTTCCATTCATGAATGAGGAGACAGAGGTAGACAGAACGTGATGCCTTTAATGGACAACCCACCAACAGGGGCACAACAAGGAGACGCAGACTATAAAGAGATGCTAACATGGGAATAATGAAAACACCTGGGGGTGGACAATGAGGGACAGGTGCAGCAGGAGCTGGCCACACCAGAGAAAGACACTGAGGAAGGCTGGACGGACAACACGAGAAAACCCCAAATAACACACAGATCCCCTCAATGTTTTTTTTTTAGTTTCACTGTAAAAAAAAAAAAAAAAAAAAAAAAAAAAAAACAAATTTTTTATTTATTTAAAGAAAGTGCAGAAGCAAATGAAGGTGATAGAAAATGCACATTGAATGTATTCTGTGATAACTAATCAGATCATTTTCACTCCATCACCACTCCTCCTTTTGTCCTTTAAGACATTGCACTTTGAGCAAAGCACAGTCACCATGCTTCTGTTGTGGGTCACACTGCTCCACCTCTGTCAGGGATGTAAGTATTATCTATAGAAATGGTAACATACCTTCTCTTTTTGGTTCCTGATAAGTGTGATACATTAATGTTCCTGTTAACGATTTAACTTTAAAGATGATTTGCTCTCATATTTATTACAGATGCTTTGGTTCCAGTGGTCACAGTTTAGCCTGGTGATCCCGTCACGTTGACCTGTGCAGTTTCAGAGAGATTTCAGATCATCGCGTGGCTTCACTGGTACAAATAAAACTAAATCTGATGCATAAAAAACAAACAAACAAAAAAACATAAAATCCAACATGAATTAGAATTTTCTGCTTCAAGATTTTGTGCAATGAATGATGAACAAATAAACTAGCAATTGTGAGGACCGTTCAACAGGATGAAGGAATATATCACTGCACTCATATGGACTGGACTAAATCTACATGGAGTGGGAGTTATTTGTATATACGTAAAAGGTAACACTACAAAAAACTCCAACTTAAAACAGCTTTAAACAAAATACACGTCTGTACATGTAAAAAAAAAATGTGTAAATACAATAAGTAGTTTATACACCTCTTCAAAATTTGTACTTTTCATCAACTGTCCTTGATGTTTGTTAATATTATTTTATTCTTATTCTAGGAAACAATGAGAGGACCTCAAACTACACTGTGGCATTAGATCCTGCTCATCCAGGATGCAAATGTGTTGCAAATTTTTAAAAATGCTTTTTTATTTTGGTACTTTGGAATGAGGACACAGCCAGAACAAATGAACAGATACTTGGAAGAGATCTCAGAACATCTAATTTATTATAAAGTCAGATTTAAACTTTTTAAGGT
Organism: Hypsolebias longignatus; assembly: GCA_031762435.1. Classification (NCBI taxonomy): domain Eukaryota; kingdom Metazoa; phylum Chordata; class Actinopteri; order Cyprinodontiformes; family Rivulidae; genus Hypsolebias; species Hypsolebias longignatus. Next base: position 9,380,556 of record JARVGV010001030.1, on the reverse strand, counting down.
ACCATTTTTTTTAGGGTCTATCGTGACCACCTTGCTGCCTTACTTAAATTATGGGCACAGCTTCCAGCGCAGACCAGACCTGGCATTTGTTTATGTGCGAACAGTACGAGCTAATGTAGTTGCTCAGAGCATTATGGATTGAATTTAAACACGTAGGAACACCACCTGTCAGAGCTCGAACAGGACAATATAATCACATCACTGCCTACTGTACACAAGGGATGGGAAGATGGCCTCAGAGTACATCTACTAGCATACACTGCAGCTACTTCACTGACTCGGCTCGTCTGATGAAGCAACGACCAAGCTGAAAAACTGAGGTTTATTCGTATCTACACTGAAATCAAGTCAGTCGCTTTTAGTTAAAAGAGGTAGGACACAATCTTATTTAAAGCAGCCATAGATTCCAACCAAAACCTTAAAGTCCCCCATGGCTTGTGGTAATTGTGAAGAAAATTGTAATACTGAAGATGAACAAATACTATAATGCGGTGCCCTTCACATGTTTGAAATCATACCTGATGTTCTTGTCAACCTGTTTTCAATCCTTCTGAGGCTCCGTCATCTCTTCTCCAGTGGTTCATTGTAGCCAAGCCATAAAGTAGCATACAGGGTTTCTTCCATCGCCCATTTGTCAACAAAGTGAAATAAGATATATTTTACTACTACAGTACTTTTTACTTTATTGATCCCGCAGGAATTTGTTGTGCCAGAGTTTCATTGCCAGAGTTTGGTTGTTCGTGCAGCGGCAAAGAGCACAACAGGTAACTGAACACTGCGAGGCTATTTTAGTAAAGTTTGATTGTTAAATAAATGTAAAACGGCATTTTATCTGCTACACTGAAGTCAAATTATTTTAAGATACACCACGGTCCATGCTCCGCTTCCAATGGCTAACCAATGATTAACCAATGATTACTACTTCTGGTGTCTAACAGGAAGTTGTACCCATAATTATTTATACAGAGCCACCAGAAATAAGGTGGATAGGAAGTGTACTTTGTGGTAACCAATCAAGTGCATTTTACTGTCTGGATCACCACTCCTCCCTCTGGTATTTAAGCGTGAAGCGTCTCGTTGAGGTCAGTGTCACGATGACTCTGTTATGGGTTACACTGTTGCTTCTTCATCAAGCATGTAAGTACTATTTACGAACACAGCATGTTCTCAGTTAAACATGTTTGAGGATTGTCGTCCAAGATTGTGTCATTTTACTTTGGTAATTTCTTAGTTTCACATCTGATATTTTTTTCGTATTTGATGCAGATTCTTTGGTTCCAGTGGTCACAGTTCAGCTGGATGAACCTGTGACTTTTACATGTACTTTAACTGAGATGATTCAGACCAGTACATGGCTTCACTGGTACAAGCAGACTGCAGGAGAGAATATGAAATGGATCACGATGCTGCGTGGAAATACAAACCCTACGTATGGACCTGGAATTTCAGCCTCAAGATTCAGTGCAAGCTGCGATTTGAACGTTTGCACTTTGACAATTCTGCGTACATTTAAAGAAGACGAGGGAATGTATCACTGTGCTTCTATGGACTGGATTAAATCTACTTGGTCAGGAACATATTTGTCAATACGAGGTAAAGTAATGTTAATATTCTGGAATGTTTTTATTTTTTACAAACTTGCAAACTCTGTGTACATGTTTATTGGCACAAAGTGAATGCATTTGGACTTTAGGAAATTTTTTAAATGAAGATGATTCACTTTAGTTTTAGAAGTATTTAAAGCAGAGAGGAGGCGCTGAACAGAAATGCAGCTGCTCATCAGTCTGGTTCATTTCTTTTTGTGCAACCTTTCACATAAACAGTATTTAAAAAACCCTGCAACTAAGAACATGAATTACGCTAACGTTCCGAGGTGTTTCTATTCTGTTGCACTTCGTTAGATTAAAAAAAATAATAAAATAAAATAAAAAAATAAAAATAAAAAATAAAATAAAGTTATTTTCCCTTTTTAAGATGTTTTCTTTTAGAACAAACTGTGTCTGGATGCTCAACTGTATTTATTTTGTACTGCAATCAGTTGTAATCTTATCCAAACCAATTAATGTGAAACTCTGTTTGGTATGTTAAACATTAACATTCTCATTTAAAACAACGTGCAAGCACATGATGGGGAAAATGTATGTACCTATTAAATTAGTTCACTTTTAGGAGAAAAGATAGTAATATAATTACTTCATGGCTTTAGCAGCTACATTTGACCAAGTTTTATTTAAAGGTCCTTTAATCTGAATAATCCTGCTGCTTTAAAACTGCAGATGTCGGCAAATGTTTTTTGAAATTGCCACGTAAACCAGTTGCCAAATATTTCATTTGAGCTTCTCACTGTGACGACCCCTTCAAGAAAGGAGCCACTGAAAGGAAAAACAACACTGAATTATTTTAGGACAGTAGAAATAAAACATTTTCAAAACTGACTAAAATATAGATTTGTGCACCGTGTACCATTAACGTGTTTTGTCTGCTTGACACCAGAAATTGTATTTAATCCGTGCTTATTAAATATGGCTGCAACATCATAAAACATTAAATTTATCATTAGGGTCAAGTAAGATTATTTTCATAAAAGCGCAATATTTATATTTTCTGACCAGAATGGCAAAAACATTTAACGTAAGAAAAGTTTTTAAATGTCTTTTTGTTAAATATACAGAAACAATTTTCAACAGCTGGCTTTTTATTGCATGTTCATAAGTAACAGATTTTTAATTATCATTAATATTGTCTTTATTCCAGAAAACTCTGTAAGAACATCCCGGTACACTGTTGTTCAGCAGACAATAGGTTCAGATCCAGCAGAGTCCAAGACTCTGCAGTGTTCGGTTCTCTCGGACCCTGAAGAAGAGTCGTGTTCAGGAGGTCTCAGCGTGTTCTGGTTCAGGTCAGACGAGTCTTCTCCAGACTTCATCTACACTGATGGGAGCAGACCTGCTAACTGTGATGAGGCACGTGACACTGAAAGGAGATGCAGCTATGACTTCTCCAAGAAGATCAGCTCCTCTGATGATGGGACTTACCTCTGTGCCGTGGCCACATGTGGACAGATATTATTTGGAAATGGAACTAATCTGAACAATGGTACGTTTCTACAATTCTAGAGAAATTAAATGCTTTTCCCCCCCAGTTATTTCACCAACAACAAACTTTTCCTGGGGGTAAAAAAAGGTAATTTTAAAACTTTGTTTTCTAGATGAAACACCAAGTTCTTACTTTGATTTGCTGATGGTCACAATAACCTGCCTGGCCGTTTCTGTGACTGTAAATATTGTTTTCATCTGTTACCAAATCAAAAAATCTGCATGCAAGCAGTCAAAAGGTAAGTGCTGTTCACTGTGTTAAATTTATAACTTTGAAAGGTGGACATTTATTTTTGAGTACAATTGAGTCCAAAAGACTCAAAGTTAAAGTTTGTTTGTTCAATGTGTGCAGAAAGCTTCTCTTCCCAAAAAATACACAACAACTTGAACCAGCAAGAATATAATACTGTAAGTAATGACAACAAGTACAAAGTACCATGATTAGTTGTTTATTTTAAACTATTGAGAGTTTAGTACTTGGTGTGACATTGAAATTTTAACATAAAAAATGTAAATTTCTACACAGCTTGGAGGTGGACAAGACCTGTATTATGCTGCCTTGCATTTCTCTGGAGGGAAAGCACCAAGAGGAAAGAAGAAAGACTTGAGAACTGAAGAAAGTGTTTATTCAGAAGTTAAAGGATCACTGTGAATGTGTGCAAAATTTACAATATTTTGGTTTAACAAATATTTTTGTTTTGCTGGTTCAGTTTTGAATAATTCAGACTTGGAAAAACAAAACACAGTTACATAAACTTAAGTGGCTCCTTTGCAAGATAAAAGCACATACTTACTTAAGTCAAAGCTAAAGCTGTGAATTCTTTATTTTAATAAAACGGTGCAACAATGTCTTATTGTAAACAATTTCTTTTGACTAACACAGGTTGTTGGAGACATCAACTTTCTACTGAAATAACTTTAGTTTAAAACTTGGATGAGAAAGCATAACACAACTGCTAAGAAGATATTTGGCAGACTCCTTGATTCCAAAATTTACTGATCAAGCAAGAAAACAATGAAGTCAAGTCAACATTATTTGTAAAGCACATTTTAAAAAACAGCAGTTGTTACCAAAGTCTTTAACAATATAATCCAATGGTAGTAATTTAAAGATAAAAAAATAAATTAACAGCATCAAAAGAAAAACAAAATCAAATCATTGTTAAAGGAAGGCTAGCCGAAAATTCAACATGGCAGACTCACCAGCTGCAGCGCATCATTCATCAGCCAGCCGCTCCATAAAGGACCCTCAGTCCTGGGCTCTCCCCGTTTGCCAGCCACGCCGCGTCCCACCGCCTCCCCGTCTCCTCCTGATGTCTGGACGTCTTCTGGTCTCCTCTCCTTCGCCCTGACTCCACCGCCAGGTTCGGGTCCCGGGGGCGGGTGTCTGCGATCCATCTCCCTTCGCCGGACTCACATGCTCACAGCGGTTCGGCATGCAGGTCCCTGCCGGGGCCCGAGCGCCAAAGAATCTCTCATCAATAAAACACTCTAATTGTATTCCCTCTCTTTGTGTGAGTCTCTCCAGGTTGAATTTAGTAGTAACAGATAAGTTTTTAAGAGATTTAAAAACAGGAAGTGAAGTGTCTTGTTTAATGTTGGAGGGCAGATTTATTTGAATTTTTAAAATTTTACTATTATTTTTACAAAGTTTAGGGCTCGTGACTAAAAAAGCTCAATCTCCACTGAGGTTCAATCTGTTTTTGTTTTTTTAATACATCCAAAACAGCTGGTCAGATTTCAGCGCCCGAGAAGGAACACATGGTAAGTCAGAGAGATATGAGTGCGCAAGGCCATTTAGGCATTTAAAGGTCAACAGGAGAATTTTAAAATCTATTCTGTTATGTACACAGAGCCAGTGAAGGGAAAATAAAACTAGTGAAATATCAAACCTGCAAGTTCCTTTTTAAGAGCTGAGCCGCAGCATTTTAGACAAACTGGAGACGTGAAAGGGAGACCGGACTGACCTCAACATAAAGCGCATTACAGTAATCAACCTGAGATTTGTGACAGACTGTAAGATATATTCCAAGAGAGTCAAGGTTTATAGGAACAGAGACGGCAGTAGAGCTAGGGCTAAACACAATCACTTCAGTTTTCTGATAATTAAAAATAAAAAAAGCCATACATGCTAAATGAAGGCTAGCCGAAAATTCAACATGGCAGACTCACCAGCTGCAGCACATCAGTCATCAGCCAGCCGATCCGGATATAGGACCCTCAGTCCGGGGCTCTCCCCGTTTGCCAGTCACGCCGCGTCCCACCACCTCCCCATCTCCTCCCGATGTCTGGTGGTCTTCTGGTCTCCTATCCTTCGCCCTGACTCCACCGCCAGGTTCGGGTCCCGGGGGTGGATTTCTGTGATCCATCTCCCTTCACCGGACTCTCATGCTCACAGCGGTTTGGCATGCAGGTCCCCGCCGGGGCCCGAGTGCCAAAGAATCTCTCATCAATAAAACACTCTAATTGTATTCCCTCTCTTTGTGTGAGTCTCTCCAGGTTGAAATGAAGGCTAGCCGAAAATTCAACATGGCAGACTCACCAGCTGCAGCGCATCA
>JARVGV010001030.1:9319308-9330574 GCA_031762435.1 Hypsolebias longignatus | reverse complement strand
CTTAACCTCCTTCCTGAGAGGAGCGGGGCAAAAAGTGTGTGTGCTGGGTGAGTGGGGTCCTTCATGATGCAGGTGGCTCTCTTCCTGTATCTGGAGGTGCAGATGTCTGTGATGGTGGGAAGACTGAATCCAACATCTTCTGTGCAGCCTTCACCACTCTGAAAAGCTTTTCTTTCTGCAGCTGTGCAGCCTCCGTGCCACACGTTGATGCTGGAGCACAGGATGCTCAAACAGGCATCCTGAGCGCTGGTGTGGCTTTTACCAAAATGAAAAGATAAAGCATCATGGCTAATAATAGGCACAAAAATTAAGAAATAATCTAAACACCTAAAGTGTAAATTGTGGTTAAACAAATAAAATATGTCAGGATAAGATCATTATAATCATAATACAGTATATGGCTTGAAAAATGTGATTTGGTGTAAATGAAAGGACATACCAGAGCTCGAGTTTATTAACAGTCAAAACTTGATCAAAACTTATTTTTGCTTTGTTCAATGATTTTATTGGACTTAAATATGCCCATGAGCCAGTTGTTTGTCAAAGGGTTGCCCCATGTCCACTTCACACCCTGCTGATATCAGCTCTTCTTTTATAATAATTTACTAAATTCATTTGAAAAGATAACAGCATTCTATAAAAACAAACAAACAAACAAACAAACAAACAAACAAACAAACAAACAAACAAACAAACAAACAAGGGTTTTAAATGAGTTTGACCATAAACCCATTGGGACATAAATAGCTGTGTAAGACAATAAAGTAGTCAACTTCTAAGGAACTTTATTGAGGTTCTATTTTTTTTTTCTCAGCTACACCACAGCCCCATCTGTGTGTGAGCACATGGTGTTTGACTCTGACGCCTCATCAACCCGTACACGTACAGGAAGAACCCCGCCTCTCACCCACTGACTGCTGGGATAGGTAAGATTTCAGCTTTTGGACACTTGCAGAGAATTATGTTTTTGGTTATGTCGTTTTTTTTTTTTTTTTTTTTTTCTAAAGCGGAAGGGACAATTACCTAAATGACCAACTGAGTAAGATTAGAATCAAACTTTAAAGCAAAGCCACCATAGGAATGAAACAAAAGTTGTAAAATGAGAAAGAACATGCAATGTATTGTTTACACATATTGCCATCTTCAGTTCTGTCATGTTTTTTCTTTCAGGCCTACTTACTGTAGGTGATGCTCTGACGGGCTCTCAGTCAGAGCATGGACCCTGAGTGAGAACAATTGAGGTTCATTGAATCTTAATCCTGGTCTGGAAAACCAAGCATCGCTTTTCTTATTGTTAACGTGCAGATGTTCCTAATTCTTGTTTAGTTGTGATGCGAGGAGTCTTTTCAACACGTTATAATCAAAGGCAAAGGTTCCTCTCGAGAATTCATGTCAGTTTTCAGAAACAAGTTTGAACAAATACAAAAATATCTCATTCACAGAAGTCAGCTGGGGAAACATCAGTGTCACTTCATCTCCAACAGTAAACAAGAAGGTCAGAGCTTTGTACATGTGTACATCCCAAAACAATAATAAATGAAGCACTTAGAAATAAAATTTCAAACATCATGGAACACATATTTGCACTATGTTTCATGCTGTTTCTCTCACTCACACATAGTTAATATTCACTAGTTCCTCGCTACTTTGAGGTTCGACTTTCACAGACTCACTCTTTTGCGATCTTTCAACATATGATTGTGGACGACACACGATTGGCTGATTGATGGAAGGCGACCAACCAGAGTGTTGTGCTCTGCATCCTGAGCGCTGATTGGCTCAGCAACCGTAGCCTCGGTCTGTTTGCTCTCTTTCTCTGTGCTCTTATGCAGAAATCATGTAAATTGTCCAAGAAAAGCTAGAGCTGTATTTTGACACCTACATAGAAGTTCTCTGCCTTTTGTTTCGTTTCAGTTTGCTTTATTCAGAATAGCACTGTGCCTTTGTATGTAACATTCTAACATTACATGTACAGGCAGTCCTCAAGTCCCCCCATGACCTACAGCATTTCGGACTTACGGCGCCGCCCACAGTGACGTCGTCACACCTCACGTTGACTTTTTTATGCAGTATTTTATGTGTTTTTTGATTTTTTTTTTTTGTAGGGTATTGTGTTAGCTAACTGCTTGGAAATACAGCAAAATGGCATTTTAAGTATACTGTTGTTGTGTTACATTGAAAACAAACATGTTTAAAATGCCGTTTACCGTTCTTTTTCCGAGTTACGGTGAAAATTTGGAGTTACGGCCGCCACGTGGGTAGCACTTAGACTTACAGCAAAATCGGGTTACGAACGGGGTGTAGGAACGGAACTCGTTCTTAACTCGGGGACCGCCTGTTAAAGACAAAATAACCACATAGAATCAGAATGTGTACCCTGGAGCAGTCGTGAGATGAGCAAACACATTTTATTTAAACACGTTGTACAAAATCAGTTTAGTTTTAACAAAGACTTCAATTATGCAAACTCCACCCAGAAAGGCACCCGGACAGGAATTTGAGCTGGGGACCTGCTCGCTGAGAGGCAGCAGCTCTACCAGTTGTGCCACCATGCTGCCTATAATAATAATAATAATAATAATAATAATAATAATAATAATAATAATAATAATAATAATAATTTTATTATTAATAATAATTATTATTAAAACAACCTCCCTCTATTCTCATTCACAATAACTCCAACCCTTCTTGCACCTAAAACATTAATGTTAGCTTGGATTCCCTTCTTTTTATGTATGTGCATGTTTTTGTAAATGTACACTGCAGTGCCCTGAGATCATTTCTGTTGTGCCTTGATGCTGTATAAATAAACCAAATTGAATTGAGCTGACTTTTTCAATTTCAGTCCAGAAAAGCAACCGCTGTTAAAGAAAAAAAATAAAAAAATAAATTGTTATAATCCGTCAGCGATAGGGGGCCATCAGTGTACCGCCTGTTTCATTGTATTAGATTTGTAGGCTGATTCAACAAATCAAGTTATTATCAGTAGAATTTATAACAGCAAAAAAATCAAATTCCTACCGTTTAATAAGTAATTCCATAAATATCCACCTCCTTTAAATTGACTGTCCTAACATTCCCAACTTAACTCATAGAAAAGACTTTTGAAAAGTATACATCATGTAATGGATACAAATAATTTCCAAGGCCATGGACATCCCCTGGAGTTTTCTTATGTTTGCTGAGCTTTATGCGTAAAATGATACTGATGACACATCAAGTGCTGACTAAACCTACATCTTACCCTCATATTTTCTTCCTTTAGTGCCACTTACATAAACCACATGGAGAGATAAACCTAATGCGATGACATAACCTGACGGCTGTTTCTTTTTTATATATATGTATACACAGTGTATGTGTTGGAGACGTGGCTCATTTTATTTCCTCTGTGGTAAATAAATAAATGTCAGCTCTAAAAAGGAGCCAATCAAACTGCTCTCAGAACCATCTCCTCCCAGGCTGCATGATCATACTGAGGTGTGTGGATTACAGCAGTTGTCAGTAGGAGAAAAGAAAATGTTGATACTATTTTGTTTACTGATGATGCTCCGGAACATTTGTAAGTATCAAATTTGATTAAATTTGCACATATTGTCAGAATTTGCACAAAAAAGTGTATCATATTTTCTCTGCTTCTCAAACTGATCTGTTTGATGATTGTTCAGGTTGTGCAGACGATCAAGTTATTCACACAAAGACTATCCGTGTTGGAGATCATGTGACGATGACATGCTCACGCAGGTCTGCAGGACACATATTGTGGATGAGGATTGCTTTTGGAAATGCTCCTGAACATCTTGAAAAAACATCCGAGGGTCTGAATTCTCACATTAAAGTTAGTCACGAAGCTGGAACTCTTGAGTTGAAAATCATTAAAGCAAAGCGAACCGATTCTGCAGTTTATCTGTGCGTGCGAAAACACGATGGAAACATAACATATTTAAACGTAACATACGTAAGAGTTGAAGGTAAGTACTTCACAAAAGGTATGATGTCATTAAGAATAAAATACTTTAAAGTGCGTTTTCATAAACAAGTTGCAAAAATGATAATAATGTATTTGTCTTTTGATTTCAAAATGCTGTTTTCTGTTGTCTTTCTCTTTTAAAAACCAGAACAGCCTGTCACCGGAGCCCCTTTATCTGTTTCAGTCCCAAATCACTCGGTGACTCTTCAGTGTTCGGTCCGCCGTGACTTTCAGAACACATCATGCCCTGCAGATGAAAGCACGTACTGTTTTACAGCTGAACTGATTCAGACTCATCCGAGTTTTAGCGACGCTCAAGTAGATGAAAATGACCAATATAAAAAGTCTGAAGGATTTACAGCAAAGACATGTTTCTACAGCTATTTAAAACGCTTCAGCTCTGCTGGTGTTCAAGTGTATTCATGTGGTGAGGATATGTCTGAAAATCCAATGATGGAGGATGAATCCAAACTAAAAAATAAAGGTAATACATATTTATGTGTTACGCTTAAAACTGCATCTATCTTACTTTGATTTGATATTTGATCCACATGATCTTATTACTATTTTTTTCTTTTATCTTAGGAGTAAATCCACAGAATAAAGAGAATTGTAATACAATTTATTATCTGCTATTTGGTGCTTTGGCTATTTGTTTGGTTATAATAGCCTGCCTCATTTACCTGATTAATAAGCTTGAGAAAAATGCAAACAGGACTTCTAATGGTGAGTAGTGACTGCATATGTTGATCTGTCAAACATTACCTTGTATTATTTAAGCTGTATTTATTTATTTATTTATTATTATTTAGCTGCAATTGGTCTGCAACAACATGCACCACTCAGGGAAAATCAGGAAAGTCAACAGGTAATAAAAAAAAATAAAAAAAAATACTGTATATTCAAGGTTTTAAGATTTTTCGTGTGTGTTTATTTTTAGTATTTCATCATTTTATTCTCTGCAGCTTCAGGTAGATGAAGACTCGTCCATTTATTCAGTTTCAGTTTCCACAAATAGAAAAACGAGCAAGAAGGTGAGAAAGAGCACATCTGAAGAAGAAGAGACCATCTACACTGACATCAACATTCTTAGGCTTTAAATATGTTTCAGTTTTTATTTTTGTCTGCACACTATGTGCAAAGTTTGCTTTATTGCTTTTAGATAACTAAACACAATTGTTAAATATTTTATCTTGTTTGTTCGTAATAATCCTTATATTTAGTTGTCAGTGCTGCCACAGTCGTGCGCTAAAAAGAGAGGGTCGGAGGATATAGTGCCTTTGGAGACTAATTACAATTAAACAACCTCAGATTAACAACTGTAGTACATTTACATTGTGGGTCATTTTATAACAACTGTAAAATATAACTGAATATATTAGTGAAAAAAGTGAATTCACTTATTCAGTGATAAAACAAGCACCAATCCTGAACCCTCCTCCACTGTGTATGAGAGTTAGTGTTGTGTTAATGTGATTTGTCTGGTTTTACCAAAAACTGGTAGAGTGAACTGTGGCCATATTTCACCACAGCTCTTTATTGTCCACAAGAAACTGTTTCTCAAGTCTGGTAGTTTTTGATTTAGTTTTAAACAATTAGTTGTATACATCAGTATGCAGGACTTGTGTTTTCCTTTAAATAATATTTTATTTTCATTCATATGTTTTTTTCAATATTTATGAAAGGGATTATTTTATTTCATATTGTTTATGGACTTTGCACGCTTTCTGTATGTATCAAACTTATCATTGTTCAAGCAAACTGTGAAATAAGGGGCAGATACAATAAGATTTCTTCTTCTTTCTGCTCCTTTCATTTTATCCTATTTTTGTATTCTTGTATCTAATGAAACTGTTTTGTATTGTTCCTTTTTAAAATGAATAAATAAACATCAAAAATCAAAACTCATTGGAACATCCATTTTGAAGGATGGCCACAATCATTTGTGTTTGTAACAGTAGAATTAAGAAACTTTATTTTTTTTTAAAGAGTTTGGTGGGCTGCAACATTTGCTACTTTATGATCAATGCTGATGTCATTTTTGCTTTGCATTGTGTAAGTTAAACAATTTTAATGGTTAATTTTTACTGTTTATTCAAAAAAGTGTATCTTTCACATTCTGACTTTCTTTAATTTTAAATGATTTAAGTTAAGCTGTATCATATTTATTAACAACAGATTTCATCATTAAGTGTTGTAATTATTTTATATTATGTCCTTTTACACTATTTTGGCTTTCTTCTCTCTGTTTACATATTTTGTATCTAAATAGCGTATTTTGTATCTAAATAAAGAAAACTTAAGTGTAAATCAAATGTTTTTTACTGTTGTTACATGTCATATTCAGTCTAAATTATGGCCTAAAAATTGTAATTATAAATGTGTTCAAGAGCAATATCTTAAGCATACTCTCAATACAATTCTGATTATGATTATCTGATTTACAGCTTCATCTGACCTCCATTGTTTTCAGTTAATAGGTTGTGTAATGTAAAATTTACACTCTTACATTTTGAATTTCACTGTTAGTTCTTGCTCTAAGTCACTCTGCAGAGTGCAAACATCCACTGCAGTAACTATTTTGTTATTAGCTTAGAAACCCGCCCCCACCCCCAACCCCCCAGCCTTCTTTGCCTTAAGTTTGGCTGATAAGGCAGAAATGTTTCACTAAATGCCTCATGTTGGTGTAGATTCTCAGTCATCCAGGACATGATAAAATCAAAAAAATGTTCAATACAGAAACAACTGGACTTTATTTGGAAATAAAGTCCAGTTGTTTCTGTATTGAACGTTTTTTGATTTTACTAAACGCCTCAGGTAATGCCGTGAGCTTCACTACCTCCACCACTGCAGCTATCTGTTTGTCCGAGGTTAGCTCACCTTGGGTTACATTTCGTAGTGTGCAGTGTGATCTTACTGTTGAACTAAAATGTTTGATAATGTTCAATTCCTGAATGTTGTTCATGCTGTGTTAATTCTACATTTGTCTCTTGACCCTACAACTGGGTAATGTTAGCTCTAGCCAACTACTGGAGTTTTAATTAGTATTTTAAGCCACTGATATATTTGATCTCCTCTTTGAATCGCCACCTTATCATGATTGAGGAGTTTGTGTGCCTGAATGATCCTAGGAGCTATGCTGTCTGGTGCAATTTTAATTGCCCACGGTAGGGCACAAAGCAGAGTGGTTCTAGGTGACAGGCCAGACAAAGAGCAATTCAGAAGAGTCTTGTGGACAGAAAAAAAAAAAAAAAAAAACAGGAACTCAGTGTCTCTTGCCCAGACGTGCGTTACCAAGGCCCCATCCAGGAGCCAGGCCTGGGGAAGGGACTCTCCGACGAGTGCCTGGTGATCAGGTTGCTACCCATGGGGCCAGATCGAGCTCAGCCCAAATGAAAAACATGGGTTTGCATTCCTGTGGGCCCACCACCTGCAGGAGGGGCCATATGAGTTTGGTGCATGAATCCATGGGCAGTGGCTGAAGGCGGGGATCTTGGCACTCTGACCCTCACTAGGGTCCTCAAGGGGTCATGGGAGTTTGCCCATCCACTCTACATGTGTTTTGTGGATTGGAGAAGGTATTTGACCATGTTCCTCGAGGTACACTGTGTGGGGTGTTCTGTGAGTTTGGGATCAGGGGTCCGTTGTTACTGTCTGTTCGGTCATACAAGCGGTGCAAGAGTTTGTTTGCATTGCCAGTAGTGTAGGATCCCTTCAGGGTAGGAGTTGGACTCCGTCAAGGCTGCCCATTGTCACAGATTCTGTTCATAACATTTATGGACAGAATCTCTCGGTGCAGCCAGGGGGCGGAGGGATTCTGGTTCAGTAGCCTCAGGATTCCATCTCTCTTATTTTGCAGATGATGTAATTCACAGCCAAGTGTGAAGCAGAATCAGAGAATCAGCACCTCCAAATCTGAGACCATGGTTCTGAACTGGAAAAAGGTGGATTGCTCTCTTTAGGTGGAGGGTCAGGTTCTGCCTCAAGCGGAGGAGTTCAAGTATCTCAGGTTTTGTTCATGAGTGAGGGAAAATGGAGCGTGAGGTCAGCAGACGGGTTGGTTCAGCATCTGCAGTATTGCAGACTCTGTACCAGTCCGTTGTAGTAGAGACAGAGCTGAGCTGTAAGGCAAAGTTCTCTGTTTACAGCTCAGTCCATGTTCCTACCCTCACCTATGGTCACAAGCTCTGGTTAGTGACTGAAAGAATGAGACTGCGGAAACAGGCGGTTGAAATGACTTTCCTCTGCAGGGTAGCTGGACTCTCCCTTAGAAATGGGGTGAGAAGTTCAACTATCTGGGAGTGACTCAGAGTAGAACTGCTGTTCCTCCACATCAAGAGGAGCAAGTTGAGGTGGTTCAGGCATCTGGTAAGGATGCCCCCTAGACGCTCCCCTAGAGAGGTTCTTCGGGCATGTCCGACTGGGAGGAGACCCAGAGCAAGACACATGACATGCTGGAGAGACTATGTCTCTTTGTTGACCTGGGAACACCATGGGGTTCCCCCAGAAAAGCTAAAAGAGGCGGTTGTGGAAAGAGATGTCTGGGCCTCCTTGCTCAAGCTGTTGCCCCTGCGACCCGACTTCAGAACAAGTGGAAGATAATGGATGGATGGATGGATGGACAGAACTTTACTGATGTCTACCTTCAGTCAGTGTCGGTCTTCTCAGTTCTAAAACGTCTAACTTAAATAGCCACACCATTGGAACTTGCCTGAGAGTAATCCCTGAGATCTGATCCATCCTGCCAAAAGCACCTGAGTCTGAGTGCTCAAGGCACAAACCAAGTCATCATAAGGCAGGCAGCCTGACAAGGAAAAAAAATGCTGCAGACAACCCTTGTTTGTTGATAGACCCAGAACCAGCCAAATTCAAAAAGCAGGAAATCAGTCATTATAAATCCAATTATATACGTGTTGTTAACATCCACAATTGACAGCAGAGATAGACTCGTCATCAAGTCTTCCATGTTGATGAGATATCAGCTGTGTGCGTGCCAACAGGGTAAATAGGCTCACCTAAAACCTGTCTTCTCTTCAAAGAAATATGATCAATTGCGTTGAGGGACCAACTGACCAAATCCATAACAGAATTATGATTCTTTATTATGATAACATCTTGGATTTGGACTTGGCAAAGCAATTTTTGATTGTGACCTATTAGATGCTGCCACACACCAAATTGAACGTCAGCACATTGCTTATTTTTGAAGTTCTTAGCTTACAAGGTTTATACATATACAGTACAGCAAAAGCCATTGCTGATTTTGATGTGGCATCCCAAATTTCGATGACCTTTTTTTTTTTTTATCAGTAGTTGCAGCAGCACACTAAAATGGAAATCAGCATGTTGCTCATTTCTCAAGTAATCCAGGTCACAAGACGGACAGTTGAAAGAACAGATGGTAATTCCACTTCTCCCTTTTCTCTGCAGCATAACCCTCAAACAATCAAATATGTGACAGAGCTGGCAACAAATACATTTATTGTAAAATGATACTTAAAATCTATCCAAATCAAATATGAATTCAAGTTTTTAAGTTTCAGTTTCCATTGTCTCTGCCTTAACTTTCAATTCACGACAGCTTCTTTTGTGAGTCAATGCAACACAAACTGAACTTCAGTGGCACATTAATGATGCATGGAAACTTTTACACAGCAGTGGTTTGACACTCAGACGTGTGAATACGTACTAATGGGCTTCTCTTCTTGTTTCACTTCCTGCCTTTATCTTTTAAAAGTTGGCCTTGAACTTATTTTATATGTTTAAGAAATGCAAAAATCATTACCCTGAGTGTATTATGATTGATAGTATTATATTATATAAACTTTGAACATAATGCCCAGCTGTACATTGGTGTTTTTTTTTTTTTTTCTTCTTCCAGGTAGTGTGTAATGGCGACAATGTTTGGTGTCCTAACAACTAATTAAAAACCTAAAACTAAGCCTAAAAAAGTTACCTCACTAACTAAAACAATTGATTCACGTTGTTCAATCAGCATTATCCTCTGAACACTACTGTGGTCCTTTCTCACATTTTATATTTAGTTGAAAGATCTAAAAGGAGTTCTGAGCAAACACTTTCAGTGGTTGGTTTAAGGTTGGAGAAATGGCCCACCACAGCTTCTGTCAGTTGGCGTGTCCCTGCATGTAGCTTTGTTTGTTGTAAAGTCTTTTTCTACGAGACCAGATATAGAAAATATGGGAGTCTGGACCACCTGGGAGAATATTGTACATTAAAAACAAGATACATTAAATTTGATAAGATACTATGTTATTCTTGTTAGTTTGTCATAAAGCTTCCCTTAATTTTTCCTTCTATGTTGAGATGTTTAGACGCCAAAAAAATAAAAATAAAGTGCAGGTAGTCAGATTGTTAAAATGTTGGTGTAATTAGTAATGTTAACCGTGCTGCTGTTTGACACTGATAGGTAATAAACATTGTCCTTTCTTATGTTGTGAAATGTCAAAATCTCAAAATTATCTTAAACCTAAAAAAAAGTGGTGTAGGATACAGAAGCTAGCATACTAATGAGTGCCGGTGTGGCTTTCACCAAAATGAAAACTGAATGTATTATTGGTAATAACTAATAATGTGCACAATAGATAACGTTCTGGTGTCATCCTGCATAGTAAAACAAAGTAAAAGTGTAATAATGGGGTTTGAATAAAAACATGCCAGGCTAAGATCATCAATCCTAATAGGGGAGGGGTGGCACAGATGTTGGAGAATGTGGCCCTGCGATCGGAAGGTCGCCGGTTCAACTCCCTCGATCGACAACATCAAAATGTTGGTGGGAAAGGTAAAACAATCACACCTGCCTCCACCTTCATATGCCCCACTCTGGGGCCCAGAGCAAGGCCCGTAACACCCCACTATCTGCTCCCAAGAAACAGGTCTCGCTAGAAAATGAGTCCTCGTGACTCATTGAGACTTCCTGTATAAATAAAGGTTGAATAAATAAAAATAATTGGACCATATTTATAAAGTTTAGATTTTTCCACCTGGATTATTGAGCATGCCTCAGCGTATTTATAAAGTTTATTTATAACGTGAATAACTTGCTGTATTGAGGAAGCTGTCATGATATTAACCACAGAGCCATTGAGACAATAATAGCTTGGTAAGATATCCATTTAAAAACAGTCAACTTCTTAAATACTTTGTTGAAGATAACATTATCAGTATTCTCTTGAATTACCTTGAATGACCTCCATGGCATGGCCACAAAGAGAGAGAGAGAGAGAGAGAGAGAGAGAGAGAGAGAGAGAGAGAGAGAGAGAGAGAGAGAGAGAG
>JARVGV010001030.1:9308872-9319208 GCA_031762435.1 Hypsolebias longignatus | reverse complement strand
TCAAGGAAAATCTATTGCTGTATTGTTAATGTTGTCATCATCCTTAGTTTGTAGCCAGGTCTCGCTTGTAAATGAGTCCTCGAGGCTCAATGAGATTAACCTGCCTAAATAAAGGTTGAATGATGCATACAGGTGGGCTACAGCTTACAGATGATGCTATTTTTTTAAAGGACCTTTAACATTTTACAAAACAATAACATCCACCACATATAATATTATAAACACTGAAGATTAATCTGACACCAGCACTCCACTCTGAACAGAAGTACAGTGAAAATGTGTAGAATTTACAGTTTTATAGACTGGAATGCTCTGGTTTGTGGCATTTTTTTTTATTTAAAATTGTAGATTTTTAATTTTTTTTTTCCCCCCACGTCAGTGGTATTTACCAACTTCAGGCACGGCCTTGCATTGTTTTTTCTCACACTCTTGTCTAACCTCATGTTTCCTGTTTCATTGTTCACTGTCCAGGTTAAATTATGCATTTTCTAACAGTGGCAAACGTTTGGTAGAAAAAGTTGCAAAACTCAAAAATAATTGCAATACATCCATAACGTGACATAAAGCCGTATACAGTCTCTATATATGATCCTACTGGATGCATTTGATCACATCCATCCATTATCTTACTGCGTTGTCCTTTCTGTGTTGTCCCTGAAATAGTGACCTCTGGCCTGTGGTCTACACTCATCTGCAGGCCATCGGGATGAAGATGTGCACATCTTTGATAGAGAGAAACGTTTGTTTGAGAGAGGAGTGAAGGAAGCCATCTTTGTGAAGAGAACCCGTCCATTAAGAAACGGGGTGGAGGCCTCCATGTTCAACTGTCCCCCTCTTACAATGCTATTATTGCAAGCTTCACTCAGCCTGTAAATATCAAGCAGCCATCAGGACACTAACAATCAGCTGTTAGGCTGATGGTCCTCCTTTTGCATGTGAACATCTAGTTTTGTCTGTCACCACCAAACTGGTTGATCCACTATGAGAATGTGCTGCTTATGACTGCTGCAGCTCCTTAGACTGAAGATGTCTTCTAGGTAAAAGACTAAAAAGTTTAACAAAGAAGAATCCATCCAGATGACCTGACTCAACCTTGTTAGAAAATAAAATTGGCTTTTTGAGATGCTGGTAGCTGTTTTTCACTTCCTGCATGGTTCTAGCTAATAGTTCTGTTCTGAGTAAACAGCTTCAGTGGTTGGTCAAATGGCGGGAAATTACTTATGACATGTTTTGTTTGTCGGTGTAGCTGCTGCTTGTGGTTTTGCTTTTGTCTCTGTGGTTTCTTTTGTCTGTGTGCTTAAGAGATCAGACAAAAAAAAAATGTATCTGATGACAGATCAGATGTTTGTTCCAAAAAGCCTTGCAGATGGAAGCCTTTTCGGCCATCCTGCTGCTCCGGCTTCTGCACACCACCAAGTGCAGGACAGATCCTTTTATCCCACTCAGTGCATCTGTCTGCTCGTGACCTGCACACACTCGCTCACAGCTAGGTGACTGTGCGTGTGACTGTTTGCATGTTGCTTCTAGCACCATCGGCTGCAGCCTAACGGCCCTGTCACACAGCGACGTTGCATTTCATACTGGACCCAATTTTAATTGAGCTTTTCACTCCTGATTCACATTAAATTATTGAAGCCATCTTTAAGTAACCAGCCAAGGTAGGACTTGGAGCACAAGAGGAAAACGTTTAAACGTTTCTGATCAGTAGCAGCAGACAAAATTCAGAACTTTCAGATGGGAACGTCAGGTGGAGGAGATGCCCATGAATCATATGTTTGAGTTAGCAGAGAGAGCTGGATGAAAAGCCGAGTGAGGCTGCAGCATGCGGCTGGCAGCCAAGGACACCTCCAAGCTCTGTGATCATTCTATAAACATTCAAATATGAAATATAATGTCTATAAAATGTATTCAGCCTCTTGGATGTTTCACTTTTTTCTACCATAGATCAGTCATTAAGTGAAGAGGTGGGCAGGTCTGTGGTCTCTCTCTTCACTTCAGGGCCGTGTGGTCCGAATCATAGAAATACTCCCACCTGGAGGTGATGAAAAGTTTTAGCTGTCCAACAAAAAGTTACGTCTTCTGTAACGGCTTCAAGCACAATACAACCAAAAACATCACGTTATACAAAAGCAGAGTTTTTTTTTTTTTTTTTTACTACATTTTTGTAGGTACCACTGAAAACAAACATACAAAACAAAGAAAAAAAAAGTAGAGTGAAAATTACAATTTTCAGACTGCTTTAAGAATTATAAATAATGATCACACTTCAGCATATTCAAATATAAAGTATCTACTACAAACTGAGACGTTAGTAAAACTGAAAATATAAATCAGCACAGATCGATCTATCTGTCTGTCTGTCCATCCGTCCATCCATCCATCTCCATTATATTTATTGATATTATACAGTATATGTGTATACTGGATGTACTTTTTCTGCACTTTTCAAATATATACAGTACAGTATATGAAAAGTATAGAAATTAAATTGCACAAAACATAAACACACAGTTAATTAAATAACAACATAACGATTCATAAAAATGAACAATTTCCATTCCATTCTACAGTTTATTTATGGGTATAACCAGGTTTCTACCTCAATTGTAGTGTGTGATAAACAACGTGATGAGTGGAAAAATCATGTGGTTGTGGTTTGTTCAAACAAAGGTGTGAAAAAGAAGTTTTCCTTCCTGTCCAGCCCTCTCTTTAATGTGAACAACACAATCTTTCACACGATAATTGAGTTGAGCCAAAACAATGTTGGTCCAACAACATGTTGTAACTATGGTTAATAAAGATAATTGGACAAAAAAACAAAACAATGAACAGTTCACTATAAAAAAGCTTTTTCTGTGGTTTAGTATACTTTTTTTAGGTCGTTTTTTTTTTTTTTTTTTACATGGAAGTTTTTTAAATATGTATTTCAAGAGTAGGAATTACTACAAAGTTAATTTTTCTAAATACATTTTTTTTAGTGAGAGTCCAAATTCCTGATATTCTTGGTGTTTGTATGTTTGCTTGTTTCTTCGTAAAAAGATGTCAAACTTGATGAAGCCACACACACATACAGGACTAACACACACATACAGGACTAACACTGAGATTGTAATTTCAAAACACATGCACAAATGCATGTAGTTGCATCTTTGACAACACATTTATTTCTATACTGAAAGGGCAAACCCAACCATTTTTCTTTTAATTCTATGAATAAAATAAAACTGATGTCTTCTTGTTGTTTTCTCACTTGGTTTCTGGTTGAAGCTCACCGTCGGTCTGTTCTGAGTAAACAGCCTCAGTGGTCGGTCAAAGTGCAGAGAAACGTCCAACCACAGCTGCAGTCAGTTACTGTGGCTCATGGTTGTGGCTTCACTTGGTGACAAAAAAACAAGCAAAACACAGACTGTGAGATGTTCAAGAGTTTGTTATATGTGAAATAATTTTGTAACAAATTGAATACACTTGAAACAAAGTGATCATGTGAATTAAACTAGGGCGACTTTTCTGAGGGGCAAGCTTTTGACTTGCATTAGCGTTTTTACCCAATTACTGGGCTACTGGTTTGACATTATTTTTCTATACCAGAAGTCCCCATCACTCCTCCCACTCTCCACTGAACACACACACAGACACTCATGCACACACGCCCACACATGCACATTCACGTGCAGATGCAAACAGTTCTGTAGCTTGTTCCACCTAACTGTGCCTGTTATTCTCACAAAAAAAAAAAAAAAATCAAAATGAACACAAAGGCCCACCCCCCACAAAAGGATCTTTACCCATTTTGGGTTTAAATAACAAAATGGGCATGCTACTGAGTTTTAATGTTTAAGGCTATATATATTCACACACTGCATGTTTATATACTCAATTCAATTTGTTTTTCTCAGATTTGTTTTTTTAATGTTTATGTTTTGTTTGTTTTGCGTGGTCGTTCACATTATAGTTTAAATTTGATCATCATTAGACTCCGGTGTGAACAGTCCACAGGCCTGAAGTGACCTGCACAGATAAAGGTATAACATCAAAACCAGCACGATGTGTTTACATAAGAAAATATTGTGCTACATGTTAGCATGTGTGCATCAATTCTAAAGTTGTGCAACCGGGATGACTCTATTCTTGCTTGTTGTGCTTGTTTAGTTCAATGTTTGCATCTGATGCTGTTGCTTCTGGCCTGCTCAGGTAGGGTGCAACATACATAAATTAGAGACAACAAACAAACTCAACTATCAATTCTATCATATTAATACAATCCAACATGTATACACTGCCTGGCCCCCAGAAAAGCTGCCACCATAAAAAAAGTCACACACTAATATTTCATTGGATCACCTTTAGCTTTGATTACGGCATGCATTTGCTGTGGCATTATGTTTGCATTATTGTTTCGATAAGCTTCTGCAATGTCACAAGATCTATTTCCATCCAGTGTTGCATTAATTTTTCACCATGATCTTGCATTGATGATGGCAAATTCTGACCACTGTGCAAAGCCTTCTCCAACACATCCCAAAGATCATCAATGGGGTTAAGGTCTGGACTCTGTGGTGGCCGATCCGTGTGTGAAAATGATGCCTCATGCACCCAGAACCACTCTTTCACAATTCGAGCCAGATGAATCCTGGCATTGTCATCTTGGAATATGCCTGTTCCATCAGGAAAGAAAAATAAATCCATTGATGGAATAACCTGGTCATTCAGTATATTCAGGTAGTCAGCTGACCTCGTTCGTTGAGCATATACTGTTGCTGAACCTAGACCTGACCAACTGGAGCAGCCCCAGATCATGGTACTGCCCCCACAGGCTTGTCCAGTAGACACTAGGCATGACAGGTGCATCACTTCACCTGCATCTCTTCTAACCCTGATGCACCCATAACTCTGGAACAGGGTAAATCTAGCCTCATCGGACCACATGACCTTCTTCCATTGCTCCAGAGTCCAATCTTTATGCTCCCTAGCAAATTGAAGCCTTTTTCCCCAGTTAGCCTCACTGATGAGTGGTTTTCTTAAGGCTACACAGCTGTTCAGTCCCAATCCCTTGAGTTACCTTCACATTGTGCGTGTGGAAATGTTCTTACTTTCAATATTAAACATAGTCCTGAGTGCTACTGTTGTTTTCCTTCCATTTGATTTCACCAAACGTTTAAGTGATCACTGATCACGATCATTCAGGATTGTTTTTCCACACATTTCTTCCTTGAAAACGATGGGTCCCCACTATCCTTCCAGTTTTTAATAATGCGTTGGACAGTTCTTAATCCAATTTAATATGTCTATTTTTTAACTTTATTTTCAGAGGTGTTGATTTAATATTTAGGGGTGCTTGAGTGCCCACAAAAAGATGCTAAAATTGCCACAGGTGATAGGTTGTGGTGGGTTTTGTAGTGGCAGAACACTGGAGCCCTCAGTGGAACGTGGGGGAGCTCATTGGGAGCACTGGCAGCGTATCCATGACTGGCATGGCTTGAACATCACCTCATATACAAAGGGAGTAACATATTCATCCAATGTAAAAATAAATAAATAAAAATAAAATAAAAAAATTAAGGGGGGGGGGGTGGTGGTGGTGGTGACTGAAACAGAGATGTCCAAGGAGCAGACTCTACAAAATACAACAGACATGAGATGGCAAAACATGCTTAGAAGTTAAAGACAAAAATAAGTCCAAACAACAAGTCAAAGTCAAACTTTTTTTAGTCTTTTTATTCAAACATCCATCCATCCATTATCTTCACCTGCTTCTTCCTTTTCAGGTCACAGGGGTCACCGGTCCTATGTCCAGCCATCACAGTGCAAGAGGTGGAGTACACCTTGACCAGGTTTTTTTTGAATTTTTCAAATATCCAAGAAAAAAAAAAGTGCACATTTATTCTTTATCATTATAGATTTTTGTTGCACAGTGAGTTTGTCTCTGAAGTAAGTCCAAAAACACGATGGCATACGAAGGACCTGACATGTCTACAAAAATTACGGTATTTCTAAGCTCCCAGCTAGACCAGTTAAGAAATAGTGTTATTTTGTCAAATCCCTTTTACACGTGCCTTCTTTGTCACATTAAAGATATTCATACAAAGACAAAAAGCATGTACATATGAATGAAAATTACCAAACACGGTGGGCTGTTCATCTTCACCTTTTTCAGCCAATCACTGTGTTCTGGTTTGGAAACTTTGATCGCGCCTTGACTGAACCTTTCATTAGGGCAAGAGGACATCAGTGGTGCAACAAAAGAGAAGCTGTACAACAATGACCACAGGACTCGCAGCTGTGATTCTTCTTAGTACACTGTGTAAGTAAACATATTTCCTGAAACAAAAGCCTTAAAACCAAATAGTTTGCATGTTAAAACAAGCTGTGTTTGCAGTGACTATTTATTTTTCCTTTTCTACAGATAATAATCAAGCTAATGATGTTTCCGACCCCGTTGCTTTGACAGTAGTCAACCTTGGGGATAAAGTTACTCTTAACTGTAATGCCCCTGAAAAAGACTTTAAGATCTTTCACTGGTACAAGCAGCCTCTTGGACAAATGGTCCAAACGGTGGCGAGTCAAATGTTTGGTAAAGAGACAATGAGTGTAAAATGTAAAGACTCACGCTTCAAGGCAGTTGAGTTCTCAGTATTTTCTTACGATTACTAATGTGAGCAAAGAGGATGAAGAAACATTTATGTCACTCTGGAACAACATTTTCGCATAAATTCATCAATGCCACTTCTTTAGTCGTGAATGGTAAGATACGGTTCTGTCCCTGTCTCTGGGACTTGTTTTTTTTTTTTTTTTTGCTTAATCTTTTAAATTATATTTTAAAATAACTTCTGTTTTAATTACTTCCATGCAGACCACAAACGGCTCAAAACTGTTCTGTGGAACAGACTGAGCTGGTTCAGCAGGGAGACCTGCTGACTTTCCAGTGTCCACTTCTCTCCAAGGACAAAGTCCCATCTCTAGCTGAACACAGTGTGCACTGGTTCAGAGCCAAATCAAAAGGATTTCATCCCGGCATAATTTACATTCAGAGGAACATCAGTGATGAGGATGTGGAGAGAAGTTGGTCTGTACAAGACTCCTACGATGATGAGGCTCAGTACTGAAGGAACAAACTTAAAGACAGTACAGTTGTGTTTATTTCAATGTTTGGGTAAAATACATTAAATGTGGGCAGATTAAATCATTCATCACTTGGTTGCTTTTAAATTATAGATATTTACAGAGTTAAAAGCTTGAAGTAAAGTCTGATTGGTATTTTCTTATTCTTATTCTTATTTTTCTTCTTCTTCTATCTTCTATCTTATTCTTCATGACCCTAAAGATGCGATCTAATTATTTCTTAAGTCAATTCTACATCCTATAAATACATTCAGTGAGAAACATTAACCCTAATAGTTTATTATTTTATTTATGTGAAAAACAAGACACATGTGTTTTAGGTTTTCTGAAATCTTCAAGGATTATATTTCCATCTATGAGCAGAATCAGACCATGCTGTGATTGTACTTGGAGGACTGTTGGCTTTCTGTCTGACGGTGATTTTCATGTTAATTTTCTACATAAAACAAAAGAAAGTTTGTCATCATGGCGAAGGTAGGTGTGCCTTATCCAGACACACACACTTAAGATTTCTCATTCCTTTTATGTAATGACCAAATGTTGTTTGTAAAATGTTTAATACTTGGTTCCTTTTTGAAAACAGGAGTAGAAGAAGTTTAGTTTGTTTTAGTGCACCAAAGAAAGAAATCCATGTTGTCGTCAGGTCAGGTTATATTGACTACATTGTATATTGGCAACAAAGTTTCATGATTTAGTTATATTATTCAGTTATTATTCAGTGTTTAGAGTTTATGTCTCCTCTCTTTTGGCTATTCATTTATTTGTTTTTATTTTTTGTCAAGACAGGGCAAATGAATGGCTGTCAGTTTTGTCAAAAGACAAAAACATTAAAAATGTGTTTCCGTTCTTCTAACAATACACAGATATACTGTATTTTAACACCTTTAAAATGTAAGGTATATCTTTCATACAGATAAACTTACTAAAGGAGGGGCGAGTACCTTCTGTCAACTTGGAGACAGTAAGTCAAGCATTGACCAGACAAGTAATTTGGTAAATGCAATTACAATGAATACTCCTGGTATTGTGTGTCCAATGGTACATGTATGTATAGTAACTTTTATCTCTTTTATAGGATGGTGAAATGAATTAAGCAAATTATGCAGCAGTGCAAACCAGGACAAGAGGAGGGAATAAGAAAATAAAGTTGCAAGAAGAGTGTGTTTATTCTACTGTCAGATTGGACCACCAAGACCAGGGTCATTCTTAATAAGTGCTGCAGGGTCTTTATGCCACCATTGTCTTGTGTAGAGGAAGGGGTCCTCAGATCAATGAATTTTGATTAGTAATTTTATTCTGAAAGGGGCATCACTTGCTTTCCGGTTATTAAGCAGGAAAAATATAAAATCAGTCTCAAGTTTACGTGTTTTAGTGAGTTATTTTTAAATTAAATTCAAATGTCATATATAATAAAAAACGCCTGGATTCAAAGTACAATTCTGTGAAGTTTATTATCGATATTGGTAAATATAAGTGATCAAAAATGACGAGTACAGTTGAAGAATGAATAATGGCTTTAACGTGACAACACAAGAAGAGGTTATGGAATTATCTTCTAAACTTTAACATGGTGAATTATGAAGTTCAAAAGCAGAGTAAATTATCATCTATAAAGTTAATGTGTTTATATACTCATAAAGGTAAGTTGTATTTTATGTGGCAGGAAGGCTCAACGTTTTGAGTGAAGAATAATGTAGGTTGAACTTGCATATCATCCCACGTTTGCAAAACAGGGCAGTCAACATGCAGTTGAAGTGACTAACATAGATGTGTCTGTATTTCTTTAACCTGGAAAGACCCAATCAAGTCACATCTTTACCAACTAAAACCATTACTGGCTCAGCTTATAGCAGCTCTCTGCTCCACACAGGGGGCTGTGGTAGCTCGGTGGCATGCGGTTGCGTCAGGAAGGGCATCCGGCATAAAAATAATTGACAAGTCTTCGTGCAACAGTTCGCTGTGATGAACGGAGCAGCCGAAAGAAGGAAGGAAAAAAAAAGTAAATTTATATGTGAATGTAATACACAATATTTATTTAAATAAACTACGATAAATAAATAAAGCTTATTTCCTAAATCATGAATTAGACATTTAAATGGTTATGTGTTACTACATCTTCTTTTACCTTTACACATCCTGTTGAAGTTTACAAGTCTGCTTTACCTAAACAACTTAAGTAGTTGTACAAAGGTCAGAACATCGGCTCACCACACATTGTGTCTTATTGTAGAAGCAGCGCGTGGTTTTGACATGCAAAATGACTTTACAAAGGGCTGTGCTCATACATAGACAGTCTGTGTCATAAATCAGTGGTGGGGGATAAAAGAACCAGGTAGAGACAAACAGTCCAGAGGTTGAGTTGTCTCACGATGTCAGACTCTTAACAGCTTCCAAGACAGGTGAATAATTTAAACATATTTTATGAGGCTTTGTGATGCAGGAAGCCTCCATTTTTTTTAACAAGACCTCTGACAAGGAAACCTACATGAAAATGGTCTGACAAACTGCTACTGAAACTTGGATGTATATGTGTATCTGAGATGCTAAATGATGACTGTAGCACGTGAGCTGATTACAAAAAGAAACCTGGTGTGAAGCAAACATTATTTACCTAAAAGCAGAAAGGTAAGCATTTAACAAAATAAAACAGGAAGTAAGTGAGGTTCACAAAATAATACATTTGTTAAGAAATATTGTTAAACAAAACATTAAAGGGAAACACTGTCCTTTAATTGCCGTTCACAAATGACTGTTTCTTTAATTACCTTTCTTTTTCTAGATTGGTAGGAAGTCATATGAAGTGATACTGAAGGACAAACAAGACAACATCAAGACCCTCATGGACCCATTTTTCATGTGCAGTTCCTCTGCCAACTCATCTAACCACAGTGATTCAATGGACAGTATGCAAACAGTATTGACAACCATGTGCAATATTTGTAAAAACAACAACAACAAACAAAACAGCTTTAATAGTTTTTTCATTAAAAGTACCTATGTCTTGGCATCTTAAAATGTTTGCAAAGTCTGATACAATTAAAAGAGCATGGTGGTGCAGTTGATCCTTAGCACCCTGATGGTTGTTTGCTATTCACAGAGGGCTGATTGATACTAGCAATAACAGCATTGTAGGAGGGAGGCAGTTGAACCCGGAGGCCTCCACCTCTGTTTAATGATGGACAGTTTCTTTTCACAAAGATGGCCTCCTTTACTCCTC
>JARVGV010001030.1:9237898-9248624 GCA_031762435.1 Hypsolebias longignatus | reverse complement strand
CCCCCCCACACACACACACACACACATATAGTTTGACCTACGATAGGTTATCCCATGGAGTTTACTCAGGCTTGCACCGATTTAATCTGGGCAGTGATTAATTTGGCTTGTTACACTAGCATTTCTCCAGCATGCTTGAACACTAAGCATCAAGTAAGAACCTAACTGTTCTTTAATCAACTTCTGCAAAGTCAACCTTTCTCTAACTCTTCTGTCACAATTGTCCACATATATCTGGCACAGTCATTTCCCTTTCTCACCACAATAAAAGCTTTAAACTTTACCACTTCTGGTTCTTGGATCTCCACTGTCAGCAAGTTTCAAATCTGACTTGAAAATTATTAAAAATTTAGACAGGAAGCATCAAGGATTAAAGCAGATTTTCACACACAACTTGAATATTTACAGTAGTTTATGTTTAATAAGTAATGATATGGTGGGATCTGTTGTGTATTTTTGTCCACTTCAGGTTAGACGTGAATTATTTTAGAACCTGATAAAAAACAGGATCTGTTTAGTTTAGGTCTTTACACAGAAAACCCTGCAAATGGAAAAAAGAAAAAGAAAAAAGAAAAAAGAAAAGCTAACATTTCCAGATGTTGTTCTCGTGTAAACAGGGCCTTATATTAGGTAGATTACTTTGACTTGGTCATTTTAAAAGTAACTCGCATACTGAGAAAGTCTGGGCACCCCTGGTTTAGACAGTCAAGACTTTTAATGTTATTAGGGACATTTTTAAGTGTCACACAAAGGCTGCGTTTTATTTTATGAACGTCTGTGTTTCTTTGTGAGAATTTAGTGAGAAAATAGAGCTGTTGACTAAGTTGGTTTTGGCAGCACAGCTCTTCATCATTTTCACATTGGGATAAAACAAACTCATGAGAACAGTGCTCCCAAGTCCCTCTGTAGACTTAATTTACCACAGTTAAAATCAATTGCTCTGTTCTCTCCTGGGTCATTAACTGTCTCCTTGTATAAAGAAGCACCAACGACATGACAGCTTGTCCAGATCCAAACTGTGTTTGTATGTCTGTCGACTGGCAAACAGTTTTTATTTCCCATCCAATCTTCGAGAACTTGGAGCTCAAATGGCTCTCATAGAAGCTTGGATGTGCCAAGAAAGTGACTGAGTGTTGATGCCACTCGTGCCTTCCTCCATATCTCAGTTGGTGGGGTTCTCAGTAATTGCTCTTATTTCTTGAAAGACACACAGTGAAGATGACACAGAAAAAAAAAGTGTGTTTGTCTTTAGAATGAACGCAACACTGATGTAAGATTCAAGCACTGATTTCAGCAGGAGTTAACAGTCGGGTCAAAGATTTCTGTGGCACAGCCGAGCTGTTTTCAGAACATCTATGTGTCAATTTATGTGAAAATATTTTGAGCAGCTTTGTAAACAGGCTGCTGCCTCTTCCTCATTTGACAAATATGATGAAACTGTTCAAAGCCACACATTTAATTGATGGTTCTGGCCTCAATGGCTCCCTCAGCAACAGCCATAAAAACAACCATGTTTAAGTTAAAAATGTTTAATTAAGATGTTTCTGAGGTGCATAAGCATATTTATTATCCTTTTTATTACAATTTGAAATGTTCTTTTCATAGCAAGTTAAAAAAATTACGTTGCTTGAATTGAGAACAGAAACTCATGGGACTGTGTTGTCAGAATAAAAGCACAAGCACATTTTGTGGCTTTAAATGTGTGTTTGAGGGTTTTGAGTAAATCAACCTTTTGATACAACTAAAAAGTTATTTGAGGAATGATTGCACATCAACTTAAATTTATACAGTCCAATGGTACTTTCAGACATGTTTTGTAAAAATGTAAACTGTGCCGAAAAATGACTCCTCTTTTAATTTATATGAGCTTTATTTTGAAACTCAAGAGTAAAACTTGTTCCTTGTTCTGACTGGTTCTGACTTTAAATACATAACGTTGGTGGCCCACTGACTGAATCCTCATGAACATCAATGGTCTTATTAGAAACAACATGATGTCTGTTATTCTACTGCGTCTATGGGGGCGGCCATGATGAAAACATAGTAGGAAGAACAGCATGATGGTTAATATAGAAGACCAGACGCTGGTGATTCACGGGTTGCTGAAGTGATTCCTGCTCTTTGGAGGGCCTCTCTCTTCCAGTAGGAAAGAGAGACGCTCCACTTTAGGCAGAAACACAGCTAAAAGTACACCTCAAACAGTTGCTGTGAAAAAAAAAAAAAAAGTTGGATCAAAAACATTGGAACTGAGAGGCAGAATGGTGTTCACGGATTGATGAGATATCAAGTAAAGAAATGGCTTCACTTCCTGTTTCAAACAGAAAATTCTGACCTCAGAGGCAAACAAAGTGTATGAATGTTTGGGTGCATGGCCTCTGACCACTGGGGAGATTTGAGAGAAAACCATCAACCTTAAAACAATGAGAGACACACTGAGTGGAAGAAGACAAAATCTCTGAGAGTCCCCGGATCGTAGGGTGAAGGGAAAGGCCCGCAATCTGATGGTCAACTGCTGGCTGGTTCCTGTCAGAAAACCTACTACTCATTACACCTCCTGTGTTATGTTGTTTTGATTAGTTTTAACCGGGGCTCCCAGTTAGCTATTTTATTCAGGTGAAAGATGATTAAAGTCTTGTCTAAATGTACAATCATATGGGCTTCATATGTTGTGCATCCTGTTATTTACTCCTGGATATCAGGACCATAACATACTTGTGGAGTATTGGCTGGGAATCAAACCCAGGTCACCCGCATGGCAACTGATAATTCTATCACAGAACTACAGACATGTTATGTTCTAAAACATGAGTCTGGAAAGGCACATCAGAAAACAGACAGTGATAAGAATTAACAAGATCCACCACATCAGTTTGACGACTATCAGATAAATGCAGCAAGCAGAAGTCCAGTTTAATCAGCATTTCTGAGTTTTTAAGTTGACCCCACAGCATGGCCTCAGACAGACCATGACAAGTTCAGCACCGGACAGCTCCGCTAGAGAACTCAAAACAGGAGATTGCGGTCTGGGAGGTGCAGGTGACCCAGTGGAGGACAGAGTTAAATCAGCAGACAGATTCTTGCCCCATTCATTATACTTTGTGAGCATGTTAATGTGGGACAGGAGGCTGCGGTGGACACTGTCATGAGTGGCAATGATACACTTTGAGGTTTATGTTGGCTCATCCACTTGTCCAACTATTATCTATACAGACCATAACCCAATCACTTTCATCCAGCAAATGTGTAGCTCCAACCAGCGACTGATGTAGTGGACACTTTATCTACAGTCTTTCAAATTAGGGGTGAAACACATAAAAGGTAATGACAACATTTTGGCTGACACATTGTCCTGTTCCTTATGCTGCTGCTAAAATGTTGTGTAACTCCACCACTCAGTATTTAGGGGTCGAGGTGTGACGTGTGCTTGAGTCATTTATGTGAATGAGTGTCTAATTAATTAATTGTCTCTTTCTCTAAACAACTGATTGACTGAAAGCAGTTTAAAAGGACCAGACCTGCTGGGGGGTGGGGTGGGGGTGGGGGATAGAAGAGATACATTTGTCTGATGGTGGTTGGCTTTGCTCTCCATTCTCACTCCTGCTCCAGTCAGAGGTGCCAGTGGTTGCACCTTGTCACTGATTTGTTGAGCTGTTTTTTGTTGGGACTGGGAGTTACTGGTTTATTTTGTTATTGGTTTTTGTTTGTGGGGTTACCAGTAGTCCCTGGATCATAGGGAGAGGGGAGTGGCCTGAAATCCGATGGTCAACTGCTGGCTGTTGCAGGCTGCTCCATCTTTTGATTTGTTTTAACTGAGGTTCCCAGTTTGCTAATTTGTTCAGGTGATTGATAATTAAAGTTTTGTCTAAATGTACAATCATCTGGGCTTCACATGCTGTGCGTCATGTCATTTACTCCTGATATCAGGACTATAAAAACTGTCTCGTTTTTTCTTGGCTAACCTCTTCTTCTGGATAACTCACTATTCCACCACCACATTACCTTATCATCTTTTCTCTGTCCAGACAACACATCAAGTACATTTCTACCTTCATCTCTAACCACTGTTGCTGCAGTAGCTGAGTCATCTGAAAACTGTTTTTTTAAAATCATCCAGTCTTTTACAGCTTTTCTCAGAACTTCTAACATTCTTCATTCTTAAACGTCAACCAAAAGATTTTCTTCTTTGACTTTACTATTTTCATTTTCGTCACCTCAACATTCATTCTACACACAACCATTCAATGCTGTCTGATCATGCTATCCCTTGCTGTAACCTTTCAGTCCCCAATCTTCCTCAGATTATCTCTTTTACACAGAATGTAGTCTACTAGCGTACTCCTGCTTCCACTCCTAAAACCCACCCTATGCCACTCTCTCTTGGAAATAGTTGATAGTTATAGCCATTTCCATACTCTAAGAAAAATCCACCACCATCTGTCCTTCCTTGTTCCTTTCTACACTGACTTGTACTCCGAAGTGGCTGGTTAACCATAGTGCAAGGTTCTGGTAAATAATGGCCAACATGATAAATCGCTTTAATCAGAGGAGCCAACATTTACTCTAAATTAAATTCAGAACACTTGCAAGGAGAAGTCTTACGCTAAGCCTTATTGACTTTCTTAACGCGGATCTGTAAATGTTCACAATTAGATCAACATGACAGCTAGTCTGGCAAGCAGAGAATCAGCCTTCTGACAGCCTTTCCCTCAGAGAACGTGTTGAGACAGTAGAGAGCAAAATGGCGGAATGTGTCCATGCAGAGAGGACAGGAGTCAGTGAACGGATCAAAGGAAGTCATTATTTGGTGTTTACCATTTGGCGAGGTCACAGTGTGGTGGATAAGTTGTGACGGGCAACAGTCCTTTGCAGTTTCCACCTGAGCAAACAGAGAAGATTAACTCTGATGTGTTCACTTGTCGACAACCAACCATGACTTCATCTGGGTGAGCAGACAGCAGTGGAGCATGTGCACTGCATAATACTGAAAAAAGTGTTCCAAATAGGCACAATGACCAGGAGAAGATGAAATGATTTATTTGTTTGAGTTGTGCAAACTGAGACAAAAAAAAAAGACTTTGGCTGACCACTTCTAAGATCACCAGCTTTATTGGATAAACCATTTTCAACACACGCCCACTCTGAAGTTTTAAAAACGGTCACTTACGCTTGAAAAAGAATACATGAAAGAAAATACACAAAACAACAGGCTAAAAAGAAGGAGAGAATAAGGTCAGGAAAAGAAGAGAAGAAAAAATATCAAGAAAGTCAAAAGCCTACCAACCAGAAACTTCTGGTTTGATTCAGCACATTAATAAAGTAAAGCTAGTCATATCTTTAAATTAAACTTTAATGTTTTGTGCACATCCTTCTCAAAGAATTGGACTGCTTCAGAACCTCTGAGGCCACACAAAGCCAGACTTTGTCCAACCTCAGAAGTCTTCAGCCTGAGCACCCACCTGGTGAAGAACCAAGACCACCTTACTGCCTGAACCAGCCAGAGATATGGGGAGACACCTGCCCAGCCAACACAGTTACCCTTGAGAGATTCCTCTGCTTCAGAGATCGCCTGCCAGATCTGGCCACTCACCTGCCTGATATCTACCATAGAACAAACATACGACTTGGTAGCATGAATACTTCCTCACTGGTGACTATAGCGCCTTCACGAAAGAAACAGCAGTCCAATTAAACTTTTATAAGTTTCCCAATTTTGGAATTTCTACCAACCTTCCATTTTACTTTTTTTAATTTTTTTATTTCAGTTGAGTCTGCCATTTCAGTTTCTAATAGGTAAAGTTCCAGTTTTTGTCTTAAAGCCACATCTTTCTTGTCCACAGGCTATTATCTAACAAGGTTGAGTCCAAAAGACGTAGTTTTTCAAATAAAAACGAAAGAAAAAGGTTCAACAAAGAAGAATCCGTCCATTGGACCTGACAACCTTGTTAGATTAATGTACCTGGATTATTGTGTCACAGGATATTGTGTTTTCGATTAATCAGGATCATTTCTAAACACCTTTCATTATCCATATTTTCCACAACTTATTTTATTCCTATCAGTCAATAAACATCCTATAAACAGTACCAAACTTAAACCAGGTGTGTTTGTGTTTTAATGTAATCATGATATTACTCCAAAGGAAAGAACTCAGTATTTAGGGTGATTTATTGGGATGAATAATTCTATTTTTCGTATAGCTGTATGGTTTTCCCTCATTATGATAGTGGTGCCCTGAGCTTTTATTACTTGTGAATTAGAAATAACTTTGTATACATTCTATAGTCTACCTCCAACATTAAGAATGTAATGCTTGATTTCAATGACACATTCTTGAGATTCTTGGTTATTCAGAACTCATCAGGATGTGCAAAATGATCTAGGATATTTTAGACCAGTTTCACTTTCTGAAAACTGTTTATTTAAAGACAGATTCAGGTGATGTAGTATGGCATAACAGAAAATGTAATCCAAGTACAGTAATGACATGGAATAAATGTTCTTTTGGTTTCAGCCACTTCATGAAGAGAGAAATAAAAAACACATGGTCTGCATATTTTTTATCCTCTTTTGGAGGTTCATTGTGCCAAGCTAAAAGCCAATTTAGGAAAAACTCAGCTTCATCTGCAGCATCTTTGTCTTCCTGCAGGCTGACAGAGTGACACACAGCAGGAATGGAGACCACATTTTGTCTATTTGGAATAACGGCTTCTGCTTTGAGTGGTTTTATCATTGCACGCCTCTACAGACTGGCTATTTACTCTGACCTTGGGAAACAGTTTTAAAGTTCTCACAGAGTTTACATGTGAGATCCTAAACTCATCAGGATTGAGATGTTTCATAGAAATATCTAACAGCCTCTGTGGGCCAGGTGGGGGTGGATAAGAAAGGGGACCTAGTCATAGGATGGGGGGAACAATCCAATTTGTTTGTTCACACTTCAGCAGAGCCAGATCAGAACAATTGATACATTAGAACTGGTTTTGAAGAGCAAATATGGCCGTTTCAAAGATGGGAGAGGAGAAGGAATTGCTCCAAGAGTAAATTTACCTCACGGGCCATTGCACAGACTGCAATATGAAACTATGAGAAAAAAGGAATTGCTTTATTCTTGAAGTTATCAATAAGATACAGTCTCTGTCACTTTGCCATCCCATTTTGGCAGCAGGACTCTTTTGTTATGGGAGAATTCTGAAAAGCAAAATTGCACCTGTTTTGTTCAGCACAGAGAGATAAATGCATTCTGCGGAGAGGGACACTTCTCTCAATTTGAACAGCCACAGTTTGCAGTAACAACCAAATCCTCCAGACCTGAACATCTACTCCCGCACTGAAAATAGAAATAATGACATATTTGAAAAAAAAAAATACAATGTCCTTAAATGACAAAGTAGTGTTGATTTTTTTTAGGGAGGAAAAAGTCGATTATGGTTTGTTGCGGTTCTGCAAAGAGAAAGGGAACAGCTGTCTTTTTAAAAATTCAACAGAGATCTTCAACTTAATAATTTCTCATGAATGGAATTTGCTGCCTCAGTGTTCTCACGGCAGTTTCTGCTGTGATAAAAACTAGATCTGATGTCTCAAAACAAGATTTTGCCAAACTAATATGTTTGGCTGCAATGTTTCTGTGTAGAAGTAAATGGAACATATGCCACTTTGAGATATGGACGCATTTAGGGCTTTTTCTGCTATGGAACAAAACCATTTAAAGAAACAGAATGAATAAATATCTGGCTCTTTGTATGAAAACTTCATTTCTAAATTTGATTCAAACAAGCAAATATGTTTTCTAAATGTGATATGGATCTAAGCGCCACTGCTTCACTTAACTATGTATGGATCAAGAGTACAAAATGTGAGTCCACATGGACCAGTTTACAGTTTCAAGAAATTCCATATTTTAAAAGAAAATTGCTTCACAAATCACATTTAAACCACAAAGATATTTATGAGCTGTTTTTAATGACTTGTCAGATACAGTACATTTATGAGATTGGGATTAGTAAAGAAAACCACTCCATTCTTCCTTCTGTTGCGAGCTGTTTGTCAGCTGTGTATTGTGATGGAAAGCAGAATGCCCCCGGACTTTTCTTTTTGGAATGAAAACTAACTGTATGATTTTCTACCAAGGAAGGCAATCTACATCTGTCAGTGTATTTTTTTTTTTCTCCACGTACACTATTTTAAACTTTATTTTTCTATGGACCAGAACATAAAAATAAAAACATAAAAAAGAGTATGCTGTAAAATGTAAGTCTTTTGACATAAATCTAAAGATTACTATTGTTATATTGTATATTTTTATATACAGTACTGTATTTCTGAAGTCCTATTCTCTGTCTTGTTTCTTTTTTTTTTTTTTTTTTTTTTTTGTTTTAATGACGTGCACTGGTGTCTTTTGTTGGCCAGGTCACCCTTGTGAAAGAGGTCTTCATCTCAATGGCTTTTTATTTACCTACATGTATCTCTACAGTACAGGTATCTGGTTAAATAAAGGCTTAGTAAAAATAAAAACAAAAAATAAAGAAAAAGATATAGCATTTTTTTAGTGTAAACATGGTGTATGCCATGTTGTGGTATGATTTGACTTGATCTTTTTGTTGTTTTTTTGTTTGTATGATGTTTAGAGATGTGATATTCATAAACGAGCTGCATCGTTTGAACAACTTTTTACAACGAACGATAAGAACTGAGTTTATGTCAGTAAACAACTGTTATTAGTCTTCTTGTCCTCCTCATAGTTTCTTTGTTTCCTTACTCAGACACAGAGACAATTGCTCCTCCTTTGTTTTTTTTTGCTGAGATGAAGGAGAACAGGCAATGTACTGCACACATGATGATGTACATTTGTACGTAATGATGTCACTCCATGTATCCATGCTTCCTTTATCTTTTACCCGTTCTTTGCTTTTCAGGTCACGAGGGGGTCACCGGTACCCATATCAAGCAGTCACTGTGCAAAAATCGGGGTACACCCTGGACAGGTTGCAAGTCCATCACAAAGACACTTAGAGACAAAGGAGACAACCATTCATTCTCTCAATCAAACCTAGTGACAATTTAAATTACCAATCAGCCTAACATGCATGTTTTTGATGTGGGAGGACAGTGGAGTACTCGGAGAAAACCCACACATGCACAGAGAGAACATGCAAACTCCACCCAGAAATGTCCTGGGCCAGGAATCATGGTGCTGAGAGGTGGCAGCTCTACCAACTTCTCTGCCATGCCTTTCAAAATTGAACAGCTCTGCTGAGTGACTTAATGAAGCAAAGAGATCGTCAAGATCCGGTTTCCTTCAAAGAGCCAAATAAGTATGTCACATCTGTAGTGACATTGCTGAAGCGTATCTTTAGCATTTAGCATTGTCTTTTTGTCCCAGTTTTTCCATCAATCTGTGACAGTGACAGCTGGTCAGTAGAGGGCACTAGGGTTCCACCCCACCACTCACCACTATTACCTTGAATAAGACACCAAATAAAAAAAAAGAAAATTAAATAATGAAATTAAAACATTTAGAAATATACGTATATACAGTATTATTTTATTTATGTAAGATAAGTATTTTATAGTTACTAATGAGTAAAGTTGTTTCTTTCAAAAGAGTTGTCTCTGATTGATGACATAGGTGCAGAAATCTTTGCCCACAGACTCTTGTTAATAGTCGTACATGTGCAGTTAGCTCCTCTTCATTACAAGGTATGGGACCATTGTGGGCGCTCCTCTCCTGCACCCAGAACTGAATGCATGGTATGAATCTTGCTTCTGGTCCATAACAGAGGACACTCACAACCAGGCTATGAGTGAGAGAGGCTAGGCTAGCTGTTGCAGGTAAACCATTGAAAGCCCTTTATCTAATGCATATGTTGCCATTTCTGACTGATATGGTTATAAAGTTTTAGATGTCTGTTTGTGAAAAAAACCTTCAGCTAATTGTGTATTCTAAAACTGGAATCTTGTGAGTTTGTTTGTTTGTTTGTTTGTTTGTTTGTTTGTTTGTTTGTTTATGGAGCTAGCCCCCTATAGAGAAAAATTCACTAGCCGCCACTGGTCTGTGATCATGTTCGATTGTTAGCCTTTGGGCAGCATCTCGCTGTGCTCTCCTCACCATCTTGTATCTCTTCTTCTTGCTAGCTGCCTTTTGTTCTTATACTCTAGCAGTTTGTAACCAAGTAACGTAGAAAACAAATCCACAACAGCAACTCAAACATCAACTTCTTACAACTCCATGTTTGTAGAATGAATGACAAGTAGACAATGTTGCTCTGACAATGGTATGTGATGTGACCAGTCATAGCAAAAACATAGTGTAGATGTTGTTGGGACTCATATCGCCACATTTACTCCAACAACACAATATAATGCACACCAAGTTCATAGTACAAGTCCATACATATTAATAAATGTCTGTTTTAAGCATAAACTTTAAAAATATTTACAGTACAAGAAAAAACAATAAATAAGAACAGTGGACTTAAAGTGTATTCAAGTAAATTAATTAAATTGCATGGCTGAAGAGAAGAAACTGTTTACAAATCTTGTAATTTTCACTCTTATTGACCTGTACTGTCCCCCTGAG
Source organism: Hypsolebias longignatus (assembly GCA_031762435.1). Taxonomy (NCBI): domain Eukaryota; kingdom Metazoa; phylum Chordata; class Actinopteri; order Cyprinodontiformes; family Rivulidae; genus Hypsolebias; species Hypsolebias longignatus. The sequence continues at coordinate 9,238,048 of JARVGV010001030.1, read as the reverse complement.
GGTGGAAGGATAAATAGATGATGTTCAGTGTGCAAATGGTCTCTAATTATATTCATGGCTCTGGTGTGGGAGCAGTTGTTTGCTAAAAGCTTCCACACTTGCTGACACTTTGTTGAAAAAAAAAAAAAAACAGTATTTGCTACAAAGGCA
>JARVGV010001030.1:9171437-9185253 GCA_031762435.1 Hypsolebias longignatus | reverse complement strand
CCTTACCCTCGGAGCCAACTCACCACCAGGTAGTGGTCAGTTGACAGCATAACAATGATAATATATCCTATTCTGTTTCAGAACTTTACTCAATGGAAGCATATACAGTATAAAGTAAAGAGTAGTGGTTCAAGCACTGAACCCTGAGGGACTCTATGACTAACTTTCATGTATAAATGGATCAGCATTATTCTGCTTGAATCCAACTCAGGACTCCACCATCCAACCATCTACTACTTGAACACTCACCTCACTGGATTTCACCTTCATCACCATCGGAAAGACTTGGACAGTAGGACCTTGCATCTCCCCCTCTCCTATGCGACCTGCAAGACAAACTACCATAAGATGCTTCTTCAAACAAGAATCTATTATCTGGAAAATTCTGAACACATCATAATCATCTTGTTTACTTCCTCCCACAGACAAACCCCTGATCCAAGCGCTGTAAATAAACAAACAAACAAACAAACACTTATTTTATAAATCTGGGCCTGAGTCTCTCCCGTCTGCCAATTTTGGGTCATAATACCTACAATCATGTTATGAAAAAGGTAATTTCCTTAAATTTACCAACAGAACTAAATTATCTAAATTAAATATAACAAAATTAAAATGTGATTTATTTATGAGTTTTGATAACTTAGATGCATGTACCATTCATAAACACTTTAATCTGGAGATAGTCCTTATATTACATTAGATTCTTGGAAAATATATATTTTTTAATTTGTTTTGGCAATTTCTGAAAAATTAATGATGACAGTTGATTATTATTTGTTCAATTATTCGTTGAAACATTATTGAAGTGTTTGACACTGCGTTTGTGCTTTGTCTTTCGGACGTGATAACACATTAGGGCAGGAAGAGAACGTTTTATCCTGGTCACAGAATCTGTGTCATTCCCAGAATCTTCTTGGCATGTTGATAACTGCTGAAAACTGAGCCTTGACAAGGCTTTGGGTTTTCATACTGTGTTCAGTTTGTGTGTTTCTCATTCCCTGGTGTGTCTTTTTGTATTCTGTTTTTGTTTTTGTTGTCAGTCTAAGTAAAGGAAACAACTTTTTACTTTGTATTGTTTGTCTTAAAGCCAAGCAGAGTTAATCACATTTAAAGAGAAAAAGGGACATTCTACAATCAAATACTTAATTTCATGACATTGAGAGATAAGTTACATTAGTGACTTCTTGTCATGGATGGAACTGGCTAACACACCCTTGAACCTATCTCCTTGACTTCCTGCTACTTTGGGCGATCACTGACTAAGACATTGATGAGTCGTGAGTGGTTTTGTCCTACTGGTCTGACCTGCCAGACAGATGAAGCAACCAGTGGCATATAGCATAAACAATTTGGGTTTATCAATTTGTCTGTATGATCTAAAATAAATGAAATAACCAGATAATCTATCAGAATTGTCAACATCATCTGAACTCCATTCTAAATTGAACTATTTATCAAAAATAATTAATGATAACTTCATTATTGCATGAGTTAATCCCTCATCAGTATTATTGTCAAAGGATCCCTAATAGTTTAGAAAAATTCTAATATTTTACTACGGAGCAAATTACTTACCGTATATTTGTTTTGTTTAATAATCACTCCAACGATTCCTCAAAACATTATCCTTAAAATTTGAAGAGTTAGTTTTATTTTGTGTTGATCTTATTGTTCTTTGTTTTAAAGATACTTTTTCAAGTAAAAATTTAAAAGTTGAATTTGGTCTCCTGCTTTTGAGGTTTGAAAACAATAAGGGTGAATAAATGAGATAAGCTGAAATTTGGACCTCTAAGGTGTAATCAATCTGTTACAGGTCAATAAACTGACCACATGCCCCTGCTTTAACCTTATTACTTTTTTTTTTTTTAAGTTATGACCAATCATGTTCTTTTAGGGAAAAATCAACCAACCTATTTAACTGCTTAAAACACTATTATTAAAAAAGAATTAAGGCGGTCCAACAAAATATTAAATATTGTCTTTGTGAATTACATTTTAATTCAAATTTTGTAAAAATATTTTGATTTACATTAGAATTAAGTAAAAAAGAGGCAGTTTTCATAAGACTAGTTCTTCTTCTGCCACCTTTCATTTTATTTTATTTACTTTTTTGATTGTATTGTATGTATGTAGTATATATGTATGTGTGTGTACATATATATGTACTGTATATGTATTTATATATCTTGTGTTTAGTTTTTTAATTTTCATGTTTTTAAATGAAATGAATAATTAACCAGAATTAACAAGTCGGTGTTTTACAGCTGTTTCAGCCAGAAAAAATAAAAAATTTAAAAAATCACATTTTAATGGTTTTCTTGTGTCTTCTAACTCTTCTAGAGGCTTTGTTGTTTAAAATATCCACATTTCAGTTTTATTTTATTATTATTACTATTATTATTATTTTATTTTTATTATTTTTATTTTTTAAAGAAAAATAATCAGGGGCAATTAATTTTTTAAATGCCTTTCACCCATAAGTATGCTCAAAGTGATGTCATGGCTATTTCTTTATAGAAAGTCCAGTTACAGTTTATATTTACAGTGTGTCTAATTGCGGCTATTTTTTTTTAAAAAAAATTTCCCGCTCAGGAACACGAGTGTAGTAAAGTTATTACTATGAGGACATTCAAAAAAATTGTGACCAAAAAAAAAAAAAAGTATAAAAAGTAAAAGGCTTTTTCAGAAAAAAAGAAAAAAAAAATGGTTCATTGTTAACACCCTTCTTTATCATTTTCACCTGCTTTAATGATGTTTTGAGTAAAATATGATCCAGATGCAGCAGATGTGAGCCCAAACATGATATTAACACATACGTTGAGAGGATCATGCTGCTTCACACCAACAGCTTTTTTTCTTTCTCTGTTTGCAGCAGTTCCGTTTTGCTGATCATCTCTCAGCTTTTCTGTAACAGCTCACAAGCAGAAAGAGCATGCTGGAAGTGAAAATGAAGCCGTCCTGACGTGTAAACTTCTGATTATGTGTGCATTGTTCTCCATTAACACACCACAAACAGCAGCGGCCGTGCACAGAGGAATCTGACGAGCTGGCACATTTTTGTCACTAATATGAGTTTAGCTGTGAGAGGCCTCAGAGACAAGGTGAAGACTGACACTCCAACCTTCGCTGCTCGTCTTCCTCACTGGCAGCTCTCATCTGCCATGTTGGAGGGAGCAGTGCCATCACTTGGCACCTTATTATTTTAATTATTTTGATTTCTTCTCTCCATCCCCGGGATCCTTGGCTCCCGGAGCCGCTGATGGCTGACACTCATTTGTCAATCTGTCTGTGGCTTTCTGCCAATTATAGAATGAGAAGTTTTGGCAAGGCTGTTCGAAGGAGCTCAGCCCATTACCAGGCGAGAGCAGCCGGCCGCTGCCGCCTTCTGCCCTCTCGTTCCTCTGTGCAGCAACAATCAGGTGAACATTTGCTCTCAATGTTTCATGTCCTGCCTTTGTTGCCGTAGTTATTAGTGCTCCCACTCTGCTGCTACATTTAGAAGCTTTAGTTTCCTCTTGTCAATGCTCCTCTTGTTTCAGATGACTTCAACACATTTACAGAAACACTGCAAAGGTTTTGGTTTTAGCAACAAATCAGACAACCGCGCTGAAGGAGTTACATAATGACTGGGGCAGTTAGTCGTGCAGCTCGTTCATCATTACTCTGATGATTATTTACACATTTGACTTTGCTTTGTTACTGGCAAGACTGGGTTAAGCTGCTTGAAGGCCCGTGACAAAATTGAGGGGATGGACTCCCTTTTATTCATCTGTTGGTGAAGTTTAAAACATTTCTAACTAAATGGTTTAGCGATATCCACTGCCTGGCCAAAAAAAGTCATCACCTGGATTTAATTAAGTAAATGGGTACGGGCCTCCTATTGGATAATTGCTGCATGGGCGATTATCTTTCAGCTGGCAACAAGTTATTTAACCCCAACTGGTGCAATGAGTTGCTTCTCATTTCTTAAACAACCGTGTTGAAAGCCAAATTGCTTGGTTGTGGAAAATATGTCAGTCTGTTTGAGAAGGCTCAAATCACTGACATGCATCAAGCAGAGAAAACATCTAAAGAAATGCAGAAACTACTAAAATTGGGTGAAGAACTGACCAACGCAAAACTGGAAGGATAGTGGGGACACGTTGTCTTTGAGGAAGAAATGTGGCCGGAAAAAAAAATCCTGAATGATCGTGATCAGGGATCACTTTCACATTTAGTGAAATCAAACTGAAGAAAACAAGAGTAACACTCAGGACTATGTTTAATAGTGAAAGTGCATTTCCACACGCACAATGAGAAGGGAACTCAAGGGATTGGGACTGAACAGCTGTGTACCCTTAAGAAAACCACTAATTAGTGAGTCTAACTGGAAAAAAAAACAAAACAATTTGCTAGGGAGCATAAAGATTGGACTCTGGAGCAATGGAAGAAGGTCATGTGGTCTGATGAGCCCAGATTGACCCTGTTCCAGAGTGATGGGTGCATCAGGGTAAGAAGAGAGGCTGGTGAAGTGATGCACCCCTCATGCCTAGTGTTTAGTCAGTGCAATATCTTCGTGAAAAAATAATGCAACACTGGATGGAAATAGATTTTGTGACATTGCAGAAGTTTATTGGAACAACGCCACAGTGAATGCATGATGTAATTAAAGATAAAGGTGGTCCAACAAAATATTAGTGTGTGACCTTTGCTTTTTGGTGGCAACATTTTTTTGGCCAGGCAGTGTAACAGTAAATATGAGTTGTTCTTTTAACTGCCTGTAGTGCTTTTTGACTTATGCTGGCAAAATGAGTCACGATGAGGATTTTTTAAATTTTTTTTTTTATATTGTGTTAACAATATTTTCAAATTATCCACCTTATAAGCTTTAAAATGATATGTAGTTTATCAAATGCATTGTTTTGGTTTGAAAATAATAAAAAAGGAATCTGAAAGCTTCACAGTGATGCTAAATATTATAGAACGAGTATTAGGATTACATACTATTTTTGTAAATGGGTTGCTAGATGGGGTGGCATGGTGGCACAGTTGGTAAAGATGCTGCCTCTCATCGAGAAAGTCACCGGATCGAATCCTGGCCGGGAGAGCAATTCTGGGTGGAGTATGCATGTTCTCCATGCATTTTTCTTCGGGTACTCCGGTTTCTTCCCACAGATCAAAAACATGCACGTTAGACCGAGTGGTAACTCTAAATTGTCCCTAGGTGTGAGTGAGAGCCGGAATGGTTGCTTGTCTCATGTGTCCCTCTGATGGATTTAGAACCTTTCCAGGATGTTCCCCTACCTACCATACAGTGCTGGATATGGACACCAGTGACTCCCGTAACCCGAAAAGGAAGAAGTGGGTAAAGATAATCATGGATGGATGGGTCACTGGTGTCTATATGGGCTCATTTTTACACAGATCAGTTAAAGCAAAGCTCCATATTTCATGTCTTTTGCTCAGCAGCCACACATCCCGACTCGTTCTGCAGAACAAGTAAAGTTTACAACTCACTGATGGGGCTGCAACAACCCTGACGATGTGAGCTTTCAGATCCAAGTCAACTGAGCAAGGCGAGGAGTTTAACTCAGCAACATTGATGCTGTAGATTTCTGTATTGAATGTGACTTTTTGTTTTGAAATACCCAGTTACAAAAAAACAGGATGTGACACAACAGGTTTGCGAGATGACAGTGAGCTTGTGTGCCTGCCAAAGAAGGAATAAAATATCAATTCCCACATTATAGTGTGCATGTGAATTTATTTAAAACCCTCAAGCTCAATAAGGATTAAATACATGCTGACCTCTGCTAAAACACACTCTGCCTATAATACTGTACTGTAAATAGTCTGCCATTCTCAATGTTCCAATTCATATTGAACATTATTACTGATATTGTTTCTTGCTTTTTTATATACAGTACATTGTTTTTTATTTTAGGTACTTGTGTGAATCACTTTATCTGTTGCTGCTGTTACACTTTAATTTCCCAAGGCTGTTTCTATTCTATTCTAAGGCACAACAGATGTAGAACAATTAAAGTACTGTATGTCAACTAGCTGATTAACAACCTGAGCATTACGTTGTGGTGTTAAATTACCATTTAAGCAACCGTTACGTCTGTTTCTCCCTCATATAGGCGGCTCAGAGGCATAACAGCAGAGGGTTAACTTAAACCCATGTACACTGCATTTTCTTTTTACATTGTGTGCACTGTATTGTACAAAGTATAACCATTTAAAATTACATATTTACAAAGCTCACCAAGGCAGGATGAAGAGCAAACAAACAGTAATTATGGTGCTCCAACTCGTCTGCATTTATATTGTTAAATAAAAGTCTCATTTGTTTTCTCCACAAATCAAGTGGATGGTTTGTGTCTGACAATTAAACTGAAGTTACTCATTTACACTTAATAGAATACTCTGGTGTCATAAATCCCCCTAAAAGCCTATTTTTTTCAGCATTTTATAAATTAGTCTCATGGATTCAGCCAATTAATCAATATTTTTAATAACATAAGCAATTTATCAACCAATTATTTATCCAAGAAATTCATTCAAGTGGAAAAGCTGAAAGCAGAGTAATGGGGGCTTTTAAACCAGGTAAGGTAAAATTCTGTGATTCTGCTCAGTTATCACATGGAGGTAGCAGCTTTGTGCTTCAAAAGCCTCTAGTCTTTGATTGATGCCGCTTCTCCTGCAATCTACCAGCAACACACCAGGCCGCCGGAGAAAAGAAGAAATACATTTTGTTGAGAAAACATAATTCATTTTCTGTTGCGTTGGTGAAGTTGATTTTGTTAATTAGAAAAAAGAAAAAAAAAGGACTTGTCAGGAGGATTAATAAGTGGCTCTGCTGTTCGTTTCGGAGCTCTCTGCATCACACGTTCCTGCACTGATGGATTATGGGTAAGCACTTTTGTTTGGTTGCATTTTGCGATGAGGCGTTTGATCCGGAGAAAAAAGTGTCAAGTCAGGCAGAAAGGCGGCCTAACAAGACGGCTGCGTCCCTCTAGGTATGTGAAAGTCTGTTTCCTGGAACGGCTCGGCCTCCTTTCATCAGCATATTTTAATAGTCAGACAGCGAAGAACAAAACGGAGACGAATTGGTCTTTGAGAAGAAGCGGAGACGTCAGAACTTCTCCTGAATTAGCAGCGGGTGAAGTGAAGCTTGGAGCTTAACGGCTCTGTTTCTGCAGCAGAAACTTGTCGGACACCACGGCAGTTTGTTCTCTGCCTGCTCGCAGAATAATTGGATGTAAAATGAAATGTCGTCTTTGAGCTGACGTTCCTTTTTGTTTTCAAGCCGTAAACACACACACACACACAAAGTGGATGAGCTGTGTTGCTGTCACAGCTGTGGTGATCCAGAAGCAGTTAGTTCAGACCAGCAGCCTTGTCCCTGCTGTTGAAGGTCATTAGCGAAGCAGTGTGTGTGTGTGTGCGCGCGCACATTTGGATCAATAACACTGTCAGGGTTAGCTTTAGGAGCCATGTTGGATAATTATGGCTTCTCAGGCTTCCTCGTGTGAAGGCGGAGCGCTGCTTGCTGCTGGAGTTTGCAACATGAAGTCCTTTCTTTTGCTGATGTTTCTCATGTGCAACAGCTCTGTGCACGTTAGCCACCCAGACATTTTGGGGCACAAATTGAAGTAGTTTACAGCGGCCGCCTCATTATTGATTATTTAATTTACTGGCGTTCACATTAGAAGAGAAGCTAAACAGTTTGGTCAGTTGGAATATTGTCATTAAATGCTGTGGTTTGGGGCTGCAGCTCCGTGGTCGGGGCCACATTCTTGTAATCCTGCAGCAGGTTTGAGCTCAGGTTGCATCAGTGTTAAGGGGGTTTTGGATAAGGTTTCATGGATGTTTTTATCTACTATACGGCTCAGAATGTTAACTGCCCATGAACCATGTGTTTGATTTAACAGAGAGATGAACGAAGAGCTGATTTGGTACTGCAGGCACAGCCAAGGACACCAGTCTGTCTGTGAGCTTGGAGAGCTGAAGAGCAAATAAAAACAAGTCTTGCACACTGCCCGTGGCAGATTCTCGTGTCCGTGCTCATGCATGCATACTTCTGTACATCTGTGTATCCTATTCTGCTTATCTGTCCTTGGAAGTTGAACCTATTAAAAGCTTCTGTTATTGAGTGTGGCTTCTTTGAGTAAGTAAAATTAATATATGTTTTTATCCAACAACCAGGAAGGTATTTTTTGTAAAACAATTGACAGTGTTCATGCAAGTTTTTTCTGCTGTTTTGACCCCAGCAGAACAGCTGAAAGAAAAATAATATTTTCACTGTGTACACTTCTGAATAACTCCAGATCTCGAGACAAATACATACAACACTGCAATCTTCTAAACTAATTGGACAGTTTGATATGTTTGCCTAAAAACATGAGCCGGTTAGATTGTGCTTTCTCTGTTTCACACAAGCAGCATGTGCTGAACACAGGTGTTGTTATCTTTCTGTGATTGAATCACCGAGTACACCTGAGGACAGGTGATTGAAATGTGCTGATCCTCACAGGTTTAGTTGTAGGAATACAATCACTATGGAAAAAACGTAGCAACAGTTCTGGTGCAAATTGTTGATTATGAAATAAAATACAGCTTCTGTCTCTCAGGTAACCATTTGCTCATGATAATTTATTCAACATAAACACTTTTTAGGTCATCCATGCATGAAAAAGTGTATTTTAGGTGTGTCAACTAATAAACGGCATGTTTAAAAAAATAAATAAATAAATCAAGTTTCAACAATAACAATACAACACAGTAAACTCAGCATTGATTTTATTTTCTTTTTACTCTAGAAAAGAAAAATGATCATCCCCTTAAAGAATGCATATATTATTTAAATGCACATCAGATGTTTATTTGTAGTTGTTCACATTTTAATTTAAAAGTGACCTCCATTAGTTTCTGTGAGAGCAGAGCAGTCAATGTTTCTGAAGGAACCCGCAGAAGAAATGTTGCATGCAGCATGCTGTTTTCAGAAAGATATTAATCCTACACATGTTAGCATACATGCTAGCACGTGTGGATCGGTTCTGAAATTCTGCAGTCAGAACCAATTAATTTATGACAGAGTGATGCGTTAGCACTCAGAGTCTGTGTCGGGGATGACTCTCAGCTATTACCAACCAAATATTAGCTCAGTATCTGTAAAAATAGCTGAATTATAGTTATTTTTGTTTTCCAGGTTGATTAGATGTGGCAGCCATTTTGAATCAAATCACCTGCACATGTCATTCCGAGAGTTTCATTAAAATCTGTCCGGCGGTTTGTGACATATTTTGTTAAAAGAGGGGAAAAAAACAATCTTGTTTCATGGCAGAGGGCAAAGAGAAGTTGTTTTTGATGTTTCATTGCACAGAAAGTTGCATGTGATGGCTCTTTGTTTGACCTTGTGCTTTAGTTTATACTCAGTCAAGCCTCCATGGATTTATTGAATCTCAACAGAAATATTCACAATCTTTAATTTAATTTAAATAATGCTCTTCCTCATTCCCTTCAGTGTATTTTTTTTTATTTTTTTTTTTTTCAGAAACTTTAAGTGATTTACATGTACTTGATGCTGAATTATAAATGTCAGGACTTGGACTTGTGGACTTGGACATGTGTTAATGCTCCGTCTAAATCTTGTTTCAAGCCTCTTGTTCTGCTAAAAAAAATAAAAAATAAAAAAATCCATTCTTTAAACCCAAACAGTTTTTCCCACTTTCCTTTTGTTTTATATTTATTTTATGCGGGATTTGCACCCAAAACTTATTCACCTAAGTCTAAAACGTAAAATTAGTTATTTCAGTGGTTTATTTTTAGTCCTAGGCACTGTGAACCTTTCGGTAAAGATCCAGGGTCTGGTAAAATAAAAATGTTAGATTAAACAAATAAAATGTAGTTTTCTTTTTCAGATAAGTTCTTCTGAACCAGTAAAGGAAGTCCAAATATGATCTGAACGTACTTGGAACTGGCAACATTGTTGGCTCTGTTCCAGGTCCAACTGGTAACATTGTTGGCTCTGATTCAGGTCCCCCCCCAAAAAAAGAAGAGATTTTAGGAAATAATAATAATAATAATAATCAAAGAGAGGAAAAAATATATATATATTTCTTTTTGACAGTTTTACTGTTGGAGTTTACTTCCTCTGATAGTGTCGAACATGCTTTGTTTTAATCTTTGATTTTAAGTTTTTTAGATTTCATGATAGTCATCCAAACATTTTTTTGGATTATGTCTCCTTTTTCTCTCAATGTCCAGTCTTTCAGTCTTACCAGCAGAAGATGGCCGTTACCACTAATCGATTTGCAAACACAACATTTTTCGTGTCTCTGTATATTAATTACGCTCAAATTTGCTGTGCAATATATTAATAGGAAATTCAGAACTCACAACAGAAGCTAAAAAGAGTTTGGGTGTGTGACCTCTGACCTGTGAGGGGATTTGATAGAAAACCATCAGTCCTACAGCAGAGTGACACACTTTGTAGAAGAAGACAGAAAATACTGTCTAAAATTTCTAACAGTTTTACAAACTCTTCCAATAAATCCAACAAACTTAAGTCAGATCCTCTGGACAGTTGACTTTCATCCAAAGGACTTCATCAGTCTGATGAGCCACAACAAACAATCCCACAAGCAGCACATTCACATTTGTTGTGAACATGGCTGTCTCAAAGAAGTCGACGGGGGAGAGGGCAGACACCAGAAACCATCTTATCACCATCAAACCGGTTGGCCCACCATGTGAGTGTGCTGCTTGTGGGAATGAGTTTGTTGTGGCTCATCAGACTGATGAAGTCCTTTGGATGAAAGACAAAACATTTCAACCAAAAAAAAAAAAAAAAACTGTCCAGAGGATCTGACAACTTTATTGGATTTTTTTTTTAACCTGTATTACTGAGCATGAACTTTGATCTTCCTATAAAATAAATTTTAAAGAACTGAAAACTTACACCATCAGACTGAGTTAATTTATTTGTAGTAAAACCAGTAAAAGGCATCCAACTTAATCTGTGAATGTGTAGAAAGAGTTAAAGACATGAAAACAGCAGTTCAATCATGTAAAATTGAACTTTATGTGACTCGTTTAAACGCCGAATGGTGGTTCTGCTGGCGTGTCTGAACTGGTGATCCAAACAAAACTGGATTTTACTCTTTCATATTGGGGTCCTTTTTTTTATTTTTTTCTATCTACGCTGTACAATCTTCTGCTGCCAGAATTCACAGCAGAGTGAGTGACATGTGTTGATGTATTTTTTGATGAAGAAAAGCACATAGAAATATGTTTTTTTATAGCCTATATATACAGGTATTATATCTTCACCTTGACTTGCGACCTGTTCATGGTGTACCTGGCTTCTCGCACAGTGACTGCTGAATATGGGTGCCAGTGACCACCGCGACCTGAAAAAGAGAAAGTGGGTAAAGATAATGGATGTTGGTTGGATTGTCGCCTTGATAAACATTAACACTGTAGTTCAATTTTTATTTAAGAAACTGAAATCACATCTGCAGTTTACTTTAAAACATTTGTTTCCTGTTACATAAAAGAGTTTTGGCACCAACAGCAGAAAAGTAAAATAAGTTTAAATGTCCAGAGGTGGAATCAGAGTCACCTCCTTTCGTATGACAGTTTTGACTTCTGTCAAATTACGAGGATTCGCTGACCGTGATGCACACTGCATGAGTGTGATACGACAGTCTGAAAGCACAAACTGTCCCTCCACTGCCAATGTAATCCCACTAAATGTATGAAAATAGAAGCTCAGCTATTGTTGGAGTCAGCGTGCTGCCTCAGCATACACATCCTCTGACACCATTTGGAAGAGGTGCACCCTGGGATACTCGCTCGCTGGGACAAAATCCATTTCGATCCATCTCCCCTCTGGCACAGTGCGAGGAAGTTTGATTGATTTATCAGACCTGCATCTCCCCAGCCTCCCTTTAATGAGACAGTAATAGCCCACGGTCCGCCGGCACCCCTGAGACGAATGTGAAGGAGAAGGCGAGCAGTGGAGAGCAGAAATGTGGGCAGAATACGTAACCCATGGTACAGTCAATCCACCACAAACATGGACGGTGGATAGAAGGGGGTAGGAGGTGGGGGTTGGGGGTGGTCTACACGATTTGGTAAAAAAAATGGAGGTTGTGTTTCAGGGAGACAAGTAAAAACATTTCAGATAAGAGACGCAGATGGAGCAAAGCATAAGGAACTGGATGCAGTCATTTCTGTAAATGGAATACATACCTATATATACAGTGTATATATATATATATATATATATATATATATATGTATGTATATATATATATGTATGTATATATATATATATATATATATGTATATATATATATATATCGATCTATCTATCGATCTATCTATCTATATATACTGTATATGTACAGGTGGTCACAGACTTACGGCGCCATCGACTTACGGCGTTCCGTACTTACGGCGCCGCCCCCAGTGACGTCATCGCACCTTATGTTGCCTTTTTTATGCAGCATTTATGTTTTTTTTGGGTTTTTTTTGGTTTTTTTTTCGTTTTTTTTTAGGGTATTTTGTTAGCTAACAGATAAAATAAATCGGTTCACACATACGATATCACAGGAGAGATCCCCGTTGATGGTGACAAGTTTGCACTGTGCTTCTTTTTCTGTGACATTAACAGCAACACGACTAGCTACAGTAACAGCTTTTGTTGCTCGCAACACACTCACTGGGGCTTTAACTACCCAGCTACTGTAATCAGAGTCTACACGCAACATTTGTTTTCTCATTCATAAAATTGTGGACATTTCTGGCAACAACTTTAGTCGGGGACAGGTCGTTCAAAGCGGGGACCGTCCCCAGAAATCGGAGACATCTGGTCACCCTAAATTACAAGCAAAAGCTTGACAATGTTTTTGGGATTGAGATGCAGCTGCAGTAGAATTAGCTGATGCTAATTGCTGGCAGGAGCATATAACGTATTTGGTCAGAGGAACAGTTGTTGCAGCATTAGCTGATGTTAACTGCTAGCAGAAGCCTAAACTATATTTGGTTAGAGGAGAGGCTGTAATAGTGTTAATTGATGCTAACTGTTGGCAGAAGTCAAATATTTTCAGGTAGAAACACAGCTTTTGTGCTGAGTCAAAAAGCAGTTTAGAAAAAGAGACACCTCAGGGAGACAAGAGACAGGCGAAGAAGGAGACAGACAGACAGACAGAAGGCAGAGCGGCTGCTGATTAGCAGTAGCGCTCTGTCACTGCAGCCTTTAATTAAAGTCACTCTCCTGGGCTCTTGTGCAATAGACAACAGCCGCTGACCTGGTAGTGTCTTTGTGTGTGCCAGGGGGTGCATGTGGGCGTGGGTGTGTATGTGGGGGTGTGTATTTCTGTGTGTGTATGTATCAGGGATGGCAACCTCCCTGCCAACCTGTGATTTTCATGGGCAGAATGGCAGCCATGTCAACATCATTTTCTTGACAGGTTTGCCGCCGGCCCAGAGGAGAAGTGCTGACCTCCAAGTTTCTGCTGACCCCACCCCTCATTGCCCATCTCTGCTCAGGGAATCTAAAACTTTGCAGAGTCTGCATCAAACAACATCACAACTTTATTTATATTCATGCTGTAAGCAAGCACAGTCATCATTTCCTTACTGTCATTTGACTGCTCTTGTTCAAGTACTGTGATATTTTTGTTCCAAAAATGTCGGCATTAGGTGTCTTTGTTAAAAAAATAAAAAATAAAAAAAACCTTTGCTTTCAGGGCTCACACTGGTAACTTTATTTATTTATTTATTTATTTATTTATTTATTTATTTATTTATTTATTTATTT
>JARVGV010001030.1:9092103-9112339 GCA_031762435.1 Hypsolebias longignatus | reverse complement strand
ATAGTTCAATTATACAAGATATATATGTTGTGCCATTTAATGCAAAGTTCAAACATCATGTCAGTGCGCCTCTAAAGTCATCTCCGTCTCCTAATGTGTAGAAAATGTACACAGAGCCCAGAACAATGATACGTGCACAGCTGAGTCAAGCTCCAGTGAGACTCCAGCTGGCATGCAAAGTCCCCTGACTCAATAAACCTGCTCTATTAACTGCTGCTTCATAAAAAAAAAGGATAAGTGAAACTAAATTAGAGTTTAGGTGGCAGATGGTAAGAGTGAGAATACATGATGCTAATCCTCTTGGTTTGCTCTTGGCAGTGGTGTTGTTGGTTAGAAGCTCTATCAAACACTGGAAACCACACAAAATAGAAAATAGAAGAGATAGAATTTCACATGCTGGCATCGAAATAAGGAGGTACAAGCAATATGACAAAAATGACACAGGAACATCTGAGCCTAGTAGCTTTGGACTGTACTATATAAAACACATCTACACTCAAACGAAAGCAGGAAGAAGGTAATGGTATGTTTTAAAATCTGGCAACGAGCTCATTAATGTCCGAGGAGGAGTGATTATACACTCTAGTAGGCCACATTTTTTTCTGGATCCTAACAGAATTAGACTGAAATTCATTAAAAAAATATCAGACTAGCACTGGAAACAGTCTTTTCACACATGGATAATCAAATGTATGCTGAAGGACTTGAAAATGAGGATGAACTTGTAGACAAGCAACACAAAGCTCAGAAATCCTAGCACGCATCGGGAAGTGAAGAGTTGTATGCAGATCCACACGGTGCGTGCGCCTCGGTGTGCTGATGGAATTTTAGCTGTTTGTTTTGTGCATGTGCTTCACGCTGGCAGGCAGCAGTGAACCGGAGTCGGTCCTGTGTGTTTACCATCGGAAAGCTCGGGGATTCGCAAAGAGAACTATGCTCATCCCTGCTCTTAGATTCCCAAGGGAGTTAAATTTAAAGACCCCCCCCCCCACAATCCTCCTGAGATGTATACAGGAAGAATTCTTTGCTCAACCTTACAACACCTTGTATGCTCACTTCAGTGTTCTTACACCAGCCATCGTACTCAAATCTTCTGCTTTAAGATGTTTCCACAATATCTTCACTTTTCCCCCTGACTTTCCGATGGTACAGTATATCTATGAAAAGCTGTGGGAAAAAGTAAATATGTTGGCTGTAGCATGCTGATGTGTTTCTTGACATGTTTAGGTGAAGTCTTTGGAAAGTCTTTGGATCACATGAAAGCCTGAGATCTGAAGTGCCTCACAAGTTTGTGGTACCAGTCGCGAGCTCCGTTGTGCTCCACTCATCACTAACAGGCTAACAACAGACAAATGCTAATGCATGTGTCAGCATCTGTTAGTACAGAACTTCACATGCACGTCCCTGTGTGTGTGTGTGACCCTTTACTTTCATGCACTGTGCCCCTTTAGAAGGTTGCAGAGAACCCAGGTGGCAGCACAAGCTGGTCCTGACATCCAGCAGAGCTCTACCCTTAAGTTCACCTTCTCCCTCACCCTTCCTCCAGGGCTCTACGCGTTAATTTACCCTCCTTATTTCTACTCACATCTCTTCTCCTTGTCATAGTCTAACAACCTGCCCCCTCCTTTTCCTCCTTCTTTCTTTTCTCCACTTCTCGTTGCCTTTCCCATTAGTCTCAGACACTTTCGGCACTTCATCAGTATGAGGTCAATTAAGCCTCGAGAGGGAAGACACACGAGGAAAACAAATTAACAGTGTGGCATGTGCTGACAAACGGTAAATGTGCCGGCTCAACGCATACCAAGAAGCTCAAAGATCTATCTGTTTTGTATCTTTCTTGCTGAGACACGAAATCTCACAACACCCGAGCAGCGGATGCACTGCTGGATGTTAACGGGATAAGGTCAGCATCTTTGAAACGGCACTATCGTTTCTTTAAAGCTAAAGCTTGGCCAAGTGCGTCCTCTATGATGTCTGGAAAAAGGAAAACAGCAATTTGTTTCACTGGAAATGTTCAGCTTTGGTTAAATGAATTGACTCTAGCCTTTGATAGAGTTTGATACCGTGGCTCAGTAAAATAAAAAAATGCTTCAGTGTATATCTTTGAAATTGAGGTGCTACATGAGGTGATATTTCCATGAATCACAAATACATCAAAGAAAATGGTCACATTAAAAAAAAAAAACAATACCAGCAATTTATTTTAATGTTCAGGCTTCTACATCTTCGCCCACTACCGCTCAAAACAATTTTTTCCCCCTATTTTTGCTATAACTAGTACAACAACAGATATGTGTCTCAGCTGAGGAAAAGCAGTTAAATATACTGTACTTATCACCATCTCAGGCTCAAATAATGCCAAGAATAATCAGTCATTATTCAGACAGAATCTCAACAAAACATCCGAATGATTTCATCCAGACAAAACAACGGCAAGGATTTCATAAAGTGTTGCACACAGCTGTGATTAATTTTAGATTAAATCCTACATTTGCAGCTTTGGTTGCCACAAAGACTTAGTTTTTGGAGACAAAAAAGCCATTTCCCACTAGGGCTGCAATGAAAGTCTGAGCATAGCACATCTATTTTAAACACCACAGCTGAAATATTAAGTACTGTACTTAGGTGCAAAATGACAAATGCTAAGTACAAGCTGTGAGGGAAATTTAGCTGAAGTAAAAATAGACCAATATCATATTTAAGAATAATGGCAATCAACCTTCTTTCAGGAAGTCAGTAATTATTGCTACACTTACATAAGGTTCCAGTACTGCAACCATAAAGTATTTAATTTAGGATGGGTTCACGGCCTGGAGAAGCTTGAACATTCGGTGTAGACTAACAAGAGTCGGCCTCTCTTTGTGTCTCACTGCTATTTCAGCAACAACACAGACTTTAAACAAGTCCCACTGAAATCCCAATAAAAATTAAAGTGCTAGCTGTAGTTTTTTCCTGTCGTTGTACATTTAATGTTTTGAGAGACAGAATTATGACAAAATGGACAGAACAAACAAATATTTATCTTTAATCACTACATAAATTTTTAACTCGCTTGTTCCTTTTCAGGGTCATGGAGAACCATGTGATATTTACCACCACTGGTTTTCAGGTGAGGTGGAGATTATCACAAGACATTGGCATTCTGCTTGTTGTCGAAGATATACAGTACAATAAAGTTCATTAAGGCTTTGTGTATGTTCTCACATTCAACCTTACTGGTTAACATTTGGTCTTTCAAATTAATTTTTGCAGCAGAAATACAAAGAATGAAAGTTTCAAAACAGCAGGTGGGAAACCACTTAGTAACCACCTCATCCACTTTAAACACAGTTTGTATGAAATCTACTAAATAATTAGAGCATTCTTTAGAAATTTGGACAAGGGCATTAAACCGTGATTTGTTTGTTTGTTACTTAAAAGTCATAAAAAAGTTAAATCATGTCATCTGGACCGTTTCTTTTTTGAAAGAAAATGTTTCATCCTTCAGCCAAAGGAAGATGTTCACATCCTTGATAGAGAGGGACGATGGTTTGAGAGAGGAGTAAAGGAGGCCATCTTTGTGAAAAGAAACCGTCCATCATTAAACAGAGGTGGAGGCCTCCGTGTTCAACTGTCCCCTCCTACAATGCTGTTATTGCTTGTATCACTCAGCCCTCTGTGAATAGCAAACAACCATAAGGGTGCTAACAATCCATCGTTAGGCTGATGGTCCTCCTTGACCATGTGAGCAGCTGGTTTTGTCTGTCAGCAGCAAACTGGTTGATTCACTATGAGAATGTTATATTTGTAAGACTGAGCTGAATACAGCACCTCAGACTGAAGAATTCTTTCGGATGAACGATGAAACGTTTCTACAATTTTTTTTGTTTGTTTGTTTTGCTTTGTTTTGTTTTTTGAATATCCAGAGGACCACACTTAACTTTTTAGATGTTGAGCATGCATCAGGATATTGTTCTGATGCCAATGAGTAAAACTACATAAAACTTTTTAAAAGTCACAGACAGACCATAATGTCTATAAGGGCCTTGTGTCACTACTGAATATTTGAATGAAAATTTTTAGAAAGCAATCATTAGTACATTTACAACTACTACAATCAAAACGACTACCATTCAGTCGATACTATTTGTATGACAGAAGCTGAGCGTCATCCTCAACATATACTCTGAGCCCTAACAGATTGCATGGGTCTATGTTGTATGGGATTGGGCACGATATTTTTAAGGTTTGTGCTAAATGACTACAACTCTGGCATAGAAAATGGTGGGTGTTTGCATTCATGCAAGGAAGACTCTGTCTTTATTGTTATTTGGTACTTTGAAGTTAAAGTTCTGGTAGTCAGGAAGGTGGGTGTGTGGTGTGATGTTTGGGGTTGGAGATAGTTTAATTCTGAAAATGATTGCATCATGGTTATATTGTGAAACTGAAACATTTGCAATATCAGGAGAGCATCTATTGTTGTCACTTCAAGGAACACTGTGGCATTAAGTGAAATACTTTCTGACTTTCCTGCATATCCTGCAGCACTCGTTTAAAGTTTAATAATAATATTAAAAAAAATAGCACTAGAAAGAAATCGTTTGTGATATATGAATGTCAGGTTCTCACATTTATCCTGGTTTCAAATGACCAAAAGTCTGTCAATTTTACAGATTGGGAGCAAAAGTTTGATGGTAACGAGAGCAAACTCCAAATAAACTCTGTTAGCAGATCATTTGAGATGTTTGTTGAAGACATTGGCTTGTAAGGCCGAAACCGCGTTATTCTTTTAAAGAAATCTAGTTTTTTTTAATTCTGTAGTATCTTTTGTTTTCAATTGGATCCTTTCATCTGTCACGTTCCTTTTTTAAACGATTTATTTCTGAAACGAAACAATTTGTAAAGAAGTTGTTTGGCGTATTGTTTTTGTACTACTGGTTCTTAGCATATTTCTTAGTTCATATCTTAGATCTTATTACTGGTTTTCTTTTACATTTGATACTTTTGTTGGATGTAACTGGGAGTCAGTGTACACAATTTCATTCCACCACATGTACCACATGTGGTGTGTACGACAAATAAAGAACCCTGAGTCCTTAAATCCTTGAATCTTGGAATCCTTGTAAAACTTCATTTAAGAGCATGCATATTATTAATGTCCACATTGTTACTGCCTCAGCTCACCTTGTACCCACTATGGCCCCCTCCATTTCTTTTAGTATATTATTGAGATGTAGATAGGCATATTGGGATCTTTTTTAATATAATCATTGATTATTATTATCATCATCTGTGCTTTTTAACACTGGACATTTGGATCTTTAGCCGTGGACGTTTTGGACATAGGAGAGCTCCCATGTGGATGCTATAGCACTCTGGAATTACAGAAACCAAATGAAGACATGCTTGAGACTCCCACAGCAACCCTGAGTCTATTTTCAGAGTAAAAGTGAGCACAGAGTTTGTTGAAAATGTTAAAAATTAATTCACTGCAACTCGTTTAGGGAAACTGAGAGCCAGCCAAATGTTTTGTAACTTTATGGAGACTCCCTCACAAATGCCTTCTCCAACAGATGAACAAGTCGAATCTTTTGATGGAGTCTTTAAAACGAACAACGGGAACTGAGTCGCAGACAGTTCAGAGTTGTTCCCTTTCTTGTTTTCCTCCTCTGATGCCAACACACATGCAGTCGGCTTCTCTTCTGCTTTAGACTTACTCAAACATATCAACCAAAACGTCTCAACCAAAACATAAAATAAACCTGAATTTTTATTTTAATTTTTCCCCTCTTCTCCTGTTCGGCACTGTGGCACTCAGAATTATTATCTGGGTGTCGAGGTGATGCCCAACAGATTTACTTTCACAAGCAGAGCATTATGGCTGGACTCAATGCTCCACTTAATATATAAATAAAACTTTATTAGAATTTGCTTTGGGTTTGTTTAAGATGTAATGGACACGAGGATGAAAAGACAAAGAAGAAAACAAAGGTAGAAAAGTGAGAGAAGGGTTAAAAGGGATAAAAGAGATAGGAGTAGAAGAGAGAGAGAGGTATAAAGAGAACACAAAGCAACATCATTGAAGTCTGACTCTAGACCTGTGGAAAGAAAAAAAGAAAACCAAGAAACCACAACAAAACAACACATACAGTATAATGATACTTATAACATAATTTAAAAATATTTTATACAGTACATGGTAATACAAGATGTATTTAGTGGCCACCATGACCCAACTGAGTGTGTATCTGATAAACACCTGAATCTAAACACCTGTGTGAGCAGCTTGTCACTATAAGATTTCTCCATAAGAATGTTCAATTGTGGATGTGGGGACCCACAGACCCGCCCCCACATGACAGGATGGTAACACAGGGAGGACTGGAGCCACAGACACAAAGCGGATCCTAAGCCCGGAGCACCGGGAGTCCCCCAACAGGGACAACCACACCTCCACAGAGATAAACAGAGGGAAGCCCTGGGAGACCCCCAGCAACCACAATGCAGAGACCCAAAGAGGATGCAGCGACGAGACCACAGGCCCCACTGGCAACCCACCCCTCCAGAGTAGATCCAGCCATGGACACCGATCCCCAAGGCCCGAGGTAATACCACCCCCCAACAGAGGCCCGACAGAGCTAGGGCACCCAGGCCCTGGCAGGCAGCTACCAGGGTGGGTTGGCACACCCCCGATCACCCAGCCCAGATGCCAAGAGCCACTAATGTACCGGCGGCAGGGGGTCCGCCACCGGAGAGGAGCGTGATAGGGGGAAGTAGACCCACCTTAAATGGGGGTCCAAACTGATACAAGAGAGGGGACCACCCAAAACCCAACCCAAGACATAAACAGGCACACACAGACAGCCTGACAGAACCTCTGTCAGGCCGTCCATGCACCCCACCCACCTGACAGTGACCGCAAGCCAGCCCCAGGCCAAAAGCCAGAGCATCAGGGAGCAGCAGCTGGGGGAAGCCAGCTCAGCACACCAAGGACCAGGCACGCCAAGAGCCCTACACCACAGGCCCCGAGAAGTACCGGCATGCCACTTACGCACCCCCTCCCCACACACACAGCACTCCCCACCGCAAATGTCACATCAAGCCGACCAGCCAGCGCCCCGTCAAAGTGAAGCCACGCCCCCGACCACCACCCTACACCACCAACAACCACACACACACAACCACAGCCGACCCCCTGCCGGAACCCAGCATCCACCCCGGCCAAAGGGCCGGCCGTTGTAACCAGGAACCTTGATCAAAAAATCTGGACAACCCATGGAGAACCAGAGCACCCGCCCTACCCCCAACCTATAGAACTATGTATGAACAACATGGTGAAAATATGACTGTCAAAAAAAAAAAAAAACAGAGAAGGTATCAAAAGTAGATTGCCAATAGGTCCGCAGTTTGGGACAGGTCCAGAATGTGTTTAAGAGCATAGCTGGAGTTGGTTTACAACCATTACATGCAGGATTCAGGTCAGTTTTAATTCAACTGTCTTGTGTGGTTATTTATTATAAAAGGAAATATAGTACTCCACTTTGGAAT
Organism: Hypsolebias longignatus; assembly: GCA_031762435.1. Classification (NCBI taxonomy): domain Eukaryota; kingdom Metazoa; phylum Chordata; class Actinopteri; order Cyprinodontiformes; family Rivulidae; genus Hypsolebias; species Hypsolebias longignatus. The sequence goes on along the minus strand of JARVGV010001030.1, from coordinate 9,104,812 downwards.
ATGTTGGTGAATTGCTGGTCCAACTTTGCAGCAACACACCTGCAGTTGGCTGGCCTCTCCTGACTCCTCCCAATGGACATCCCTCCACATCGTGGTTGGATCGTTCACCTCCTGCTTCTCCATCCAGAGAAGAGGTTCAACCCCATCAGCCACACATGAAGACTTCTTTAGTAACAGCGAGACAGTTTCAGTCTTACAATGGTTGATGCGTAGAACGTTGTGTAACTGTTGGTTTAAATGAGACAAACACGTACAAAACAATCTACAACAAAACATTAGATCAGATTTCTGGTTTAGGGTGGATGTACTATTTTGTTCATGAGGTTCATATGTTTGTAGTTTTGTTGCCAACACACTTGATTTGTGTTACAGTTGTTATATTTGTGTATTTTGTTTGTCTTGTTAAAGTTTAATCACTGTACCTTTTAACAATTTTGCTTTCATCAGGAGCTCTATTCTGGCATGGCAATATGTTTTTATGATGCAATCCAACACTGAACAGGAATAAAGTGTTTAGTCATCTATCCTATAGCATGGACACATTAAATAAACCTCTTGATCTCAGGTGCGTCATGGGTTTGCTGCAGGTTAAAGGGTAACAACTGCCCTGAGTCTGTGGCTCAGGTGGAAGAACAGACCACCCCAGACCTGCAGGGATTTGGATTGATCTCTCTTTAATGCTTCACTGAGAATACTTGGAGTCAGTCTGCCTGGCACGCTGCTGTGCCACTTCGGAGGCGTTCTGTCCGTTAACCCTCTTTAAGCCTCGGCCTATTTTAGGAGCATTTTCACCTGGAAAAATAAACACCCGCTGATACAAGCAGTGACATTTCAGAGGCTTTGTGGATTAGAAACACCTGAGAAACTCCACAGGAGTCACAGGAAGGAGATTTCTCTTAGGAGAGATCGAAACTAAAACTGAAAAGAGAACATTACCAACAGGACAGGAAGTCAGACAAGAAGTCAGACAGGAAGAGAGACACCAAGACAAACAGGAAGACAGACAGGAAGATAAGCAGGAAGGCAGACAGTAAGTTTGAGAGGAAGTCAGACAGGAAGACAGACAGGAAGTTGGACAAGAAGACAGACAGGAAGTCAGGCAGGAAGACAGGTGGGAAGACAGACAAGAAGTCAGACATGAAGTCAGACAGGAAGTCAGACAGGAAGACAGACAGGAAGTCAGAGAGCCTCTTCTGACAAATCTCAACTAGTTCTATCCATCCAACCAGCCACCCATCCATCCACGTATCCATATTTCCCTTCATCCATCCATGCATCTATCTTTCCTTTCATCCATCCACCCATCCATCCATCCTCCAAACCATCCATCCATCCATCCATCTAACATCCATCTCCCACATATTCATCATTCATCCATCCTTTCATCCATATGTCCATCCATCATCCATCCATCCTTATGTCATAACATCCATCCATCCATCCAACTCCCCATCCACTCATCCATCCATCCATTCGCCCATCCATACAACAGTCTATCCTTCTTCCATCCATCTACAAAGTACACACATCCATCCTCTCTATTGACTCCTGTCGGGGTGTAAATTGGCTCTTTTCCTTTCTCACAGTGAAGTAGTTTGTTTTGATTGACAGCTGCAGCATTCAATTGTCAGTCAGCCATCTTTTATGATGAGGGGGAGGGGGTGCACCTGTAGTTTTGTGTTGAGATGAAGTAAGAAACAGCAGAAAGATGCTGATTTCTCTGAGGTGACTCTTTGGCACGGCACAGAGACAACCACAGCTTCTGGTTTTCATTTTTGTTTCCTCTGTTTTTTTCAACCATCTGATGAACCTGCTGAGTTCCTGGGCCTGAATCTAATCCACAGGAGGCTTAATTACAAAAAAGACAGCTAATGCACATTGTATTCGTTTGAAGAAAAAAGAGAAGGAATAACTCAAATCAACTGAGTGGATGATGTGAAAAAAATTAAAAACAAACATTTTTTGTTCTGTTTCTATAAAAGCATTGAATTGAGTTTGAAAGAAAAAACAACTTGCTTTCATAATTTGGTTTAAGAGAAAAGGTGAAACCTGAAAGGAGAATTAAGCAAATGTGCATATTCCTCAGAGAACCTTTATCTGTGTCTGTTTTTATAGTGTGTTTGAGCCTTTTGCTGCAGGGTTGGGTGAATGATAAAGTTTATAAAAGCAGCAAGAGTCATTTCACTTATGACCTTTAAATTCATTTTTCCTTTCAAAAAAGTTTCAGGTTTTATGAGCGTCTCAGGTACGTGTCATTTTTCAACGAGTTCTTGTTTTGATATTCTATCATTTTGGGGTTTTGAGACTTTTTTTTTAACATAAAGCATTTAGAATTTGTGAAAAGGAAGCTCATGTAAACGGAGTGTATTAAATGAGCATAAAATTAAGCAAATCTGATTTTTTTTTTTGTCTAAATGTGGTAAAAGCCTTCCAACTTAACTGTCATTCATTAAAAAAAAAAAAAAAAAAAAAAAATCACCTGCTTTAAGTGACCTTTAATGTGTTTGTTGGGTTTGTGAAAAAAGCAGAATTATCATATTTTGTATTGCTAATTTTTTTTTTTGTTTCATGTCATAATTAAATCCTACTATTTCATAAATCTGGACGATTCTGAGGTTTTTATGCGTCACATTTTCAGTCAAGTATTAGAGAGTAGGAGTGTAACTATATGTCAATCCTTAGCAGTTTTTTTTTATCTTTCTGTCTTCTCACCTGTCTGACCTCTCCTGAGTCTCTTTAGACCATAGTTCTACCAAAACTCTTGTTCTTTTATAACTCTAGACAACTGTTGGTTCTTACTGATAAAAAAATAAAACATATATAAAAAATAAAGAAATGTTGAAGAAAAATTAAATGCCTTCCTTTCACATGTATATACTGGTTTATAATAAAAAACATTTGAAGAAAAAATAATTGAAACAGCTGAAAAAAATAAAATTAAAATAGAAAATTCAAACAGCTGCAAACATTTTACCCAAAATTTACAAGAGAAAACACCAAAACTGAATCTGGTTCAACAGATTCAGAACAGGATGTCTCAGTAAGTTCACATTTAGGTCTGATTATTTGTTTTCCTCTCAAACCTGTGACTATTCTGTAATGGAGTTAAATTCAAAGCAGTCTGCTCCTCATATAATTAGTGTTAAAATGTTATTTATATACAAATGTTTCTGTTCAGTGCCCTGAGATGACTTCTGTTGTGACTTGGTGTTACAGTAGTCTCTCGCTACCTCACAGTTTGTTTATCACAAACTCGCTCTATTGTGGGTTTCACAGTAATGTTAATAATGACACACAATTGGTTGATTGATGGATGAGCCGCATGATCGGCATGGAATTTTTATTTTTAAATAAAATATTTTAAATTATTTAGCACAGAGCTGCAGAAAAATCTTTGTCGTGCACCTCTGTGCAGCCCACACTGCAGGATTAGCTTCCTGCTGCAGTTGATCAGCTGTGGAGAAGTGGCTGTGGCCAAGAGCACTTGCAGGTGGCATAGAGCAGAGGAGGAAGAGAGCTGAAATCATGACATTCTGTGCTCTTTTAGAGGGTTTAGAGTTTAGAAAAAAATGTTTAGAACGTTGCAAGAGTGTAGGAAGTGTTTCAATGCATATACCATATCTCCATCCACGTGTATATACAAACTACTACTTACTACATGTCCTACTATTCCTACTTCACAGTTTTTCACTTATCACAGGGCTTCAGGATACAGATCTCCCACGATTTAAACAAGGGACAACTGTATATAAATAAACTGAATTGAATTGAGCCCAACAAGAAAAACAAAAAAAGGTTTAAACTTCATTTTAGCTTTAAACTCAATAAATCACTGTGTGAACTGAGCATTTAGTCTGTTAAAAAACAATTCATCCACAGTGACTCTTCCTCTCAGCACATAGCTGCAGATGCTGCCCACACGGCTCAAGGGGCATGCCACATGGTCCTAGTGCCTGCTCTGTTCTTTAATCTGCTGTCACACAAACAGTTTAAATTGATTGGGCTATTTTCATGAATAAGACCATCAGGGAAGGTTTTAAAAATTACATAAGATTTGGGAAAAATATGGAAGTAACAGAGTTGTGTTAAATAGTTTAAAGCATGAACTGTTCTGCACAAGTAGGAAGTGAAATGTGGGTGCTAATATTTCTGCCTATTGTGAAGCAGAAGAGACCTCAGAGTGAGTTGGGTTCTTCTCCCAGAGAGCGCTGGACTTTTCCATTCACTCCAACTATGTTTAATTGTGTTAAAGTCAAAGCTCTTCTGTTTTTGGTTAATTTAGTCGGTTTAATTCATTGTAGGTCTTCCAAAACTCATACATATTCCTGCGTGTTTTGTTGGGTTCTTCTAAAAGTTGCAGGGCAGCAGTGAACCAAACAAACAAAAGCAAACTTGTTGAATATCACCAGGGGTGTTTTAATGTAAATAACACCCTAAAAAATAAATTAAAAGTAAATAGTTCATCATCATTTCTGCCTTTTGAACACATTTGCGTTGCCATCAGTCTGTAGATTCTTTGAGCTGTCTTCAGGTCGACCCATCAATCAAGTTTCAGCTCAGAGACATAAACTTGCAGAATCCTCCGAGCTTAAAAGATTAAAAATGAGCATTCAGGCTCAGGTCAACTACTTTCTTTTCCGACAAGACCGACATCGTATCTTGAATTAAAAAGATTAAAGAGCAGTCATATTTCATGCCGCTGTATCGTTTTTAAACGAATGCAGCAAAACAAAGTGCTTATCTCAGGGTCAACAGAATCTTGAATCTTATCACAGCGCGCATCAAATCTATTTTCTGCTTTGTGTTCATGAGGTAATGCCTTGAAACGGCTCCAGCTGCACGCAGATCCAGCATTTATTTCATTTAGCAGAAAAACTTAGAGCTGCCAGAGTTTAAAACGGCTGAAACTCGGAGTTTAAGCGAGAGCCAGATGGAAAACTCCCTGATATTTCTATCAAAAGCCACTGGGAGCTGAGGCTGATTACCATTAAAAGCTTTCTATCAGCTGCTGAATCTGAAAGCAGATGACTGACAGGCAGAAGGACTAAAAGGATGGAAATCAATGTCACATCAATGCAATCATGCACGTGTTGTTTTCACATCTACCTGCAGCTCAGAGGGGGAAGATGGAGGCAACAGACACACGATATGTCAAATAAAACCTACTCTGAGAACCTTTTTATTTTTCCGGTTTCTTATCTAACGAAGAAACAAACTGTATAACAGGTTGATGTCTAAAAATGAATCAAAGAAATGCTGATGGGTTGAGGCTGGAGGTCATAATCTGTGTTTTTATGCATCTCACTGAAGACACCAATGATTCTGAATCAATTTTAAAACATCAAAAATGATTTGTTTCACATTACTGCCATGTTAAGGAATGTAAAAGGTGTGAAAGAGCAGCGCTTCGATTGTTCATGGTGGCACACGGCAAAGACACGTAACTAAAATGGCTGACCAAGACAAATTAAAAAGCTCCTTCTGCATTGAAAAGCTTCAGCTGAAGTTTGGAGGGGAAGTCCTTGGAGCTACATTATTTGCCATTTGGGTTCATGGTCCCACCTGGAGAACAGAGAAGAGCTGACAGCCACAGCTGGCTGCTGCTGACGATGACAGAGCACCAGTGAGGTGAACGTTTCTGTCCAAGTCAGTAAAGAAGAAGTACGTTGCCAGAAGCATTCCAAGTTTTATTGTGAAGGATTTGTGTCCATGTCCAAAACTTGAAACCAGGACTTATCTCTATGTTTCATTCTGTGGAGCCACAACAGAAGATGATGATCTTCAAGGACCAGAACGCAGACCAAACCAAGCCTTGGACAAACGGTGTTGTGTGAAAACAATAAGTTTATTTAGTTTTATTTTTCAGCTCCTTATTTTAATGTTTGTAGCAATACCCAGAGATAAGGACTGAAGGGAACAAGCTAAGATCCGACAAAAACGCTGGGTGGGGGTGGGGGGGGGTGGACCTTGGAGGAGTAAGAAGATGGGTTAGTTCGATATCTGCTGGGGTGAAACTGTTATTTCTTCGCTTCCTTACAGTTGCATTGGTGTCAGTGGTGGGGGCAGGTGATCCAATGGTTCCAGAGTGAGGAATTGAAGACATCTGGTAATAGTTCCAGGCAGGCAGGTTGTAGGAAGACGAGGGTGTAGCTGAGGAGGTACAGGAAAGCTTGAGGTCCACAGAGTAAATCTCAGAAACAGGTGGGTGGCAGAGATAATGATGTAAGCACGAAGGAGCACAAGGCAAATTATCATTAATCTCAATCACAAGGACCAGAAACACAATTACCATTGGCACCTAATGCTCCAGCACTGACTGTATGTCCTCTGCAGCCCTTTATGCTCTTGTTATTTTATTTATTTTATTTACCTTTATTCAACCAGTGAAATTGAGATCACAGATCTCTTTTGCAAGGGAGGCCTGGGCCTGAAGGCAGCCTAACATGCATGTTTTTGGTTGGTGGGAGGAAACCGGAGTAACCGCGAGAAATCCCACACAAGCACGAGAAGAACATGCAAACTCCACACAGAAAGACCATAGGTCCAACGGGGGATTGAATCCAGGAACTTCGTGCTGTGAGGCAACAGTGCTAACCTCTGAGCCCTCGTGCTGCCGCCGTGCTGTTGCTCATCAAGGCGATGGTCCTCAGGTGCAGTCGACTGGTGTTCTCCTGCGGCTACAGGAAGCTGACAGAGCAGATACTCCCACACTCATCCAACAAATTCATCCCAACATTTAGACAAAAAACAGAACATCTTGGTAAACATATAGGAAACATTTGGTTTGTTGATGGAGGACTGTGTCTTTAGTTTAGGACACCGAGTACCCCACTCATCCATCTCGGTACCACAGATGTCTCCTGTGACTTGATAACATCAGGTCTCAGTAAATTTAGAGTAAAATACCTAAATAAATTAAAAAAAAAACTAGATTAAATTACAACACGAGTTATTCCAATGTCTGGCGTAGCTGATAGTTTTGAACAGTGAATGTTTCGTTGAGCTTAATGTGTTTCTGAAGTGAACAGGGAATGCAAGTAAACCTTAATGTTTTTGACACAAGATATTCAAAGGGGTAGAAGCTGCACGGTGCAGAATAATGGGTAGATTTTTTAAGATCTTGTCCATGGCAGCACATAGTGACAGAGCAATTTTAACTAATACCATGTGCAATCGTGGATCCAAGGGATGACCATTGGTGGCCTTGTCCACCATAGATTAATCTTTGGCCACTCCAATAAGGAAACTATATTTTTAAGTAATGGAATTACAAAGCATAGTTTCCTCAAGTGATAGTGGGGGCTAATTTACATATGGTGGTGGCCATCTTGAATTTTGACCTGGCAGTCTTCAAAAACAGCCTTTCTTACACCTAGATGCAGCCAAGCACCAAAAAGGAAGTTGCACTTATTTTGTTAGTTATTTTGCTCACAACATGCATGCACAGGCGGATGGACAATAATTACAAATTCCCCTTTTTCGCGCTGCGACGAGGGACAAATCCCAACACCAGGCAGCTTGGAGAAAAATAACAGAAAGCTGAAAACTTTTTAAAGCATACATTCGGTGGTGTACTTCCTCAAGCCTTAAAACAGAGATTTTTTGTTAACCTTGTTTTAGTTGATAAAAGCTGCTGAGCCCAGAGAGCTCAGTGAAGCTGTTTCAAAGTCATAAATAAAGAGTTAGATCTGCTGTGGCCTTTCTGCCTTCTATTAAGCTCAAAAATTAAATATAAAAAAATGACCCATCTTCAGTAACTTTTTTTAAAATTCCTCCTTCAGTTGCGAGAAGAGAGCTCAGAGATGCTCTAATCCCTGGTGGAGCTTCCCTTTTGTCCACTTTCTGTCAGATTTTCATCTTTTAACTCAAAGTGAATGAAAGTCTGAAGGATTTCATCCATTCCAAATGTCTTTTTTCTAAATGAGCAAACAGCAACTCGTTCTTCTGAGCTTCAGCCACCAACTGCGTGGTCTCATGGCTACGTCTCCATGGCAACAGAGTGTCCGAATGGGTCCACACAAGAAGATGAACAGAATGAAAATTAAAAAAAAGTTTCTTCTTTGAGAAGCAAACTTGATCAAGGCTTTGACTGGCATCACAGGAAGGACCTATGTAGGTGTTGAACTGCCCCGCAGCATTGCTGCATTCCCATGGCAACCGCATCCCTCCCTTCACCAGGCGTCTGCTCGCTCTGCCCCTCGCTAATTCACAAACACAATAATCAATACAAATGATGCAAGTCTGCCATGAGTCCTCGGGGAGGATGGAGAGGTTTGTGGAGAACATGAAAACAGAAACTCTGAGCTCTGAGGCAGAGACGCGTTTCTTTAACAGACTTTTATTTATTTATTTATTTTTCAACTTCTCATTCTAAAACAGATGCTCAGTTTGACCATTTTCTACATCAATGGGACAAAAACCATCTTCAAATGTAAAACAAACAATCCTTAAAAGAACGCGCATCACCTGCTGCCTTGCATCTCAGAGTTCAGGAGGAACTACCGGAGTTCTGGGAGCTCAAAGGTTCTACTCAGAATCTGAGCAGCTCCTGAGACTTGTCTCTTCTGGACAGAGAGCTGATGTTCCTGAGACACTCTCAGGACTTTAGCTGGTCCTAAGTCTTAGCTCCTCTGGTCAGATGTTTGAGGTTATTCACTGGTTTTGAGCAGAAGACTGGTCTTTTGGACTCTAAGTCCTTCCTGGACACTAGTTTCAGCATTTTGTCCTCAAGTAAACAACATAGTTGCACCTAAACAATATATATATATATATTTGAAAATAGGTTGAAAATAAAAAAATAAAAATATTGAAACTCCACCCACATATTTTTTTTAGCTTGTCTGAATATGTTTATTAAAACAAGATCTGAACTCAATCTTTCATCCAACATTTGACCCGAGGGAAGGCATCCTCTGATTTGTCTTGCTTATATTATTTTGTTGTTCACAAGTCATGAAAGCATTGTGTGTTTGCTGCACGTTTTCTTGCATTGGTGTCAGAGTAACAGCGCCACCTAAAGACCTGGATGACTTACTGCATCATTTGTGTCGTTCTCTGAACTGTTCCTCAGTTGTACGTTAGTGCACACTTAGTTTTGTTTTTTTGCTTCTGTGTGAATAAATACTTTTCTACAAAAGGCACTGTGTTTACAAAACCATTTTAGAAACAAAAACAAAAAAAACTTTTTGTTTCTGTGCCGTCAAGTTTTAAATTTCTTGATAGAGATTCTGCGAAAAAAAATAACAGATAATTTTAACCCTGAAAAAAAAAAATGTGAAAGCCTTGATCTGAATTTAACTTTTCGAGACCAGATTTCTTTTTGTTGTTTGAAACTTCACTTCTACAGTTTTGAGAAAATGGCAGGAAATAAAGATTCAGTCAATGTGATGGAGAGAATAAATCTCTAAAATAAAAACAGCAGAAGGTTGTCCTGCACTTACAATCATTTTCATAAAAGGTGAAAATCAGACACACAGTGTTCGACTAAAGCCAAAGCTCTGACCTGCAGCTGATGATGTGAAGCAGTTTTAAATCCACACAGATTCCTGCCTCTGCAGGACGGAGACGCTGCTGCTTTAATCTTCCACTCGTTATTTTACTTTGCTTTTAATCACTGTTTGGCCGGCCAGGTCTGCATTAACCTATTTAGCTGCAGCTCTCTATCTTTAAGTCAATCTCTGTAAGATGATGGTTTAAACACACAAAGGCCAGAGTGAAATAAAAACTGATGTGGTTCCGATCGGAAGGCTTTAAACATATCCCTCCGTCTTATGTCTCTGGTTTTGTAGACAAAACCAATTTTTTTTTTTTCACTGTTTTTGGTGATTTTCTGCAGATTGCTGGATGCTTCTTTCAGCTCAGAGCTTCTTTGCAGTGTTTCTTCTGTGTGACTGTTCTCTGAGCCAAGGCCGCCATTTTCATTCTAACAATGAGGACTCCTCTACAAACATCATTACACCCCTTCCCGGCTGCAATGAGCTGAACAGCACTTAAACAACCTGAAGGGTCCTTTTCATTGTGACAATGACCTTTCTGCTTTAAAACTATTTGAGAAATGATTTTCGTAAAACCTGATGAAGGTATTTACCTCAGAGAGGCTGATCTGTGCAGCTTTTAGTGAAATCCTGAGCAACAAAGAGGTCAAACATCTTCAGGTTTATGATGCTTCGTGAAAGATTGTTTAATAAAAATGGTTTGGTTTTGCAGATGAATCCTAAAGACCTTAAAATATAAGATTGTACAGTACAGTAGTGCCTCGTTTATCACTGTGGATCTGTACCCTGAAGCCCTGCGATAAGTAAAAAAACGCAAAGTAGGAATACAGTAGTCCAAGTTCAAGTTTAAGTTCAAGTAGAGTAAAGTTTATATTAAAGCTTTAGAAACCCTTCCCACACTCTTGGAATGTTCTAAACTCTTAAACCTACTAATTTTGACAACATACAGAACTTATATGTACAGGAGCTACAACATTTTACTTACAAGGGCTCTGCAGAACAGGAGCGGCTCGATGGTTCCGTCTGACCCATCCATCCATCCATCCATCCATTATCTTTTACCCGCTTCTTCCATTTTGGGTCACGGAGGTCGCCGGTGCCCATTTCCAGCAATCACTGTGTGAGGGGCAGGGTACACCCTGGACAGGTTGCAGGTCCATCACAGGGACACATAGAGACAAACAACCATTCACTCTCTCACACTCACACCTAGGGACAACTTGTCAATCAGCCTAACATGCATGTTTTTGGTCTGTGGGAGGAAACTGGAGTTCCTGGAGAAAACCCATGCATGCATGGAGAGAACATGCAAACTCCACCCAGAAAAGCCCCCGGTCCCGGATTTTGAACCAGGGACCTTCTCACTGAGAGGCAGCAGCTCTACCAGTTGTGCCACCGTGCTGCCCTCCATCTGACCCCATAGATGAAAAAAGTCCAGACTAACTGAAGCCCATTGCTGCTGCTCCAGGAGCAAGGCTGCCCAGGATTTAACCCAACACCTCTGACCCGGTTCGGACGAGCACTGTGCACCCAGAACCTGACTGAAGCCCAGCTGCTCAGCAGTGAAGATACAACTTGAAGGATGAGTTCAGCTTCAGAATCACTTGAGACTTTCCTGCCAGTCCTGTGAGCTCTTCCTTACAGAACTTCTGACTTTGCTGCAAAAATTTCCCTCCATTTGCAGCACACAGCAGTTGGAAGCAGTGTTGACTTCTGGGAAGTGAACCGATGGCTTGTGGGTAACAGTTCTTTAGACTGTCAAAACAGTGAAGGCTTAATGAAAGAAAACTACAAAATGGTGGTGCTTTTTTTGTGTGTGTGTGTGGGTGGGGGGGGATATTATGTACATGTACAAAACTGTGCAGTACTTAAACAAACCACGACAGAGGAAGTTCACGAAGAACAAACCACAAAGTAGCGAGGGACTACTGTAACTCCATGTGTCCTCATGATGTCAGTCTGATCATCTGTAGATGAGCTGAGATCTTGCGGTCCAGCAGAACCAGAGCTGGTGTCAGAACTGATCCCACATGTTGAACTGCGGACAGATCAAAAGACCTCAACACGTTGCAGGTGGTTTACAGACACTAGTGAGTGTGGTCTCGTTGGAAGATTGAACCAGGGTTTTGTCTCAGGAGGGGTAGGACACGCAGACACATGAAGTCACTGATGTTTCTCTGATCTGTCTGTATTCTTTTAATCTCATCATCAGGTTTTACTTCAAATCCTTCTGGTTAGTGAAGAGCTTTTGATCAGAAACCTGAGGGATCTGACCGATGGGCAGGTCGAATTCAGCTCCACATGAAAGTTCAGCAGTTTGCATCAGAAGCTACAGGTATTTGACCTGCAGGTACTTTTAAAAAAATCTGAGGATTTTCCTCTGAACTCAGAACAAGACAGGATTTAAATGTGGGTGAACTGCAGCAGCACAAAGAGACGCTCAGGCAGGATGGATATGCTACGTTTTGTAAATCAAACAGATACATCAGTCCTGAAACTTCACCAGAGAAAGCTGAATCTGTCACAGTTTCTACTGGATAAAAGACAAGTTTTACAAAGAATAAACTTTTTTTTTATTTTTTTTTATGAGTGCACGTTAATGTGGTCATTCTGACACACAGCAAACTGTGTGGATTCAAAGATTTTACTTTTTATTTTTCGAGCCATGGAGCTGAGGGATCATTCAATAAATCAGATATCATTTGAAGCAATTTTCAACGTTTGTTTTGGATGTCTCCTCCTTTCTGTGACAACACAGCAAATTTAAAATAACTTTTTTTTTGGTGGAACTGTGGTTAAGTGGTTAGGGGTGTTGCATTTTAGTAAGAAGAAAGCAATATGTCCTCCTGACCTTCCTGTGTGAAGTTCACATGTTCTCCAGGTATTTCAAATTTCTCAACCAGACAAAAAACCTCTGTGCTCAGTTCACTGGTGACTCTAAATTGTCCCTAGCTGTGAGTGTGAATGGTTGCTTGTCTCATTTGTCTCTTTAATCAGTTACACCAGTCTTGGCCTCCCTGCACTGGCTACCGGTTCATCTTTGAATCCAGTTCACAATTCTCCTGTAAGTCTACAAATCGCTGAACAGTCTCGCTCCCCATCTCTCTGATTTGATACACTTGTATGTCCCACCACATGCTCTGAGGTCAGCAGACCAGTTACTTCTCACAGTTCCAGGAACTCGTCTTAAGCGCAGAGGTGACAGGGCCTTCTCT
>JARVGV010001030.1:8999276-9012625 GCA_031762435.1 Hypsolebias longignatus | reverse complement strand
GGATGGATGGATGGATGGATGGATGGATGGATGGATGGATGGATGGATGGATGGATGGATGGATGCATGGATGGATGATGAATCCAATTCAATTTAAATTAATTCAGTTTTTTATAGCACTAAATCTCAACAGAAGTTGTCTCAGGGCACTGAACAGAAACATTCACATACATACAAAAGCCATTTAGTAAACGTTCTCTAAGGAAGGAAGCCAGCAGACTCATTGAATCTTCACTTCACTCCGACGCAGTCTTCCATCCTGAGCAATCACAAACACAACAGTGAAAAGGAAAAACTCCCTTTTTACAGGCAGGGGGAGCATTAAGTGTCATGCTGCACATCAACGATCTTCTCCTAGCATCCTGGTATTCTGAGTATTGTCTACAAATGTGAGTAGTATCGCTGCCCTGACAGCATTATATGTTTGCTTTCCTTTTGTAAATTAAACACTTTTTGTGACTTCATTGGAGTCTTGTTTGCATTTGAGTCTCACCAAATACACAATGGTGACAGGAAAAAAATGAACAGAGAATGGCAGATCCAGGAGTAGGTGCAGGTGTACCCCCTAATGGAAGAAAGACAGAAAATGCACATGTTAAAGATGTAAAACATTACAAATACCTAGCAAGTATAAATACAGAACAGGTAGAGCAAATAAAAACAGCAGCAGAATGAAGATTTGTTGTCAGTTTGTCAGCCAATCATATAAGCCTATAGCAGCATAACAAAGGAAACCCAAGCCAACTCCAACTGTAGGATTAAACAAAAAGGATGTTGGATGGGTGGATGTATGGATGATGGTTGGGTGGTTGGGTGTGTGGGATGGATAGATGGATGGATGGATGATGGATGATGGATGATGGGTGAATGGATGTATGGATGGATAGATGGATGGATGGATGATGGGTGGATGGATGGATGATGGATGGATGGATGGATAGGTGGATGTATGGATGATGGATGAATGATGGATGGATGATGGATGGATGATGATGGATGGTGGTTGGGTGTGTGGGATGGATGGATAGATGGATGGATGGATGATGGTTGGATGGATGTATGGATGGATAGATGTGTGGATGGATGTATGTATGGATGGATGATAGGTGGATGTATGGATGATGGATATATGTATGATGGATGAATGATGTTGGATGGGTGGATGGATGGATGAATGTTGGATGGGTGGGTGGTTGGATGGATGGATGTTGGGTGGGTGAATGTATAGATGATGGGTGGATGGATGGATGGATGGATGGATGGATGGGTGGTTGGGTGTGTGGGATGGATGGATAGATGGATGGATGATGGTTGGATGGATGATAGATGGGTGGATGGATGTATGGATGGATGGATGGATGATAGGTGGATGTATGGATGATGGATATATGGATGATGGGTGAATGATGGATGATGGATGGATGGCTGGATGATGGATGGATTGATATGTGGATGGATGATGGATGCATGGAAGTTGGATGGGTGGATGGATGGATGGATGTTGGATGGGTGGATGGGTGGGTGGGTGGATGGAAAGATGTTGGATGGGTGGATGTATATATGATGGGTGGATAGATGGATGGATGGATGGATGGATGGATGGATGGATGGATGGATGGATGGATGGATGGATGGAGTAAAGATTGGTTGAATGTATGGATGATGGAAGGATGATGGATGGATGAATAGATGGATGTTCAGTTAGTGTTCTGTAATGTTCTATGTTCTGGTGTTGGTGTTCTATTACATCTTAAAGTCTTTAACCTGAACATGTCGTCTTTATTTTGTTTATTTGCTGTTTTTGTTTATTTGTTGTTTTTGTTTATTTGTTGTTTTTACTTGTTGTGGGTTTTTTTTGTTTGTTTTTTTTTTTTGCTGGATTTGGGAAAAAGTAAAATGCTTTAAACTTTTTTCACTATGTGATCGAGCTGTAAACAATTTCTGTGGAGAACCTGAACAATTATTGAAACGCATCAAAATTTAAATTAAACGACGCATCATTAGTCGTTCTTCATCAGGGAACCACGTTTTTTTTACATTATTTTAGCACGTTAGCACGTTAGCATTCTGTACAGATGTAGCAGAGTTACGAGTTAAAAATCTGTCAAAATGTGAAGACGATGTTCTCAAACTGTGAGTTGATGAAAGTTTCAGTTTGTGAAAGTCCTCCAAACAAGCAGAACCTGATTTTTCTGTCCTAATCGTCTCAGAGCAGCATGAACGAGTTGTTCGCTCTGTTTTTAATGGACGACCAGTGATTTTCTCTCTGGCTCTCAGAGTTTCTGTGGATTAAGTGAATAATTCCTCCATTAGCTGCTGAAGAGGTTCTGTGGTGAGACAGTTGGACGGGCTCGTCCCGCCTTCGTGGATCTGGCACTGCTACGTTGACACCACGTCTCGAAGACGTTGGCAGAAAACTTCTTCCTCTCTCTTTTCACACCATTTTAGGCAAAACAACAAATATGCGGATCTGTTTGTGATTCTAGTTTCCAATCGCATCGGCTCTGTTTTAAACATTTATGTTTTCAATAAACAAGCGGGTTCAACACGGCAACGGAAAGTAGTTTTTATTTTGATTATTATTTTTAAACAGGCAGCAGTTTGGGCTCCAAAAGGGTTCGAGCTGTTTTGGACGCCAACATCAGAGCTGCAGTTTGATTGAAGATGGTTCCTGTTCCTCTGAGCTGACAGATAATGAGTCCAACCATCAACACCCGGCTCACAGACTGGTTCTGGTGTCAGTTCTGGTGACAAACGGCGGGAAATGTTTCAGGGCTCAAACGTTTAACATTGAAAGTATTCCTGAGGCCGCAGGTTCAAGTCCTGGTTGTTGAGGTGTAAAACACACACGGGAGCAGCAGAAAGAAAAACAACAGCCTCTATTTTACAAAAACAGGAAGTGAAGCTGAACATCTATATTAAAGTAACAGTCCGGCTATTTTAAAGCTGGGCTCAGTGGAAAAGTTGTGAGTAATAAATATCTTACTTGCAGTTAGATCTTTGATCGTCTCATTTTTGAGAAACAGCTTTATTTTATTTTTTTCTGACCGGGTTAAGGAGCTAATGGCTAGTCGGAACAGGAACGCTGCCATCTTAAAACGGCTTTAATCTCAGAGTTCCCAAAGGAATTCTGTGAACGTTACTTTATAAACGTTAACATTGACGTCAACTTTAAACTGTTATTTACCATATTTTTGGCCTATAAGGCACACTTAAAATCCTTTAATAGTCTCTTAAATTGACAGTGAGCCTTATAATCCAGTGCGTCTTATGTATTAATTCTGCTTGTGCTTACTGACCTTGAACCGATTTCATGTGGCTTTTATGATTTAAATGAAGTTTGATTTATCTGACTGTTTTGTTTTTCTTCATTTAATGCACCTTATGTATGAAAACAGATCCATTCATTGATATTATGCCTTATAATACAAAAAAATACAGCACATACAAAGCTGAGTGAAAGCGGCAGCATCTAGCTGTAGCATGTCCTGTGCAGTGTAGGGCACATGTGGCAGTAATTTAAGATCATATCTGGAGAAATACTTGAGTAAAGTAACATCTATAAACCGTTCTGAGACCTTTGAGATTGGAGATGATTAGTTGTCCGTCAACCTCTGAAGATGTTTGTGTGGATCAGTGAGGTGGTTTCTCACTGCGCTGAGACCCGTTGGGACAACAGAACCAGAACTAAGTCTCCTAAATGTCTTCTGATGTTCCCAGGGCTCACAGTTTCCTCGTGATTTGTAGAAACTCAGTCTTGTCAGGGGTTTCGGTGCAGGTCCGAAAACCCAGCTGTTGACGAAAACACATTTTTGAAAAGGGTCCAAACTTTAATTTCCAAAGTGAACTCCAGTAAACGTGACTCCTCTGCCAAGGTGGGTACAAAGCTGACTGAAGAAGGTACAATATGGCCAGAGGTGGACAACAAATTAGATTATAGTTTTACATGCAGAGTGTCTGGAACTAAACCAGGATTTTCAAAAAAGTGTCTAATCAAAATACCTCAATACAACGTGATGGTAAAAGACCATCAGAATTCAATGAGACTCCAACAACAAAGACCTGAACCAGACCAACACCTTAACCAAATTAAAACTTGAACCAGAATACATGAACTGGGCCGACTTTAACTATACAGGTCTGTCTTTTTTTTTCTTCTTCTTTCGGCTGCTCCCTTCTTCAGGGGTCACCACAGCAAACTAACTCGCACAAAGACTTGGTGACTGTTTTTACGCCGGATGCCCTTCCTGATGCAACCACAGACCACTTAGCTACCACAGCCCTCTGTGTGGAACAGAGAGCTGCCATCTAGGGTGCCCGGGGGAGCACATGGTGGGGGTTAAGGGCCTTGCTCAAGGGCCCAGAATGGAGCAAATGAGGATGGAGTCAGGTGTTTCACCTTTCCCACCCACATTTTGATGTTGTTGGTTCAGGGAGTTGAATCGTTGACCTTCTGATCACAGGCCCGCCTTCTCTAGCGTCAGCGCCACCACTCCCCCATTAACAATGCTTTGCTTAAATTACTGAAAGTAGTCTTTTTTTCCACAATAAAAGCTCATTTTAGTTTAATTCTGAGGTTCTAAATCTTAAAAGAGCAAACACGAGATTTTGTTTTTCGGTAGAGTTTGTTTGAAAAGGCGTTTAGGAGTAAAGCCTTCCATTAAATAATGATAACCCTCCAAACACTCTGCAGTTCTTTACTGGAAGCTTGAACACCATTAGAAGTAATTATTCTCTCGCAGTGATGGTTGTTTCCCTCCAGCAGCAGCATCTGGGGGGACTTTTTCTACCCGCGCCCACAGACCAAGAACAAAACTCCCCCCGAGCGCTGATGGATTTCCACTGAGCAGCCTCCACTGAGGAGAGCAGCTCCCTGGTACTGGAGTCGGACAGCTGAGGCCAGCTCGTAGCCCGCGGCCATCGTCCGTCTGGAGTGGATGGACTCGCAGACAAAGACTAGCCTCAAAGCAGAGGCAGATGTCCAAGTGACGGCTGCAGATGCTGTCTTTCATTAGACAGCTGACGACTCTGCTAACAACCGCTTTCTCTGATTCAAGACCCAAATATGTGGAAAAAGAAGAAGAGGGCTTCTATTCTTGGACTTCAAGTGGCTGTTTGCACAATGTGGGCTGTTGTCGATGAGAACATTTTGGTACCAATCAGCAGCTGGATTACTGGAGGAAAGGCAATAAGAGGCCCGCATGTGGCTGTCTGGACCTTGAGAATAAACTGTTGAATGATTTGTGCTTTTTGCAGAAAGGCACACATTCTTGGGTTCACATGCCAAGAAGTCGTACGACGTGAAATAAAGCTTTATTGTGTGTTGTTTTCTTTTTACTCTTTGTGTGATCATCACGGTCATCGTTCCTCCCTTTATGACCCAGAGTTCAGGAACTGTTCAGCAAATATGCATTCATTTTTATTTTTCCAAGTATTTTGTTTTTTGTTTGTGCTCAGCAACATTTCAAGTTCAAAATGAATTCAGGTTGAGTGAACTAGACTTCAACAATGGCTCCTGACCTTCATGGGTCTTATTTATTTCTCAGAGAAAAGTGCTTTTATTCTCCTGTCCTCTAGTTGAAATCACGCAAATGATGTGAAAATAAAGCACTAAATCAAAATTACATGGCCAAATCCATCAGATTTCTGCCAGCGTTTCAGTCTTAGAGTTACTTTCTGCTCTGAAAAGCTTTGATGACCAGCGAAGGTTAAATAAAGAGTATTTTAATTAATTCCCTGAAACTGAAAAGTTGACTCAAAGATGTTATCTTACTGAAAACCACAGATTTTAAAACTCTTTATAAACCTCGTGAAATAAATATATTTTGTCTATTTAAAAAATATACTGTATTTTCACAATAAGTCACACATTTTTGCATAAATTTGCAAGTCCTGCAACTTATACACCGAAGCGACTAAACAACTTTTTTTCCCATATTTATAACCCAACTTTTGGCTGAGAGCTGACAATTTCATTCATTCTGACATGGAACATGTTGAACACTACCATTTTCAGTCACTATAGGGCAAGCCAAGTGTCTCAGCAATAGGAAAAAGTGTCTATTAATGAGACACTTGGCTTGCCATACAAAGCCAACTTCGTCTCGCTCCAGCACTCCTGGAGCAAACGTCAAATCAGCTGCATTTCGCCGTGTCGCCCAGGTGAGATGCAGCTGATTTGACCATTAAAGTGCACTTATTAAGGAAAAGTTCAACTGAGACACACCTTTGCTATAATGTCGAGCAAACAAATAATTGTTTTTAAGTGTTGATCTGGTTAAATTCTTGTTAAAATCCTCCCATGCACGCTGCTGTGGCCGCCATTTGGCAGCCAATTGATTTTTGGCACAACACCAACCCATGTGTCCAGGTGGTCAACAGTGGCGCGTAGTAGATGCAACTTATACGGCAGTGTGACGTGTATGGCGGCAAGTATGGTAAATGTTTATGTACCTTCTTAAAAAAAATTTAAAATACTTAAATTAAATTAAATTGAACATTTACACTTTATTGTCTTTGTTTATTTTTACGGTTTAAGTTGAGGAATAAAATTACTTGTTTGGTTTAGAAAACAAAATGATTATGGTCCCTTACAAAGCATTAAATTTTAAATTGTTTTTAATTGCTTGAATGGTGATAAAACCAGCTGGAAGTGCTGAAATATTTTTATACGTTTATCTTTATTAAATGCCATTTGTAAACAGAAGTGACCACAATCAACACTAAAGTTGATTTTTAAGAAATTCAGAAAATAAATAAATAAACCTCAGTAACAGCTACTGATCAAGCCAAACAGAAAGAGCGATTGTGACGAAACTGCTATAATTCAGCACGCGTTTTACCAGATCTTCCAGTATTTCTAGAAATCAAGTTTAAATATATTTATGAAGCACATTCAAAAACAGATAAAACAGGGTGGAAGAATGAACACAGACTCTGAAATATGAAATGTTACGTCTTAAGCTGTATTAAAAAATAAATGTGTTTAAAGATTAATAAGACCAAGTGTTGACGTTGGGATCTGTGTGTTTTTAATTGTTGGTTGTGGTTTTTGGAGCTGTTAAAATCACTTCCATGTTGTTTTTGTTTTAGTCTCCTCTGTCTGTTGTGTGATCTGATCTGTTTGTCTCATCAGTTACACAAAACATTCTGGATGACTCCATCAGATAATCTCAGTTGTTGGACTCCTGGACCTGAGGCATCAGCTCCAGAAGAAAATCCCAGACCTCCAGCTTCTCCTGGGTGACCCTGAGGGGTTTTTAGACCAGAGAAGAAGCATAACCCCTTCAGAGTCCTGGATCTGCTCT
The DNA here is from genome assembly GCA_031762435.1 of Hypsolebias longignatus. Classification (NCBI taxonomy): domain Eukaryota; kingdom Metazoa; phylum Chordata; class Actinopteri; order Cyprinodontiformes; family Rivulidae; genus Hypsolebias; species Hypsolebias longignatus. Next base: position 9,005,318 of record JARVGV010001030.1, on the reverse strand, counting down.
GGAGCCTCTTACCAATGGGATGTGTGTAGAAAACCTCCAAAAGGGAGGCATCCAAGAAGCATTTAGAAACGTTGAACAACCTCAAGTGACTCCTTTCAATGCAGAGGAGCAGCGGCTCTGCGACGAGCTCCTCACCCTCTCTAAGGTTGAGCCTGGCCATCTTATTTCAGCTGCTTGGATCTGGCTTGTTCAGTCATGAACCAATTTTCATGACCCTATAGGTGAGGGTTAGAACATAGACAGACCAGTAAATCCATTCATTCAACCTTTATTTAGGCAGGTTAATCCCATTGAGTCTAGAGGACTCATTTACAAGAGAGACCTGGAAATCCAGATCTTTGCCTTTTGACTCAACTCTTTCTTCATACAGATGGGGTCAGAGCAACGTCCTCATTACTGAGGATGAGGCTCAGATCCATCAACACATCTCCCGCACTATCCTATCATCACTCAGGAAGAAGATTCCTAGATACCTGCACTCCTGCACCTGAAAATTGATCCTTGTTACTGCAAAGATCTGGAGTGGTGGGTACTTCAGATCAGACGCGAAAACTAAAAGGCCTAACACTCCTGAAATAATGTAGGTGGTGATAAAGTCCACCTTAACACACATATAGACCTTCTTCTGTTTTTAATGGGATTTATTCTGTCCCCACAGTTTTAACTAAAATATTGAAATATATTTTTATGATTTGCATCAAGGTGGTGAAAACATCCACATTCAAAACACAAAGGAAGAACGGTCTAGGTTTGATCAGTCTATACTGAAAACTTTTATTTATATGTACTGTTTTATATATCAAAGATGAAGCTGTAAATCCACATTTTATGGAATTTTAAATTGAAAATAGGTTAAACACATATCTACACTCATTGTTTGGTTTTTGCTTTAATAAACTTTGAATAATAAAATTGTTGCAAAATAACGTTTAATTTAGTGGTGTGTTCTGAAGTGGAAATGATTTCAGTGATTGCTGGAGAAAAATGTTTTATTGCTTTTATATTAGGTTTAAAGTTAAACAAAAGTACAGTTTCTATTTTATTCACAACTCCTGCAGTTTGTTATGAAACGAGATTTCATGTCAAACCTCTCTGACGTCTGTTTTTTCGTTGAATCTTTAACTTTAGTTTGTTAAATGTCTGAAACTGCGCGGAGAATAAAACTGTGAAGTGATGGAAAGAGTCCAGAATGAGATGAAAACCAAATCGCCTCCCTTTAATACGAGGTGGCAGAAGCTCCGTGACGGCAGCGGCGTCTCATAAAAACACATGTCTGCTCCAAGAAACGCACTCAGCATCTTCAAATTAAACCAAAGTGATTGCAAACCCAGCGAGGTTATTTGAACCTTTATTACTTTTCCCCATGTGAGTCTCTTGTCAGAGATGGTTAGCTTCCACTCCCACCAACATTTGCAGGATTTGAATAATTCATGCCATTTCTGTTATTTATGTATTTGCTTATTGGTGGAGGCACAGATGTGTGCGCGCCGTGTCGCTGCTCGGGAGGCAAATGAAGACATCCGCAGAGTTCAGAGCAGCCGAGGAGAAGCTTTTAAAGTCAGTTTTATTCTAATAGTGTCATGGAATTGGCTTCTATTGGAGCCACCGTGACCGATGCGTGTTGTGTGGCGGCCAGGCAAACAGAGGAGGCTTGTTCTGACCCGCTGGATGTCGGCTTCACTTCCTCACTTCAGCTGTAAAACGCGACAGAAAAGCCCAAAAAGCCTCAGGCCAGGGCTTCCCTCCACCGCTGTCACTAATCTGATTCAGAGCCGTGTCCTCCAACAGCCAGCAGAGGAATGTGGCAGGCATCCGACAGTAGATACCAGCTTTACAACCGAGCCCGATGGAAGATCTGCTGCTCCCATCGACATGGAGATGTAAGAGTGCTCCCGGAGAAAATCGAACTCCAGGTCGACTCAGTGGATCCTGTCATGAGAACTGTTTCTGGAACGTTCTTAATCGTTTGTCTTTTCGTTTAGGCTGGAGTGCGACTAACTCTCGTCAGAACTCTGGCGTTTTGTGGACCAGTTGAAAAGTTTTTGGACAACCCGATTAGAATCCCCACTTGGCTTCGTGGAGATGAGCCTTTGCAGAGATGGGGGAGTCTAAGTGTCTGGGCATTTGTTCATGAGTGATGGTATGAAGAAACAGGATCAGGGCCTGCGTCGGTCAGTCATGATGAAAGAGCGGCGCCGAAAGGCAAAGCTCTTTATTTACTGGTCGGTCTATGTTCTGACATTCAGTCATACAGTTTGGATCATGACCGAAAGAACAAGATCCAGGATACAAGTGGCCATGAGCTTCCTTCGTAGGGTGACCAGGTTCAACCTTAGAGATAGGGTGAGGAGCTCCATCGGCTGGGAGGGCAGGGCCCAGAGTAGAGCTGCTGCTCCTCCACATCGAAAGGAGTCAGTTGAGGTGGTTAGGGCTGATTAGGATGCCTCCTAGATGCCTCCCTTCAGAGGTTTTCCAGACATGTTCCACTGGTAGGAGGCCCTGTGGAAGAATTAGAACTTGCCGGAGGCTTTGTTTATCTTCCCTGGCCTGGGAATGCATGGATCCCCCACGATAATATGGAGTGTCACTAGAGGGTGCCTGGGGTTGTCTCCTCAGCAACCCAACTACGGATAAGCAGCAGAAGGGAAGGGAAGTCTGAGATTGTCATTATTGTATGTTTCCATACAATGGTGAAATTAGTTCTCTGCATTCAACCCATCACACCTGAGATACACCCAGGTGGAGCAGTGGGCAGTTATGTAAGCGCCTGGGGAGCAATTGGGGATTAGGTGTCTTGCTCAGAGACACCATGACATGTGGGAATGGCTGGGAGTTGAACTGCGACTTTCTGGTCTCCAGCCGGCTGCCCTGTCTCTACCCCATCTCAGCCCCATAACATTACCTTCATGGCTCTTGGTGCTACTTGGGAGGAGCTGAAACGACTCAAGAAGTATTCTAAAACTTCACACGTTGTCCGATCATCAGCTGTGGGACCCAATAGAAGATCCTGGAGCCGTCCAAGTAGCTGCCTTAGCTTTTGCTGTCTTTGTCTTTTCTTGGTGATGGGGATGACAGTAGTCCAGCCTAGAAGTGATACATGCATGGGACCAGTTTTCTGCATCATTTTGGGACAAGACGTTATTAATTTTAGTGATACTTTTCAGGTGGAAGAAAAGAGGTCCTGGTAACGGCTTTATGTGGGGGTCAAATGACATATCCTGATCAAAAACTACACCAAGGTTATTGACATTAGAACTGGAGGAGAAATGATTACCATCCAGATAATAAAGCCAAAAAATGAGCCTGGAACACTGCGGGGTGACACATCCCTGGAAATACATCAACTGAACCAACCGGACCAGTGATCCACACCAGTCCAGTCCTGCTCCTTCAGTCTCAACATTTATAATGAAGCTGCTGCAGGAGAGACGATGAACTCAGCTCAGCCTCATACATCGTCTTTTTATTTTTGTAAACTGGAGTCACTTGGCTCACGGGAGAGGAAGCTTGAACTCTGCTCTTTTAGCAGTGATTAGTTAAAGGAGTGCTCCGGGAGGAACTGTCTGCTCTGTATCTGACAGACAGAAGGCCTTCAGCTGAACGTCTCCGGAGTCTTTGACATCTGAGCTGAAATGCTCTCGGCCTGTGGTCTGAAAGTTCAGCGGTCACAGCAGAGCGCCGGAGTCGTTCCTCGGGAGATGAAATCTGATTCGCTGATGCCTTCTTAATATTTCGCCTCCTTCAAAGCGAGGAGAGCTGCAGGGAAATCTACCGGTGTGACTGATGGAATTAACCACAGGGAATATTGCAAGAAAACATTTGGTTAAATGAAGCCGGTGACATCAGCGACTGAGGACAATTACAGCGAGGATGAGGGCAGGCTGACAGCCGTGGTGTTCGCTGATCCAGTGACAGCCTGCAGCGGAACCAGCTTTGAAAATTTACTGATGAAAAGACCAGGAACCGGACCGGGAATTTTCCTTCTCGTACATTAAATCACTAAAAAACAAACAATAGAGGAGGGACAGAGCTGCAGCTGTCTGCGTCAAACCTCAGACAGGACTTGGTAGCACTCAGAGTAGTTCATCAGGATGGCTCTCAGCTACTACCACACCAAATTTTAGCTCAATATCTGTTTAAAAATAAAAAATAAAAAAAAGAGAGAGAAAACTCTGAAGTTTATTTGATGTTTCAGGTGGAAATATGGAAATATGACATTTATTCAGAGTTAATTCGTGTCGGTTTAAATCTTCTTAACATTAAATCTGGTTTAGAGTTTAAGACGTTAAAAAGTGTTTAAAGGTCAAAGCTGGTTATTAACTTTCTAAACTTCTGGAGGTGTCTACCAGTGTCTGCGGTAAATTATTATTTTTGTTCATCAGTTTTAGCTCAACCAGCTGCTGAGCCGACGCCGCCTTCACCTCTACGCTCACCTGAGGCAGAACTGAACTGGATCTTTGACGGCACCTGGAGGTTCTAAGAGAACCCGTGAGACAACCGTAGCATGAACAGAACTTTCTGGTCTGACTGGACTTCATTCCTCCAGATGTTAGAACATGTTAATGATGCTGCAGTGAGACCGGACCAACTGTTCTGACACTGGTTCTGCAGTTTAATGAGGCTTTTTCTAAAGATGCCTTTCTTCAGTTTCAGTGACACAAATGAAAAAAATAATCTGTTTATTTTGTTTTTAAATACAATTATTTAATTTATTTTGATTTATAAAATAAAATACCGTACTCTAAATAACTGTTTATTTAAATCCACGTCTCTATGTTATAAGTCTGTCTAATTTAATTAAGTTTACATGTTAGAAATAACAAATAAGAAATAAATATTTACTACTCATCTTTTATTTTATTTTAAATGTATTTTTCAGAGTAGATCAAACAGATACACTTAAATGGATGTAAAGCCCTCAGGTCCTGGAGCAGTTTTTAATTTGTCAGGAGTTATAATATTTATAATCCTCCTTAAATAAAATAATTTAGCGTTCGGTGAAACGTCCGGTTTGAAGAAATAAAATCTGACGTGTGTTGACGTCAAACTCTTCATTTGATGCCTCGTTAGCACGTTGTTTAAAAATGACAATCTTCATTTTCAAAATGAATCATTTCCTTTAATGCCTGTCAGTCTGAATGGTTTATTTCCTGATATCCGGTAATTCACGGTGTGTCCAAGAACAGACAGGAAGTGATGCGAACACAGAGTCTTTGTTCTGTCCCGTCCTTCATCAGCGTCTCTGCTTCTTACACACACTCTTCTTACCGCGGCACACACACACACACACACACACACTGCCAAGTCTTGTCTGAAGGCAGAGGCTAAGTAAGCTCGCCGGTGCTGCCAGCAGTTTGTTGGCAAACGTTAACCGCCACCTGCTGCTGCTGTCGAGGCGGCGGCGCTGCGACCTGCCCGAGCATCTGGCAACCATCAGGCCGCCAACGTCCCCCGAGGGCCCGACTCAGGCGCCATTCGTCCCAGGTGCTGTTGGAGACCAACTGGAAGTTTTCATACGTGTCACCCAGAAGATAAAAGAGGTTTGATGTCAAGAAATAAAATCATCCTCAGCTGATCCTCAACTCGCTGCTTGACACGTTATGTCTCGGCAGCAGAGATGGCTCAGAAACTCAGAACGTTGGACACATTTCACCAAACAGAACCACAGTCCAGCACCAGCAGGAGTCTCCTGTGGATCCTGTTCATCTCAAGTGGATCTTGAACCGTGGGAAGGTGCAGGATCTTCAGCTGCAGGAGGGGATCAGCACGGTGGCTGTTCTCTGAGATATGCTGGTGGAGAGTCTCGGTCATCCAGGACTTGGTAAATTCAAAATAGTTTGAGACAAAAACAACTGGACTTTATTTTGTAACAGAAGATGTTCCGCTTCTCAGCTGAGGAGCTTTCTCAATTCAAAGAACAGAGTGTGGGTTTCGAGTTTTAAAGCTGAGGTAAGCTACAGTAGATACACATTCAGATTGCCCTCTCCCTTCTCACAATAGAGGTTCATTAGGATCTTTGTTAGTCTGAATCACAGATGGACC
>JARVGV010001030.1:8865924-8881512 GCA_031762435.1 Hypsolebias longignatus | reverse complement strand
TACATGTGTGTGAATGAGAGGGAGGCTGGTGGAACAGTGAGGCTACAAGGAGCAGAGGTCACAAAGGTGCAGGACTTTAAGTACTTGGGGCCCACTATCCAGGAAAATGGGAAATGTGGGAAAGAAGTGAAAAATGGAGTCGAGGAGGATGTCTCACTGTGGAGACCCCTGAAGAGGGAAAAGCCGAAAGAAGACTACAGAGACGAAGTCCAAGACTAGGGACATAAATCCAAGACCCTAGCCTAGAAACATAATGTCCAAGACCACAGAGACATGAAGTCCAAGACTGGAGAGACATTGACTCCAAAACTGTGTAGGAAAAAAGTCCAAGACGGCAGAGACATATAAAGTTCAAGACTTTAAAGAGACATGAAAGTCCAAGATGACAGATTTAATGATTTCTTCTTTTGTATTTATTTATTTGTTGTCATTTTCAAATGAAAATAGCCGTTTTTACTGAGAGTCAGCTCAGGTTTCAGCTGCCAGTACGCATTCCCATCATGCTTTGCTCTAAACCATTCCCTGGTTGCAGGGTCAGCAGCAACACGTGTCTCTGTACCTGAAGCCTTTGGACATTAAACATTAAACCATAAAAGGTCGAATAAAAAGGTAGGTAGAAAATAAAGTTTTTATTTTTTGTTTGTTTCAAGTCACGCTGCTTTTAAAGAGACAAATTTTCAACTCAGCCTGATCAGAACAGGTGTCAAACATGCCAGAGGGGGTCAAAGGTCAAATATCACTCACGGAAATCTATTTAGCCATTAGGATTGGAGAGGTCAGAAGTCAATAATGGTCTGGACTTCACATTAACAGTCTACCGGCATCCTCCTTTCTTTTACGCTGATCGACTCAGGTCGTTTCCACGGCAACACAGTGGCCCAACTCTTTCCATCCAACACAATCCCTCCCTCTGTGGTTTGGTGACATGTTTCCCGTATTTCTGTTAAAAATCAGCTCCAAGCTAACAGATGATGCAAGAGTGAATTGTCTTGGCTCCCGACTGATCCAAACCTCCCCGACTGATCCGAATAGGACATGAACCCAGAGCCGCCTCCATCAGTGTTTCCAGTGTCTTTGTCTCGCTGCAGGACGGCTTGTCTCCACACTCTTAAAGTAGAAATGCTCAGCGAAGGGTTAACGAGCTACAGTACATCCCTGCAGGCTCTGTTTCTGTAACAGAAACGGTTTTTATCAGGTTTGTCTGACTCGGTATCACACATGTTGATGTAATTTATGTTAAAAAATTAAACTCCTGAGTTGTTGTCTTTAAAGTCTGGAAACGTTTGACGAGATAATTTAACTTCATATGAATGAATTTGATTTAAAAACAGGTTTGTGATACTTTGTCAGTTTTAAATAATTAATCCTAAACAAAAGTTCTGACTGTTTCAATATGTTGGACAGTTAACGTATTTCTTCACATAAAGGTTTAAAAAAAAGTACCAAATTTTAATAAAATTTTACAAAGTTTGATAAAATACAACTACAGTGTTTGGCATGAGATTTTCAGAACCACTGAACAGTAGCTAAAAGAAGCAGAACACAATGTCAAAACTAATAAAAGAACAGTGGCTAAAAGAAACAGAACAGTACCTATAAATAAAAAGTAGAACAATGGCTAAAAGCACTAGCTAAACGATGCAAATCACTAGCTGAAAACTAAAAGAACAGTAGCTAAAAGTTAAAATAGCACTAGCTAAAATAAGAACAGTAGCTAAAAAGTAGAACAGTGGCTAAAAGCTAAAATAAAAGAAGAGTAGCTAAAATAGCACTAGCTAAAAGAAGCAAAACACTAGCTGAAAGCTAAAAAAACAGTAGTTAAAAGAGCACTAGCTAAAAGAAGTAGAACAGTAGCTAAAAATAATTAGGACAGTAGCTAAACTAGTAGTAGCTAAAAGTAGCAGAACAGTAGATGAAAACTAAAAGGAACCTCAGCTGCTGATTTTCAAACCATGATGCTGAACTTCAGTGTTGATCAGAACATGCGTGTTACAGAAGAATCTCAACATCATCTTCTTCGACCAGAGCCACCAGGTCCAGGAGAGAAACCCGGACCTCCCTCTCAGGGACATTCAGCTCCTCCTGGGGGACCCTGAGGCAGTCCCAGACCAGAGAGGATCTATAATCCCTCCAGAGAGTTCTGGGTCTCAACGTGGTCCAGATAATTCTGGACAGGAGCTGATTTCAGCCTCCGTCCATCCGTTTCCTCAGAGCTCTGATCGGGTTTGAGTCGACTGAGACCCGAGTGTCTGAACTGGTTTCAGCTGAACCAGGAGCCCAAACAGGAGGGAGATGGTTTGCCTGTGTTCAGTGTCGTAACACCACCTGCTCCTACAACACAAGTGAAGTGGAACGGAAATCTGCCTGAGGCTTCACACACACACACACACACGCACGCATACACACACACACACACACACACACACACAAGGACAGTAACTGCAGTGAGAAACGAGGAGGAGGCAGAGGAGATGAAGAGCAGGGATCCTCAGTGTTTGTGTAACTTGTGTGGTGTAACAGGACAACAAAAGGTTGCTGCCCTGCAACACACAGCTGGAGGCAGGGTCAAAGGTCACATGTCCAGCTGCATGTCAGTCCATCTTCAGAAAATCACTTGGACCTGAACCGGTTCTGTTCTCTGCAGCATCATCTCCGACCATGATCCAACATGGCCGCCCCACCGCATGTCAGAGGAGAATCGGTCTTTAAAACACCAGAGACTAGTATCTGTTGTGCACCTGTAATATTAGTACAAGTATTAATGCAGTACTTGTTGTGTACCTCTTGTGTCAGTACTAGAATCAGTGTAGTATTTGTTGTGCACCTGTAATATTAGAGCTGGTATCAATGCAGTACTTGTTGTGTACCAGTTGCATCAGTGTAGTCTTTTTTGTATTCTTGTAGTATTAGTAATAGTAATAGTGTAGTATTTGTTGTGCGCCTGTAGTAGTATTAGTACTAGTATCTGTAGTATTTGTTGTTTTCCTGTAGTATTAGTAGTGTCAGTGGAGTTTCTGCTGTGTGTGTATCTGTAGTATCATCATTAGTATCACTATAGTATTTTTTGTATTCTTGTAGAATTAGTACAAGTACCAGTGGAGTTCTTCTTGTGTATCTGTAGTATCAGTACTAGTTTCAGTGTCATACTTGTGTATCTGTAATACTAGTACTAATATCAGTAGCATTTGTTGTGTACCTGTAGTCATATTCCTGTAGTATTAGTACTAGTACCAGTGGAGTTCATCTTGTGTACCTGTAGTATCAGTACTAGGTTCATTGTGATACTTTTGTGTATCTGTAATATGAGTACTAATATCAGTGTAGCATTTGTTGGGTACCTGTCATAGTACAAGTATCAGTGCAGTATTTGTTGTATACCTGTAGTATCAGTACTAGTATCAGTCTAATAGTTGCAGCAGAGGAGTAGCGTGCAGAGGTTAGAGAAGGTGTGCCTGTGAATGGAAGGTTGCCGGTTCAATTCCCCCAGACTGACAACAGGTGAAACACCCTTCCACCTGCCTCCACCATCATTTGCCCCACTCTGGGCCTTTGAGCAAGGCCCTTAACCCCCACCATCTGCTCCTCCGAGTGCTCTAGATGCAGCTCTCTGCTCCACACAGAGGGCTGTGGTAGCGTCAGGAGGGGAGTCCGGTGTAAAAACTGTTGCCAAGTCTTTGTGCGAGTTCGTTCACTGTGGCGACCCCTGAAGAAGGGAGCAGCCGAAAGAAGAAAAATAAACATCAGTGTAGTATTTGCAGCAGATGGACCGTGTCCAGCATGTCTCCTGAAGACAGTGTGTTTGAGGACCTTCTGCTAAGTGTACAGTCGCCGTGGCGACGGGCTCTTTCTACTTCCTGAGTGACAGGTGAAGGCAGGAGGAGTGACAGCTCCTGGAGGGAGACGACAAACACGACTCCATCAGTCAGGAAGAAGAACATCGTCACCCACTGCTGCTGTCGGCTCAAGAACTGATCGTCGATCAGAACGGATCGATTATGTTTGTTTGTTTACTGCTGGTTGTTTACTTTCTGCAGCAGCTTTCTGACAGACAAACAGATGAATCAACAGCTCAGTTTCTCAGTAAACCGTCGTTGTAATGTCGGCCATCATGTTTTCCTCAACCTAACCACGTAGACTTAACTAAACTTCATCGCGCTCGTCTCCTCTGCATCTTTTCAGCCTGCTTGGCAACCAAAGACTGTTTTACCTTCTGACTGCCACACACACACACACACACACACACACACACACACACACACACACACACACACACACACACACACACACACACACACATGGGTGTCCTCAGGCCGTGTCACACTCTGTCCTGCAGGGTCCAGAGGTTTTATGACTGGCAGGGATCTGTGTGTGTGTGTGTGCACGTGCACACGTGAACTTTTCCATCGTTGAGGCAGAAAATGACGCAGCGCTCGGCTGAGCTCAGACGTTTTATGGAGCTTCTTTCCTCCATCTCTTTTAACTTTTTTTTTTTTAATGTATTTATTTATCCTTTAACATTTTGTTTTATTTCAGTTTTAATTTTTACTTAATTTATTTTTTTATTTTATTTATTTTTTTATTCTTTCCGGCTTCTCTTTTATCTTTCTGCACTTTTTGTTTTTGCATCTCATGAAACTCAGGACAGATGTTCGTCAACAGCTGGTTACCTTTGTGAGTTTACCTGATTCAAGATGGCCGCCACAGCCAGCTGGCTTCAACAAACACGAACAGACCCTTGTTCATTCTGACAGATGTGAGGATGAGGCTGGTTTGGTAGTAGCTGAGAGTCATATCTGACGGCGGGTGATGTGATTCCACCAAAGACGTGTCTTTTCTGTCCTCTTTTTTTCCATTTTTTCTTATTCTACTCATCTTTCCTCTTTCCTTCACTGTTCTCTGTCCCCTCTCTTTTTATTTATGATGTCCTCCTCGTTCTTCACCTTGACTCTCCTCTTCCTCCTCCTCCTGTGGAGTGGAGATAAGAGCGAGGGAGGGAGATGTTGTCATCTTTCAGCCGGCCATTTTTCCCTCTTGTATCATCTGAAGAACTGACCAGATGGGAAACACTCGTCTCCTCTGTCCTTATCTCCCTCGCTCATCTCCACTCTGCCTTTACCACCCCCCACCCCACACTCCTCTACTTCCTCATCCACTTCCTCTTCCTGGTTGGATGAGCAGGAGGTGAAGAACATTTAGAGTTTTATTGAACTTGCTTTACGGGGATGACTCGGAAGTTTATGAAACACCTGAGCAGGAGGTGAAACACCTCCGAGGTGCAGAGCAGGAGGTGAAACACGCCCGAGGAGCTCGTTCAAGGAAGGAGAAATGATCAGACTAGTCATGTCATTGTGTCCTGTTGTGTTGGAGCCCAGAGTGATGACTCTCAGCCACCACCTCATTTAACTGACTGAGTTACCAACATGTTTCTGTAGCTGCTGCGGCCATCTTGACTTGATGTTCAGTGAAAAAAATTGTTCATGAGATATTTTGCTAACAAACACAGTTAAAATATTATCACTCTCTGCTCTGTGTGAAGAGTATAACTAGTCTAGTCTAGACCAGGGGTGCCCAATACGTCGATCGCGCTTTACCGGTAGATCACAAAAGTATTATGGGTAAATCGCATGGCGTTACAAAAACAGACGTCAGCCGATCATCCATCTCTGAACTTTGTCACTTGATTGACAGATAGAGCAGCCAGTCCGAGGCCTCGTTTACACGACGTGAACCGCTCGGTCATTCATTTACACGACAACAGCCCTCGTTCTCTCGAGGTTTCTGAATCCAGGTCAGAGTGGAGATTTTCAGGGAAATCCTCCACAAAGGTGTGAACTGCTCTGCAAGTGTGAAGTCGCGCATGCGCACTACATGTGGCTGCAGCCCCAAGTTTTTCTGCACGAACAACATTTATAATAAATAACAACAGTTATAATAAATAACAACAGTTATAATTAATAACAACAGTTATAATAAGTAACAGTTATAATTAATAATAACAGTTATAATTTATAACGACAGTTATAATAAATTACAACAGTTATAATAAATTACAACAGTTATAATTAATAACATATAAAATCCAAGGTCCAAAGAGACGTTAGTGTATTCACGAGTTTGGACTGGTGTGATCATGCAGACCTGCATCAGGGTTGCCAGATCAATTCAAAATATCTTATTTACCCCCTCCGTTTCTGTGCACATGTTCAACAAACACAACACACACCTCATCTTGGAAAATCTTTACTTAGCACATATGACAGTTTATCTCAAATTACAATTTTGAAAGGAGCTCACATGCTGAATAGTCTGGGCACCCCTGATCCAGAACCATAAAATCAGACGACAAAGAGCAGACAGAAACTCGGTTCCAGTTTTTATTCTTTCTACAAATCTTTATTTACTCGTCCGTTCTGACAGATTTAAAGTGACAGCAGATAAAAACATTTGAAGGTTTAAAAGCTTGTAGAAAGTCATGAACTCTAGAAAGGATTCTGTTGTTCATGTTGATGGTTTTTAATAGAGTTCTATGTGAGGGACTGGAGAACCCGTCTGTCCTTCATGGACTGAAATCTGAGTGGTTTGTGAGAACATGTGGAACAAACCGGAACCCTTCAGTTCAGGAAGTTCTCCTCGAGCATTTATCACATTCTGTTGTCCATGAATGTTCCACGCTTCAGATGTAGCGTTTAAAGAACCTTCACCCACTCAGTCGGCTTTGCGCAGAACTCTGAACAGCTGTTTGTTCTGTAATCCTCCCTCTGACCTCGGATCAGAACCTCCAGGTCGGCTCATCTTTATTTTAGTTTCACAATCTGTTTCACTGACACGAATCAGACAATTCTCGTCTAGAAACATAACATTAGAATAAAGAAAGACCAAAATAAAAACATAAAACATCATAAATCCTCTCTGCGTGTCCATCTCCCCGTGCCTCACTCTGGATTAGTAATCCTAATCTGTGGAGTTAAATTAGAGGATTGGGGTCGGATGTTAACGCAGTGCTCCACATCTGGGACTTTTTCTTTTTCTTTGGCTTCTTTTGGTTTTAGAAGAGGAACAAGAAATTTCCCTGAAGGTTTGCTTGAATCCTGTTAGAGTTGCAGAACCAGAAAATCACAAAATAAAAGCACCAAAATAAGGTGCTGGAAGGCCACAAGGTCCTGGTCTAGAGACAAACCCTCCAAAATAAGGTGCTGGAAGATGTGATCCTGGTCCAATTAGACAAATCCTCCAAAATAGGGACCACCTGGTCTTGGTCCAAAGAGACATGCCATCCAAAATAAGGTGCTGGAAGGCCACCTGGTTTTGGGACAAAGAGACAGCCCTCCAAAATAAGGTGTTGGAAGGCCACAAGGTCCTGGTCCAGAGACAAACCTTCCAAAATAAGATGCTGGAAGGCCACCTGGTTTTGGTCCAAAGAGACAAGCCCTCCAAAATAAGGTACTGGAAGGCCACGAGGTCCTGGTCCAGAGACAAGCCCTCCAAAATAAGATGCTGGAAGACCATAAGGTCCTGGTCCAAAGAGACAAGCCCTTCTAAAATAAAGTGCTAAAAACGAAGTGGTCTTGGTCTAATGAGACAAACCTTCCTAAATAAAGTGCTGAAAGACCATGTGATCCTGGTCCAATTAGACAAACCCTCCAAAATAAGGTGCTGGGTGACCATGGTCCAATGAGACAAACCCTCTAAAATAAGGTGCTGGAGAACCAAGTGTTCCTGGTCTAATGAGATAAACCCTCCAAAATAAGGTGCTAGAAGACCATGTGGTCTTGGGCAAACCAGACAAACCCTCCAAAACAAATGGCTGTAAGACCATTTGGTCAGGACTTCAGGTTTAAAACTGATCTGTTCCTGAACAAGGATCAAGAACTCCAGGATTTCTTCTCATGGCTTGATTTAACTAACACTAAAATAAATTACTAAATAGATCCTGCAAAGTTCTGGGGCTAAACACTAGTAATGGTGACTAACATAAGATAATGTATGAGCATTTTACTGACTACAATAACAAATAATAATAGAAACTGCAATAAAATAATCTTAATTGCGTTATTTTCTGATTTTTCTGATTATTTAGGGACAAATAAAACAATCCGTTTGATTGGCTAATGTTGAAAATGGGCGGGTCTAACAGTTCAGTTGTACTGATTCAGGGTCAGTTTGTCTTTACAGCCGTAAATCAGGTGAAATGGCAGTTTTTTTTTGTCTGTCAGTTTTCTTCATTAATTAAAAACGAAAAAATAACAAAACAAAACAAATTCTGAAGATGGCGCAACAACAGGTTAAAAGCAAAATATTTATTTTATATACTTGTTTTTTTTTTTTTTTTTTTTTTTTTAATGTTAGCGTCGAACCTAACTAGCTACTTAGCATGCTAGCACAAGCTAGCATGTGGAGGTGAAGTTAGCGTTAGCTGCGGTTGCTGACCTCGGGATGACCAAAAAAGAAGAAATAAAGAATAACTTAACAAATAAGAGTTGTTAGGCTGTCTGTCCATTAAAGTGTACTTATTTAATTTGTTGTGTCGTGTTGTTAGCATATTATTAGCTGTTGTAATTTTTTTTAGCCTTCATATAAAACGCCACCCAGGGAAAATACGCTCCGTCACATCTTATGTCAGTAATGTCAGGTTGTTGTTGTTTTCTTGTCTGCTTGGCTGGTTTATGTTCAGTATATTCTGATTAAAGTCATAAACTTGGGAATCATAAATAATGAATGGTTTCCATTGAAATGGCTTTTTACGTGATTAGATAAAGCAGGTACATTTGTATGTTTTCAAATATGACAGTGTAGCTTGAGCTCTGTCCCTTGTTGTGCTTTGGTTGTTTCCTCCTCTAAAAGTGACGGATGTGAGAAACAACAGGTGAAGACGCAGAGACAAGTGGACTGATGACACACCTGGAAGCTATGCCAGAAACGTAAACATCACTTAAGCTGACAGTCAGGCTTCCTGTCGTCGTCGTCATGGTAACGGTGAGAGGAGGGGGGGTGAATTCTTTCTTTGGGAGAACAAACATGTTTGGACATGTATGGCTATAAAAGCACTGACTAACACACACACATCTTTAAACCCGTTTGCATTCAGCTTTGCATGCAGCCTGAGGTCAGCAGGTGAGCTGTTCGTCTCCATGACAACCTGCTTGTCCCAGGTAAAGTCCCTCCTGTTGTCCCTTCCTGTCTGCACTGGCGCCGGGTGTGGCGTCCCGGGTGCCCGAGCAGTTGACGGGAGAGTCAGCGGGCTGCTGGGTAGTTTGTTCTGACTGTTCCATGTAGACTGCTGAGCCTGACAGCAGAATCGTTGGTTCATCGCCCGGGTTTAAAAACAGAAAAACATTTATTCACTTCAGATTCTCACCGCTGATGTCCGGTTCTCGTTCAGATTTTTCTTGTTGTTGTGAACCCCAGAAAACTGTCTGTTAGTAGAGAACTGATGAGAACAAACATTTTAAAAAGCTGACCGCCAATCAGAGATCAGAGAGATGACGGAGCCATACACAACGCATATTAGCTCTATTTAGCAGTTTAACTTCAGCTGTTTCTTGCATTTTAGCAGCGACCAAACACCTAGAGGTTTGTTCAGTGTAACAACTCAGTTTGTTCAGGAGATAATCAGAACTTTAATTGTTCTGTCACGGAGCTCCTCCCTGGAAATGCTTGTCTGACTTTTGTTGTTTATGGAGATCGTTTGAAACGTTTACAGAAGACCGACCAGAACTTCCAGGGTTTGGACGAACAAAGACGGGGTTCTGCAAGTAAATGGTTTTTCTTCCAAACTGATAGAACAAACCTAAAAAAAAAAACAACTGTCTGTCTTGATTTTAGGCCGACTGAGAGGAGTTTTGTTCTGCAGTAGCATCTGCTGCTGTTGCTTTATTTTCATTTTGTTCCTGCACAAACAGAACCGTGGATCCAGAACATGTTTGTTCAAACCAACCAGGTGTAAAGAAACAGGAAATTAACAGCTCTATACTGTCCATGTCACGGTATTTGTTTTTGTACACCGTAGTTAGCTGGTAGCTAACTCGATGTTTACAGCTGACTTTCAGTCTGTTGTTTGTTTAGATTTGTGGTGTAAACAGTGGTTTTTTTTTTTTAGCTGATTATCTGTTATTTTAGTGGGTCAGTTTGTTGTGTAAGAGATGATGTCATTAGTTTTTCCTGAGTTTGGTTAGCTTCGGGTCTGCTTAGTAGTTTTCTGTCATGTCAGTTAGTTGGTTTATGTTAGTTTTTACATCAGCTGATGGTATATTGTCAATTTAGTTTGTTGTTTAGTTATTCATTGGTCAACGTCCCATCATTCCCACTCCTATTGTTCAACATCCCATCGTTTCATGTCCTGTCAGTCCAGATAAACTCTGTTTGATCCCAGGAGGGATCTCTGGAACATCTGCTTCAGAAGAGAACTGCTGTATGAGTTTAACTCCATAGACGTACACTGAGGGACGAATTAGCTAACTTTACCTTTCTGTGTGTGTGTGTGTGTGTGTGTGTGTGTGTGTCAGGCTGGAGAAGGGTTGCCACACTAAATTGGCAGAATGAGGTGTAAATGTCTCAAGGCAGACGAGATGCTTCAAGAGACTTTAGGAAAGTGTATGCGCACGTTTGTCAGTCACAGCCAATCACCGTCTATCATCCAGTTTCGATTCTGACAACTGGAAGAGGCAGAAAGTTCCTGAACGCCTCAGAGAAACACTTAACTGCCTCCTCTGCTGTTCAGATGTGTGCGCATGCGTGCGTGTGTGTGTGTGTATGGAGTGTAATGTCTCCTTATGTTCTGTAAGACTGTTGACTGTTTTCAACTTCTGAGCTGCTGTTTGACCTTTGACCTGAGGCTATCACAGGTTACGGACAGTTGGATTCTGGTTCTGGATGGTTTCAGTTGTTTACCAGTAGTTGTTTTTTTTTTTTTGTCCAGATGTCGGAGCTAAGTTCTGAGTTTTGAGTTATGTAAGGTCCATTTTCTACATCAGTGAGGCAGTTTCTGCTACATTCAGTGTGAAAGGAGTTAACCGTAATCTAATCTAATCTAATCTCATTACTTATTGAAGTCTGAGGCTCTGTTTCTCTCTGTAATTTTGCTGATTTGGAAAAGGTTTCTCTGAAGTATCAGGTTCTGGAGTTCTGGCTGAGCTCTGGTTTCAGGCCAGCCTGGCCCTTCTGCTCCATCATCACCTTCATCTTCAGCTTCACCTTCATCACTGTGGCTCTCTGTCTCTGTTCATTTCTGGCTTTGTTGACCTTTGCCCTCCAGACTGTGGCTGAGCTGAAGCTTTCTTCCAGATGAAAGAGTCAGAGAAATGTGTGGAATGTATAAAATCTGCTGTTTTCTCTCCTGTTTGATCGGGAGCTGCAGCCATACAACTTTTATGAAAACAGTCGTTTGAGAAATGCATAAAATGCTATCAAAGCGCTGAAACGATGCGCCACCGGACTCCTCGCTCTTCCTCCGGCTCGTGCACCGGATGAAAAATTGACATTTGCAACAAAAGTGGGCAAAGACTACAAAGTGAAAGGGAGCTTTGCAACAAGATTAAAGAGGAGTGCAGCAGTTTCAGTCATCAAAGTGATGGAGTTTTATTTTATTTATTTTTTTAAGTAAAGCTTTTAATGTCTCCACAAGGAGCTGAGGGAAGTCTGAAACCTGCAGCTGAGGCTCATTGTTGGCAGAAATATTTACTGTAAATGTGGAAGCTGGGATATAAAAAAGACAGGTTTGATTCTCAGTTTCAGTTCATCTGTGAGGAAACAAAAATAAAACTAATGGACGGCAGGAGGATCCAGAAGGTTTTTATTGTGCAAAAAAAAAAAAAAAAAAAAAAAAAAAAGAGCAAAGACCTCCGAACTCAGACTACCACTCTTCTTCTTCACTTCTGTAATAGTGCGAATGGTTATGAAGCATTCACTCTATTGTGATCCATTATTCTTCTGTACGTTTCTCGTCCCGCAGTTCTGAAGCTATTTAAACAAGTCATATATCAAAACTTTTTCAGGATAGTTCTGCTGTGACTTTTGGTATTGGTTCAACTTTAGCTTTTTGAAATATTTAGCATTTTCTGCCATTTTTTTTTATCACAGAAAATAAATTTAACTTGTTTTACATCCTTCAAATCTAGATCTAGATTTAGATCTGTTTACAATCTTTTACTGCTCCTTTCACATTGTGTTCCAGTTCAGCTTCTTTCAGCTTTCTTGTGCAAATTTAAACATTTTTTAACTACTTTCAGCTAATTTAAGCTGTTTATTTAAATAAAAAAACGTTCAATACAGAACCAACTGGACGAATAAAGTCCAGTTGGTAACTTCTGTATTGAACGTTTTTTGATTTTATCATGTCTTGGATGACTGAGAATCTTCAACAGCGTATTTCTGTCAACTAGAACATTTTTATGGTTCTTCTTCTTTCTGCTCATTTCAGCTTATTGCTGCAAGTTTCAGCTTTTTCTACCATTTCAGCTAATTTTCAGCTACATAGCTGTTTCTTTGCAAATTTACCATAAGCTTTTACATCCCTCCATCCATCCCTTCATCCATTTTACCCGCTTCTTTAATTTTGGGTCACGGGGGTCACCGGTGCCAGTGTCCAGCAATCACTGTGCGAGGGGCGGGGGACACCCTGGACAGGTCACAAGTCCATCACAGGGCCACATAGAAACAAACAACCCTTCAGTCCCTCACTCACACCTAGCGACAATTTAGTTACCAATCACCCTAACATGCATGTTTTTGGTATGTGGGAGGAAACCGGAGTTACGTTTTTCAGCTAATTCCAATTTTTTTGCACTCATCTAAACTTTTTTCACTCTAATTCAGCAAAAATATGCTCTTTCCACTTCATTCATTTAATTTCAGCTTCTTTCTGCTTTTTTAGTTACTTTTCAGCTTATTTTTTTTGCTAATTTCCGCCTTTTTTAAATTTTTTAGATCATTTCTAGTTTTTGTGCAAATTTCTGCTTCTTTCTGCCTAATTTGGCAGACATGTTCTTTCTGCTGTTTTAAGCCAATTTAAGCTTATTTTACTTTTTCAGCTACCTTTTTTTTAAAGTTTAGCTAATTTCAGCTGTTTTCAGATGAATTTGAGGTTTTCTTGGTTATTCCTTCTTCTTTCAGCCTAATTATCTTCTTTCTGCCAATTTCAGCATGTTATGCTCCTTACAGCTTTTTAAGCTAGTTTCAGTTTTTTCTGCTATTTCAGCAACTATTAAGCTGTTTTCATGCAAAATCTAGCCTTTTCAGCTAATTCCACTTTTTTTTTTTTTTTAGCTCATTTCATCTCTTTCCACTTCCCTCTCGTAGGTTAAGATCTGTCTGACTTTTCGGCTACTTTTTTTTTTTTTTTAGATCTTTTTAGCTACAGTAATTTCCTAATCATTGTGCTCATTTATGCTTATTTAAATCTAATTCAGCAAATATGTGTTCCTTCTGCTTTCTTCTGTCATTTTTGTAGGATTGTTCTTTCAGTTCAGCTACATTTCAGCATGTTTTTTTTTTAGCTACTTTCAGCTGTCTCCCAGTAAATTATTCTGCAATAAGCTATTCACACTGCATTTTCACAGGAAATGCAATTTCTCTAGTTATTCTTTTTATTTCTCATCTTTAGGTGTAACACATTGTGTTAATATTTCAGACCCCTCTTAAAGTAACACAGCCCCCTCAAACCTCATGAGTCTCTAAAGATGTTAACATTCACTTCAGGTCAGTCTAACACAATAAGTAAATATTCTAATTATTTATATATTTTAGTTATACATCTTTCTTTATCCAGACAAATCCCATTGAGATCACTGGTCACTTTTTCAAGGAAGTCCTGGGCCTGCTTCTCCTGTCCTCCATTCTCACCCTGCTGTCAGTCGATCTGTCCAACATCACGTCCTCTCTAAACTTTCAGATCGATCCATCAGAGTAAACTGCAGCATCGATTTGTCCACACGGGGGGAGGCGGTTCTGTTGACTGCTGTAAACCTCCTGTTTCCCACCTCCTCTCTGCTGTTTCTGCACATCAGCAGCACTTTGTGTTCGGCTGAAGCTGCTCACATTTCTCATGCTAATGTCGGCCTAAAGGCAGGTTGTGTTCAGACAGACATTCAAGACGGAGACACAGCAGCAGCTGAACCAACCTTCAGCAGTCATTCAGCACTCGTTCAGCAGTCTTTCAGCAGCGTGTATAAACATGGCTGTCTGAGCAGGACTGCTCTGTCTGCTGAGGTCAAACAGGTCGTGTCCTCAGAGTTCTGTACCCTCAACATTTGCAAACTAAATAAACTCAGGATGAATATTTCATTCGCTCATTATAGTATTTTTAGACTTAATGTATTTAAATACACAGAATAAATATTCAGTACTTCCTCAGGTTGTGCGAGATGTCTAAGGTTTGCATTTTGTTTATTAAGAAGTTGACACAGAATATTAAGTTCAGACGTCACGTCCACCACCCTGCTGTCAGCAGATCTCAGCTTTGTTCTGCTTTTCACAGCGAGCGTCTGGGAATCGGTTCCTTGTAGTTTTTTTAGTTGCGTCTGTGTGTCGGCTGTGATTCAGCTGATCAGACGGTCTCATTCTTCACCTGCGACAGGTGGATTTCCCCACGGTGTCTTTATTTCCTCCCACAGACGGGGAAGAATGAGTCCTGTCAGAGACGTCCCGGTTCAAGGCTGTCAGGATGGCTCCAAGTGTTCCTGTTAGAACAAAAACAACCGTCTTGACTTTAAAAATTACACCGGTGCACAACTGCTGCCTACGTTTCCCATGATGCCTTTCGGTACAACAACCTCATGGTGTTAACTCCTTAAATAAATAAAAACAACTGAAGAACATTTAATTTAAAACAATGGAGTGCACTTTTAAACTTCAAGCTTTGAGTTAACAAATAAAATCCTGGAAAATAACATTGTTGGAGCAAATATTAATGCAAAGAAAATACAATTTAAAGTTGTAAAATTTAACTTAACATGTGTTAAACTTTATTGTTTTATTTTATTATTATACCGAGATTAATTAGTTTTTTGTGGTGCCATTAAAATATTATTTTTCAATGTTCGCATAACAGCAAATGAACAAACAGTGGGCTAATTAATTACTCCATTAGTATAGCTTTTAGGTTTTAGGCTAAGCTAAGCTAACAGGCTGCAGCTCCATATTTACTGACCAATAAACAAATAAATCACTTCTATCAGAATGAAACACCAAGAGCAAAAATAACATTTATTTACTTTCAGAAATGTAAATATGTTTTTTAATTTTTTTTTATTTCAAGTGTGAATCAAAGCCTGAACCTGCTGCTGCGATCGATCAGAAAGAAACAATGTAAACCAGGACACATTCTGTGGACCGGGTTTCTGGGTCACTGAGCCCACACACACACAGGATGAGTGACACGTGTTCAGGAGCCTCGGGGGAATCTAAATATTGATCAGTCTGAAACAGTTATCTGTCTGAACAACGATGGTGATAACCAGCCATCGGACTAAAGCAGGGAACTGCGTGTTTGGTGTGTGTGTGTGTGTGTGTTGATTTCGGTCAATCGTTCTGTTTGTTTGTGACACACACACACACACACACACACCCACACACACACACACACACACACACACA
>JARVGV010001030.1:8840256-8860246 GCA_031762435.1 Hypsolebias longignatus | reverse complement strand
TTGGAAACACATTAAAACACATTAAAACACATTAAAACGGCCGTTCAAAGTTGTTTTACATTGAAAAAACGTGTTTATAAAGACGTTACCTATCAACGTTTAGTTTCGGTTTCGATTTGCGGCCGTAAATGCGGACATATGGCGCCATGTGCGTTCGGTTCCGACCTACGGCAGAATCGACCTACAAACGGTCCTTAGGTCCGGAACCCATTCGTAGGTCGAGGACAACCTGTACATTTAACTTCATGAAAATCAGCCAAAGGGGAAAAAAAATAGCCAGCTCAGTTTTTTTTCTAATTTGATTAAGAAACGTTTTAGGTGGGTCTCAAAATGTGTGAAAAACACCAGAACATCTGAACAGAACCTGAGTCGGAGAACGCAGATGTTTAACCGCATTCTGAGCAGGACTTTAATTTACATCACATCATTAATCCTGCATTTTTACGAGAATGCATGAAGCTTAATTTTCTTCAATTCTATGATTTATGTGCATTATACTTTTTTTTTTTAACCTGAAAATAAATTGTTGTCTTTGATTCATGAAGCACCAAAGCCATTTAGTTGTTTATAATTTACAGCCTAGTAAACTTGTATCTAAACTACCAGTATCTTGGATGCTAAAGGATTAAAAATAACAACAAAAAAATAATTCTGGCAATATACATATTTTTTGTAGCAACGTTTCAAGATTGTTTTTGTTGTTGGTATTGGTTCAGCATTTTGTTTGTAACAAAGCCAGTGTCCCGTTGGTTTACGTGAAAGGGGTGGAGTTAAAATTGCACAGTTACCAGATTACATGGAGGGGCGGGGCCTAAAAGATAACGGCCTTGTCATTCCCCGGTATGTTACGGAAGCCGATCCGTAGTGTAGCTCATTTGCACATGGGCTAAGAGGAATAATTCCGGGTCGCATGGCTCGTCATTGAATACGCTTAATTAAGGAAAATGTACTGGTATAAATCCGTTTATGAACAAGAACTGTATTAATTTACTTTAAAAAGTATGTGCTGTATCTCCGCTAATTTTCATGTTGCTAATTTACGCCACTCGTATTTCCGTTAAAACCATTGCTATACAGTATTTACGTCATGGTTAAAATTATATGTAGCTTCACCGCTGAGCGGTGCTGTTTCATCATGGAAATCGTTCATTCTGCATCTTGCAGGGTTTTTCCTCATTCAGGGGTCAGGTCTAATGTGCAGCATATCATCTTAACCAATGATTTGCAACAGAGATACGAGTGGCGTAAATTAGCAACATGAAGATCAGCGGAGATACAGCACATACTTTTCTAAGTAAATTAAGACAGTTTTTATTCAGAAACAACGGCGATCCGTGTGACCCGGAAGTGCACTATGGAACTTGCTTCCGTAACAGATGGGGGAATGACAGGCCTGCTGGTTTACACGGAGGGGCGGTTCTTTAGGATAATTTCTAAATTGTTTACATGGAGTGGGTGGGGCATATGGACAATGTCCTATTGGTTTTACATGAAGTGGGCGGGGTTTAGACTTGGAAACAGCTGACAGAAAATATGATCCTTTTCTGGTTTTACCTTCCAGGTTCAGGTTCTGTCCAACAGTACAACCTGTTGTCCTCCAAGCATTTTTTTTTTTTTTTAATTCACTCCCCTCCTCTTGTGTTCACTTTAGTCATTCTTCAGTCTTATGTTCACGTGTAAAAACCACCAACTTGAGGTTTGGAGCTTCTAGTTTTAAATCATAAGTGAAAAACAAATGAGGAGCCGGTCGTCTCTGAAAGGCGACAGATTCGGTCTCTTGTTGTGGACCTCACTGGCAGACATGATGACGTGTTTACAGCTGATTCAGCTGCGTTCTGCTGGTTTTAAAGTCACTGCAGCGTTTGAAGGATTCTGCTGCAGAGGGCAGAGGTCGCGTACAGAATTCCTGTCTGATCGTATGCAGCGTAATAAGAGGCAGTCAGCTGTGAAGAACCTGCTTTGATTTGATGCTTCTGTCCACGTTGTCCTCCCCTGGGCTTCATCTGAATGTTGATGCTGGAGCGTCTGCAGCCAGGCTGAACCGGGTTTAACTAACGTCTGACTCGCTGCGGCCTGTACTTGTAAATGTTGGAACTGATAACTGATCACGATCTGCTTCTCGTCTCTGGCTGATGCAAAGAAGAAACAGATAATTTTAACTCTGAGGTTTGACTCTGTTAGTTTCACTGCCGTTTGCTGGTTGAATTTACTGCAGCTGTTGGTTTTTCATTCTTCGTTGTGTGTTTCAGCTTCAGATCAGCAGTTAATAACTTTTTTACAGAACTTCAATAGAATGATGACCTGCATGGAGCACGAAGCTCCTTCATGCCTGCACAGATTTCCATCAACCAGGAGTGTCAGGATGGAGTATAAATGCTGCTTTAGTTTCATTTTCTTTAACGCTTCAGTCACATTTAGACACAAACTGCTCTGGTCCTAACTTTATATCTATTTTCAGAAGAGAAAAAAATAAATCATACATTGGCTTTACTCCTTTCTCTCTGCATTTTGACGAGGAATAGGTGCATTTTTACTCCAAATATTAAAACATTAAAATACTCGGAAAATAATATCAGCAATCGTTGTTCTGCTATTTGTCACCAGAACTGTAAACGTTGTAGAGTTTAAATGAAAATTCAAAACAGAAAAAAAAACAAAAAAACATGCAACCAATGAATAAGTCTTTCATCCTTCTTGTTTTTGTTGGTGTCAAACTTTAAAAAGCCACTAAAGTTGGGACTGTATCTCTCTGAGCTGCGACTATTGGGACTCAAAGATGTAAATTTTCCTCCAGAACTGAATTTCGAGGGTTTGTGGTCAGAACTGTGAACTAGCGCTTTAAGTTCACTGTAGAAGTGAAAATTTGAGCCATTTTTTGAAAACATTGATTGTTTATCATCATTGTGGTTTTTACAGCTGATCATTTGGGGCCACAGAAGTTTTCTTTAAGAGTAGGGTCCAGAACAAGTCAGAATACAGATCTAGACCTCATGAGGTGCTTGCAACACATGTAGGACATGTTTGACACGTCCACATTGACTCTGTGACAGTTTGACAGAAAAGTTGTTGAACAAAAATCAAGTGAAAGGACTGAGTCTTTGAGACTCACAAGGAAGTTGAGAACCATGAGAATGTTTGGGGAAGTTGAGAACCATCGAGAATGTTTGGAGACATTCTGGACACATTTTTGAGACATGTGGAAGACATGATAGAGACAATCAAGAGCCATTCAGAAGATATTCTAAAGACATTCTGGAGACATTTTGGGGACATGTGGAAGACATTTTGGAGACAATCAAGAGCCATTCTGGATATATTCACAAGTCCTTTTGGAGACATGCTGGAAACATTTTGGGGACGATCAAGAGCTATTCTGGAGATATTCTAAAGACATTTTGGAGACATTCTGGAGACATTTTGGGAACATGTGGAAGACATTTTGGAGGCAATCAGGAGCTATTCTGGAGCTATTCTGAAGACATTTTGGAGACATTCTAGCAACATTTTTGGGGACATGTGTGAAGACATTTTGGAGACAAGAGACATTCTGGAGATATTCTAAAAAGACATTTTGGGCATGTTTAGGAGACAAATGGAAGACATTTTAAAGACATGTAGGAGACAGTTGGGAGACATTCAGGTGACATTTTGGACACAGGACACATTTAGGAGACATTCCAATGAAGATTGACATTTGGGAGACATTCAAGAGACATTATGGAGCCAGTCTAGAGACATTCAGCTAACATTTTGGACATAGGACACATTTAGGAGACATTCCAATGAAGATTGACATTTGGGAGACATTCAAGAGACATTATGGAGCCAGTTTAGAGACATTCAGCTAACATTTTGGACATAGGACACATTTAGGAGACATTCCGGTGACAATTGACATTTGGGAGACGTTCAAAAGAGCTTCTGTCATCATTCAGAAGACACAACAGAGACATTATTGCTGCTCACCTCTTATCCTCCAGCAGGCTCAACCCAGTCAGGTTCTGGTTTTGGTTCTTTGGACCGTAAAGGTCTCAGGTCTCTGGACTAAACTGTTGGTTTTAGTTTTTAACATCAATTATTCATCTTATTTCTGACAGATGTAAGCTCACAGTCAGAGCATCCTTATAGTCCTTCATGTTTTAAATTAAAAAATATATATATTTTTGAAATAAAATTTTAAACAATTAACCCTCAGATGAGACATTTTTATCGTCTTCTGTTTGAGACACATTCTAAAGTGTTCTTTAGTTCAGGCCTCTTGTTGCGGTTTGGTTCATTTCCAGCATGTATTACTCATTAGTCAGTTTATTATTAGTCAGTTTTTTATTAGTCAGTTTTTTATTAGTCAGTTTCTTATTAGTCAGTTTCTGAGAAACTCCCACACCATCAGTTTTTTGTGGAAGTGATTGTTTCCTCTTTTCTGTTTCTTTACGTTAAAACAGTCACGACACCTTTTGAACTCAGGGCAGCAGGAGGGTTAAGACTTGATGCTCTGTTAGCGTTAGCATCAAGACACTAATGAAACCTGACAGTATTAACGTTGGTTCCTGAACGCACCTCGTCCTCTGTCCTCCTGAACCTAAATTTAGCTTCCGTTCGATTCCCTCTGTGTCGAGCAGTCGATGGAACCAGCCGCTCGCCGTCGGACATCATGTCTGAACTTGAGCCCCCGGCCCCTCCCCCTCCTGCCATCCAACAGGAAGCAGCGGTGAAGACTTCCTCCTCGTCCCGTCTGCCTGCGTTAAAGTAATACATACCAGTTTGCTGAGGTGAGGAGGTTTAACGTCAGTCAGCTTCACTTTGTGAACAGATCCTGCAGGAGACAAAGGTCAAAGGTCACCACACAGACAAGCAGGAAAATTTGGGTTCAGTTTAAATTCATTTTAAATTTTTGTGTTGGCCTAAGTGTCAAACTGAACATTTTTTTTAAATTAAATTAGGAGTTTTTATAATTTATGATTTAATTTGGATCAAACCCATTGTTTTTATTTTTAGTATGTCATGTTTTTAATATAAACAATATAAAACATAGGTTTTATTTTACGTTCATTACTACAAGGTCCGATTTTAATAATGAAATGAAAAAAAAAAATATTTCAAACGATCTATAAATCAGCTGTTTCTGGCCGTGGTGTCAAAGAAGTGCTGCTGGGATGAACTAAAAAAATCTGTTAAACTAAACAAAACTTTTCAGTTCTCGTTCATTTCCTGTTTTTCTTCGTTGCTAGCAGTTTTTCTCTCGCTCTAAATCTGCTACTCGGAGACGGCGGAGCCTGCAGTCACGGAGGCGGGGCCTGAAGCAGGGAAAGAGGTGGAGCCTGCTTGAGTTTTCAGGATGGGAGGGGCAAAGAGGGTTTGATGTGTTTTAAGAAGTTGGGAAAAGCCAAACTTTTATTTTGTTAGATTTAGACGGCTATTATTCTGGAGTTGTACAAAGAACAGTTCTTGATTTATCATAAGTACTCGTTAAATCTCTCAGTTTACGTTAAATTAACTCCAGAAAGCTCAGGCTCCTGCGATGTAGTGTTTTTACAAACGTTGGTAAGAAAAAAGTTTGAACCCATCGCCCTCCTTCAGCACGAAGTCAGTCGGGTTGAAAACTTTACTGACATGTCCATGAAAGGTTGAAGGTCATGAGAGATCCAGAGCTGATATGTAAGCTCCTGAGTGACCGTTTCAGATCAGATCAACACAAAATCCACTTAGCTCTCAAACTGAGCTGAACCAGAACCATCATGAAGTCGCTCGGCTCTTTTCCTGCTGTGTTTGGTGGTTTTTGCTCCTGGTAGTTTTTGGTATGACTCCAAAATATTCCCCTCCCTGTAGTTTAGTAAAGTTCTTATTGACGGATAACATTCAGCATCTGGATGGACATTAAATAAAGCACCCAACCTAATCCCAAAACTACATTTGTTTAGCTTGAAAAACCTCCATGGAGCGTGGATCGAGGAAAATTTAGTTGATCAGAGTCTCATGAACCGGTTCACCTTCGATTATACCACAGCCGTGTTTCATGTTCTTTCCAATACTCGTGTTTACCACTGGTTGGTGTGACCCGATGGGTTTTAGCATTTCATTCTGAGCTCTCAGTAACAAACCAGAGAGAAGATGTCTAACTTCACTCAGAGAGAGCTTTTCCACAGTCCACTGGTTTCCAACAGTCTGCAGGATAAAAACCAACAGTGCGGTTCTCTGGATTAAAACTGGAGGAACGCCCTTCTCTACTCGCTGGCAGCTCTGGTTTCAGCTCATTCAGATCCCAAATTCTATCTTATTATTTCTGTCCATACTCAGACAGGCTCAGCTGGCATTTAAGATTATTGTCAGCATCACCAGAACTCTGTTTAGTTTATGATTAACCTGACGGTAGGGTCAGGGGACAGATACCGTGGTAGATTGGGGATGCATTTAAGCAGGAGTGTGCTCGTCTGCGTCTCGTTCAGGTGTAACAGCACTTTCCAGGGCGTGACCTCAGGAAAAACCTGCAGAGGTCACCGAAGAGTCCTTCGAGCCTCGTTAGCGCAACAAACATCCAGGAAGCTCTGATTCATGAATGTTGATGCAAAAAGGATCAATTTAACGTTTGTGTCATTCAGTTGGTGCATGTGGAAACTCGTAGATTTAACACAGGGTAAATAACCACTTCCTCTTAGCCTCATTTACCAGGCTAAAGCTACAACTAGCATCTAGCTGCTTGCTAATTAAATTTTGATTTTTAATTTAAAATGAATGAGCATCATCTTAACAATCAGCTCCACCTTCATGGGTTAGTTATTTTATTTTGCTTCAATATTTTTTCACAATGAGTAGCCTTTAGCTCATTAGCCGTTATCGTTAGCCAAGAACTAGCCGACAAATATCTCTGCAGAAGTCTGAAAAAAAAGACCCTAAATTGATTTTATTGTTGCTCAGAAATGAGCTGAAAAATAAATTTTACGGGATTAATGTATAAATGCAGTCAGACGCAAGTTAGCATGGTGCTAATTGTTAGCTGCACAGATTCCAGAAGAAACTTTTTTTTTACTTTAACTTTTATTGAACAGGTTTATTTGTGTTCTTGTTCCGTTCAGCCTTTATTTAGGCAGGTTAATCCCACTGATCCTCGAGGACTCATTTACAAGAGAGACCTGCTTTAATCAAAGAATGATTGTAATTGTAAACTTGTTCCTCTCAGGTGGTACACGTTGGACCTTGTGGTTCTTAAGTTCTTGTTGAGGTCTCTGAGGTTCTGTCAGACCTGCTGTTTGCTAAATGAAGTTTTTGATGGCTCCTCTGGCGTGACTTCACGCACTCCTGACTCAATTTATCTGAAAGGTTTTGTTCTGAGGAAGTCTCAGAACCGGTTCTATGGAGGACTGTTTAGGATGTTCCTGTTCTACATATTTGGACACATACCGTTGCGTGTGTGCATCTGCAGCCGCTTCTCTGGGTTTGGACCAGGTTTTCAGCTCAGGAACCTGTTAGTTTGTTCTGGTTTCAGGCCTGAAGGGTTTCTGTTCTGGTTCTGAAGATTTATTCCTCCGAGCATCACTTCTTGTCTTTGCTCCTGGTTCTGTTTTCTTTGACAGACTAAATATCACACTGACAAACCTCATACACACACCCTCTGTGTGTAGTGTGTACAGGGTGTGTGTCCATTCACGCCTGTGTGTGTGTGTGTGTGCGTGCAGCAGAGCAGCTGGGCAGAGCCGATCCATCCCTGCCACCTTCGCTTCTGCAGACTGGATGTCTGTTTCTGTGTGTGCTCCTTCACCACACACATGCTTAATTAATTTTCAACATGGCTGGGTTTAAGCTGTGTGTGTGTGTGAGAGAGAGTGTGTGTGTGTAGCAGGGAAGGTAGCTGCCGTCAATACTAATTTGGTACGCGAGGAAACAAATGTATTTAATTCCTGGTTGTCTTGTCCTGTTTTCTTCTTCCTCTCCCCCTCATTCTTCCCTTCTCTCTTTATTTCCCTCCCTCCCCCCGCCTCCCCACCTCCCCCCATGCCTCCCAGGCTGATAGCCTTCAGCGCTGCAAAGGGAATTTTAATGCAACTCCTGCTTCACTGTGAAGGGATGAATATTTAAAACACTGAAACTCTGACTGGAGCAATAAAAGGAGAAGGACATATCCCTAATTTGTCACGTGCACACACGCGCGTGCACACACGCGCACACACATGCACAGAGCAGTGTATTAATGTGAAACACTGACTTCATGTCAGGTTTCCTGTGAACCCGTCCAACTGGTCTGATTGGAGATCGGGTTGTTTTTGTCTCCTGTCAGGGTGCAGAGATGAGACTGGTTGCCATGGTTACAGTTCGAAAGCTTTCACTCCAGGCGTGACACGAGTGGAGATGGCCCTTTTCTGTCTCCTCTCCTGACTCGGGAATGTTCCCGCTCTGCTCCGGTTCTGCGTCATGATCCGGTCGGACCTTCGTTTTGTGGCGGCTCGCTCCTACAGAGCCTCCTGTGGCCTCAGCTGCAGAGGTGGAGGCCGACCTGTGGCTGCTCTGACCCACCTGAGCCAGATGTTCTGTTGGGTTTGCTCTTCTCTTCCTGATCTTTATTGAAACATGACTTCACTGCTGGTTCTGCTGATGGACACGTCTCCTGGTTAGTCCATGGTTTTAACTGTTTTTGTATAAAAACATTTGATTTTTGCCTCCAACACAGTTTTTGACAACATAGCTCCTTATTAATATTCACTTCTTGTTCCTTCATTTACACCACAATTTTCAATCTGAACTGAGAGCAGCTTTAAACAAACAAACAAACAAACATAAAATAAATCACTCCAGAATAATGAGATTGGACCTTTGGTAGCAGAACATCTTAAGACGGGGATTAAGTTCACTAAAAATGGTGAGAAAAAAAAGAAAAAAAAACTCTTCTTATTTCCACAGTTTTATTATCAAAACAATGTTTTTAAAAATCAGATTACCGGTCGGTTAATCCAGCTGAATGTTTTTAGCTGCAGTAAAGTGTTCAACATTTCTGCAGCACTTTGGTTTCTTTACAGAAATGAATTTACATCTGACAGATAAATAACATCCTAAGTTTAAAACTGGAGTTCAACTTCAGAATAATTTAGTTAAAATGCTAAAAGCGTGAGAACATCAAGTGCTCTGACATTAAAGTTGAATCTGAAATGTTCAGCTCAAGTCTCAGGTGTTTGCTCCTGATGAATTGACAGGTCGTTATGATTTTTAACTACTTTAACCCAATTCATAAACATGTCAGCAGATTGAGATGTCTTCTGAATTATTTCTGCATCTTCAAAGCAGCTTGGAGAGAAAGTTAAAGTGGACACCAGAGTTTACCCAAGGTTAACCTGAAGCATTTCCTCAGAACTCTTCAGTTGTTTTCTTCTTTTTCAACGAACAAAAGAGCACGGAGAGGAGAGCAACAGGTGAGCTGAAGTCTGTTGTCATAGAAACAACCGGTGCCGTCAATCTTTATTTGCAAAAAAAAAAAAAGAAAACTGCCTCAGGCCTGACTTTTACCATAAACACAACGACTGAATCCCCACCTGCTCTGCATTCAACACGTTTAAACACTTCTGAGAGAAGAATAAAGTTCAAAATGATCTCGAGAGTCTCAGGAGAACAGCAGGAGGACAGGTGGAACAGGTGAGGCTTTCAGCTAGCAGCTAAAACTGAACAAACAGCTGATTTTTAATGTTAGAGGAGGATCATTTAAAGTTTCAGTTTGTTGTTTTTACTGGAACTGACGTCAGTGTTCTCCTGAAAATGTTCCTGAAAACACTCAAATCTGAACAAAACAAATTGTTTTCTGCTAAAAAAAAATGAGTGAAGTTACAGCTGAACCAGTGCTGAAAACTGCTGAACTCTGCTGTACCACTGCTGAAATCAGCTGAAGAAGCTCGCATCTGCTGAAGTCCACTGCTGACATTTGCTGAAGAATCTGAAACTGAGCTGTGAACACTAAAAGGAGCAGAACATTAGCTGATAGCAGCAAAACACGAGCCTTAAGCTAAACGAAACAGAACAATAGCTAAAAGCTCAAAGGTTCAGACATAAGCTAAAAGTTAAAATAAGCATACATTAGCTAAAAGTTTAAAGGAGCAAACAGCTAACATTTAAAACGAGCAGACACTAGCTAAATGCTAAAAGGAGCAGAACACTAGCTGATAACAGCAAAACACAAGGCTTAAGCTAAAAGCTCAAATAAGCATACATTAGCTAAAATTTAAAAGGAGCAAACAGCTAACATTGAAATGAGCAGACACTGGCTAAATGCTAAAAGGAGCATATACTAGCTAAAAGTTAAAAGGAGCAAACCACTAACATTCAAAATGAGCAAACTAGTTAAATGCTAAAATAAGCAAACGTTAGCTAAAAGTTAAAAGGAGCAAAAAGCTAACATTCAAAATGAGCAGACACCAGCTAAATGCAAAAAAAAAAAAAAAAAGAAGAAATGAGCTAAAAGCTAATGTGAGCAAACACAAGCTAAAAACTAAAGCAAACATTAGCTAAAAGCTAACTGTAGAAAACTAGAAAACGAGATGATTTTTCTGCTGCAGTGTGAATTCTGAGTGTTCTGGCCCAGTGGGCCGGTGGCTGTTCTGAACAGTTGAAACCTGTCCAGTGTTCACGTGGACGCTCTGTAGAACTCTGCTCCTTTTAGTTGTTGTTTTGTTGCCCACACTGTCCACCTGGGCAGCCGCCCCGTGGTTCAGATCAAATCTGCTGAATCAGAACTGAGGCCGATCTGGACCAGTTCTGCTCTCAGCATGGTTCCTGATGAGTTCTGTTCATCGTCTGGTCCCAGACCAGATTCAGAGGATTCTATTTAAAATCCTCAGTATTTTATTCCAGAAACATCTAATCTAGGGTTCATTATCTTCAGGCTCTGGTCTGTGGTGAATCAACGACCCTGAAGCTGAAGAATGAAGAATGTTTACTCACAAAAGAAGAAATGAGAATAAAACAGAAGACAACATCGTCTTCATCAAGTCGGTTCCCATGAAGAGATGAAAGAGAGCGGAGCCATCTGACTGGGTCTCTGTTTTGTTTTCATGGTTTCTGAGTGACTCATGGCGGGTCAAGGCGTGTGTGATGGTAGATAGAAGCAGAAGGTGATGTTAGATAACAGAAGAAGAAGAAGACGTTGAATTGAGTCTGACGGAGGACAAACTGTGTCGTTAGAGCTTCTGATAAAAAGACTGTGAAACCAGAGATCATCACAAAATCCTTCAGCTATGAAAAAGACAATTTGCTGTTTCAATTGATCTGCGCTCCGGAGACTGTGTGTCAGTGTGTGTGTGTTTGTGTGTGCGTGTGTGTGTGCGCGCGTGGTATGCGATCCCCTCCAGGTGTATTGGGTGATAGATCAGCTTTCGTTCAGTGCGTCTGCAGCGCCTCAGCTTCCTGTTCAGAGGGGAAGTGGAGCTGAAAAACGAGAGAGGAGAGAAAACCGGTTTGATGCTTCATCACCTTCTGCTGACATCACCATCATCTTCCTCAGAAACTGTGCCTTGTTCCTCTGAACTGAATCACGTTGAAGCTGACTCCCTCGGCATGCTGGGAGAATCTGCTGACGGCTGCACGCAGGAAGGAGAATCTGGAGCATCCTGCGCTCTCCCAGAAACAGATGAGTCTAGTTCGCTCCTGGACTCGTCGTCCACCTGCCTCCTGACCGTCCTCCTCTTCTTTCTTCTGCCCTTCTTTTCTTTCACTCCCTTCTTTTATCCTACTTTTTTCTTCCTGCTCTCCCCCCTGGAGTACGAGGCGGTGCAGAAAGGTCAGAGTTGGAAAAAGGGAGGATTTTATTCCCGATTCGCTGATGCACACAAACATATTCCAACAAACTGGACAAACTTTAAAGAAACCAAATCTGTCCCTGGAAGAAAAAAAAAAAGTAACAAAAAAAATGCTCTTTTAGCAGTTTTCTTCTGACAGCTGAAACGTTAGCCTGACAGGATGGCAAACTGCAACTCAGCAGATCAGGAGGCAGCGAGTCCTCGCTCTATGTTAAACGCAGTCACATTAAAAAAAAAAAAAAAAAAAGGTTCTGACGCCACGCTGCCAAGCACCGGAGTGTAATTCAATTTCATCTCTGTAAAAGAGAGCTTTGACATTATTGTGTCAGAGGAAGTATAAGCTGCTCGGCCTTAAAGGCGAAACTGCATCATCTTCCTCATCATCATCGACGTCTCTGACCAATCAGAGGCAGAGGATGCGATGATGGCTGAGCTTTTATTATTTCATAAGTCTCAGCTCTGTGATGATCAACGTGTTCATGGATTCAGAGCTGTTAGCAGAAGAATATCAATCCTGCTTTGTATTACTTTAAGATGTTGGACAACAACAACAAAATCTTCAGGATTACATCAGTTAGAGTCAAAGGTCACAGAAAATAAACTAAATAGACAAGATTAGATCAGTTAGAGTCAAAGGTCAAAGAAAATAAGTGAGGTAGGATTTATGAGCTGGACCAGTTCCCTCCGGGTCGGGCCGAGTCTCAAAGAGAGGTCAGGTTTCTGGGAGCCTTGTTCCTGAGTGATGGACATGGACTGACTGATCGGAGTCTCTTCTGCAGTAACGAGAATGTTGCTCCGGTTTGCGGTGTTGCAAGAATAATAGCGACAGGAAATCACAGTTTGGTTTTGTCAGTTTTTTTATGAATGGAATATGGAGCAGGAAGTCTCAGAAATGAGTCCAGTTGGCAGAATGTGTCAAAGCTGAGATAGTGTTTTTATAAAATCTAGATCTTATCAAAGAAACATGAAGTCTTATCGGTGGAAGGAGCAGTTTGACCTGATGTCAGAATGTGATTGCACTCCAGATTATAATTCTGCTGCAACTAGTGAAGACACGGGACTAAATTTTGTTACAGTAGAAAAGGCTTAACATGAATTTAAAATCTAAAATGGCTTTAACTCTGTTTTACAAATTGATTTGACAATCAAATCAACTTCATGCATTGAGCACATTGAAATCAGAGTTCTGCACAAACCATAAAACAATTCAAAGATAAAAATAGAAGATAAAAATTACAGTGTATTCAGAAAAAAAAATAAATAAAACATTGAGTATAAAAGCTAGTTAAAAGGCAAACCATTAATTTCAAATAAAAGGTAATGACATATTTTTGTGCCTCAAAACAAATATATGCAGATGTGGAGGTCATCTAAAATTTTAAGAAAGCTTCATTAACAGTGAACTTCATTAAGATCAAACGTAAACATTTCTACTAAAGTGTTATTTAAAACAAATAAACGGGTATCCTAGTGTTGGTCCCTGAGGAATACCTCTGAAACAACAGTTTTTGTTTTCTGTCAGAGGCTTTCTTTTACAGAAACATTAAAGCTGTAGGTGTAGATCAGGATTATATAAGCTACGCCGTTTTGTCTCTGATAACCGGTGGTTCTGAACTGCGTGCAGCTCTGCCTCCTGAGGCTGAAGGACATCATTAACCTCCATTTGACTCCTGATTGTACAGCTTATTTCAGACACAGCAGCTTGAACAGAGGCCCAGATGTCAGCACCGTGGAAGCAGTCTGTGTGGAGTTCAGGGTTAAGTTTTTCAGATCAACTCTGGCAGCTCTCGTGTGATGTTCACCGCTGAGCTCAAGTGGCCCGCTGGAAAAACACCTGAAACTGGGGCAGCCAATAAAGGGAGTGCAGACAAACAGCTCCGTTTTGTCTGGATCTTTGAGCGTGTCAGCTTTTTGAGATAATCTGCAACCTGTTGGTAAAGATCTGGAGCACCTCAGCATCCCTCTGACACCCGATTTCAGGAACATTCATCCTGTCAGAGCTGAAGGTCTGAACTGAAGGTCAGATCTGAGGCTTGAAACTGAAGGTCAGAGCTGAGGGTCAGATGTTAGAGTTGGAGATCAGGCTTGGGTGTTTTTAGACTGTGGTCAGTGATTGGCTGGTTATGTTTACCTCACTGGGTCGTTAGAATTGTCTCAAATTGTCAGGGTTGAACTTCATTAGTTGGTATTGAGAAAAAAAAATCACATACAATGATTCCAGGTTGAATGCATCCTCCAGTTTTCTACGAGGTTCTGTTAGGAAGGGATTAACATTTCAGTGTTAGGGAGGAGGGGTTGCAGATATTCCCTGTGGTTTCTTGTAATTTAAAATCTCTGTCCTGAATAAGGGTTTAGATTGTAAAATAGCAGGAAATGACTGAAAATGGTCTGTGAAATCTACTTAGAAACTATTAGGAAAAACACTTTTTTTTCTTGAGGAGTTCGGTGGTAGAAGTCTTCGATTACGTCACAAACTGGACCGAGCCCTAATCAGAACAAATGACCTGAATGAATGGAAAACACTGATACTTTAATTCACTAATGGCTTTAATTTATTCTGGATTAGGCTCCAACTAGACCCATAAGTCAGTGGTAACCTGTTAGAGCAGGCAGAAACTTTATTTATTTATTTATTTATTTATTTATTTTTTACTGACAAGTGAATACAAATAGTTTTATTTTGTTTTAATTCAATGATTTAATAATTTGTCTACACATCCAGTTGAATTTTGTCTGGATCCCAGCTGAAAACTTTTAGAACACCAAGTTGGATAACTCTGATCTAAAACATGTCAGGCTGGAGGATTTTTACAGATTTTACCACAGAACTCCATCACACTGGGCTTGAACTAGTTGCTGGTGAGCGGTCTTCATGAAGGAGTCTCCAGGGTCTTGAGACTTTCTCCAAGTTGCAGCGGTGCACAGTCCTGTCGCCTGACTTTTGAACGTAGAAAAAAAAAAAAATCAATGTGGGCATCTCCAGCTCCCCTTGAACTCTCCAGAGTTTTGCTGCAGATGTCTCCAACCCATCTTCAGATATATAGAACTGTATTTGGACTCCTGCAGGAGGACAGACATAATCTGAGGTCTAAAATCCCATTGACAATGAAAGGAAGTTGCTAAAAACTGGTTCAACGTTGTCTATCTTCATTCCTTAAGTTTACTACAGCAGATTAAACCAACATCGTCCAGTTGTCACAGCTCAGAGATCAGGCGTCGTACTTTGAGCTGTCTAAACTTTTCAGCTTTTTCAAACTCTTCTTTTTTCCTCATTCTCTACACTGTATCTGCAGTTTATTCACCCAAACTTAGGTATTTTTTAATACTTTAGTTTATTCCAACAGAAAGTCCTGAATTCCTGTTTGTATTTCTGGCAACAGCTGCTTTGGCAACCTTCAACACTTCTTGTTCAAACTAAAATTTGAAAGTTGATCCATATTTAATTAAAGTTGCATCTTCCTACTTTGCATTTCTTTATGGTTAAGATAAAAACAGAATTACATTTTTTTTAATACCTGAGAAAACTGTCTTTTGATACATCAACGTGAACTTTTATAGATCAAGACAAAATCTTTCAGTTTATTTATTTATTTATTTATTTTGATTGAGCTGTTTTATTGATCCTGAGTTGTTTCTGTAACGGAACTCTGAAACTCTTCACTCTGTTGGCTCATTGCTCAACATTTACCAGGAGGTGTTGTCACTATTGACAAAGTCTGAGTTAATCTATTTCTATCATGTCTGGCTGCTGGCAGGAGCTTTCCTCCTCCTCCTCCTTCTCTGTATATCAGTGTTTAAGTGTGGAGGTAAGAGGAGCTGAGGAGGAAGTATCTCCTCCTCCTCCGCTGGTAAGACAAGCTGTACCCCCGTCAGCATCTGACCGATGGTTGTTCGTTCACCAACCCTGACCCTCCTCGTA
This sequence comes from Hypsolebias longignatus, assembly GCA_031762435.1. NCBI lineage: Eukaryota > Metazoa > Chordata > Actinopteri > Cyprinodontiformes > Rivulidae > Hypsolebias > Hypsolebias longignatus. The sequence goes on along the minus strand of JARVGV010001030.1, from coordinate 8,844,559 downwards.
CCTGACACCATGAGGAGAAGGAGGTTTCAGCTTCCACCCGACACACACTGCACTGCTCCCACTTTGTGTCAATATTGGTCCACATGCAGACGTTGACCTTTGACCTGGGCCTGCCTTGCCTGCTGAAAACCATGTTGCGAGGAGAGAAAGAGGCGCTCCATTTATTTGTTTGTGATTTAATTCTGTGTGCAGAGAGAGATGTTTAAATGTTAAAGTGATGGGGATGAAGGTGTCATTCACAGTTCGGTGACAGTGTGTGTGTGTGTGTGTGTGTATGTGTGTGTGTGTGTGTGTGTGTGTGTGTGTCCTGTTTGAAATTCTGCTCGTCTGTTATCTGACTCCATCCAGGAATTCCAAAGCCAGATGGATGGAGACACATGAATGAGTGAAAATGTGACTTTCTGAGCGTTTTATTGTTTCTGTCAGTTCAGTTTCATTTAACTGGGCAGCAAAGTCAAACATTCTGTCTTTTCGTATGACCCACATTATTCCAGCACCATTTTTTGACCCATAATGCATCAGGGCTTTATGTTGAAATGTTTTGCTTTAATCTCATTAATCCCACTTGTCAGAGCTATTTAATGTTTTCTGCATGTTGGGCCTGTCGCGATAAACAATAAATCAATTAATCATATGAGAAATCAATTAATCGTATGAGAAATTAAAATGATCAACCTCATTTTCATCAGCTTTATTGTTTCTTTGTGTCTTTTTCTACTGAAGGCACTGGATGACAAAAGGTCCAACTCTGGTGTTTTTCACTGACCCCCCTCACTTTCTCTTTTCACTTTAAAATCTGTTTTAACCGTCCAAAATCATGTTTTTGAATTGTTAAAAGCAGATAAGCTGAGAAGCTAAGCTACGAGCTAAGCTAACAGGCCGACCTCTGGAAAAAAAAAAAAAACCTGTCTTGTCGAAGCTCCAAAATTCACGGTTGAAACCTGTGCCTTCGTGTAAAATGTTTTTCTCTGCAAAAAGAAGCTGAGAACTTGTTTACTGATTTTTATTTTTTATAAAAGCTTTGTGTGAAAAATGCTATGCTAAAGAGCTCAAACCACACTGTCTGCCATTTTGAGAAATAAAAGGAAGGAGAGACAGCCATGTCATGTCAAGAGGCCTCACTCCCATTTTTCTTAGACACGCTGCTGCTCCCTCACTATCCATTCTTCAGTTCAAACAGTCTTATATTGCCATCCAGTGATCAAAAAAGGTACTACACTCAAAACAAATTAATCAACATATCTTTTTAAATTTGACAATAATTACTAATTATTGTCAAATTTCAAACAATATATTGTTTATTGCAATAATTTCTGAGACAATCGTCCAGCAAAATTTGTTAGCGTGACTGGCCCACTACATGTTCACGCCAATGCCTGCTGGAGTCCTAGATGATGTAATGATATGGTTTAAGAGTTGGCAGTCCTACACCCAGCCTAATCTAAAATACTGAACTGTCCAATAATTTAAATTAATTTAAACTCTATAAGGAATTGTCCTGTTAAGTTCTCATTAAGTCTATAATCACAATGTGTTCAATACTAAGAGTCATAACAGTTAAACCGTTAAGCAGCCATTAGGAGACTATCCTGCTCTTCATCAAAATGTCTGCAATGTTTCACATCAACCCAAACAGAAGGTCCATCACTCTGTGGTTCTGTGCCCCATCACAAATAAGAAGCCTCCTGCAATGAAAAGTCTTGTCTAATGAGAAGTAATGACCAATGAGAAAATAATAAAAATGGTAACCTTTGACTTCCACTGAAAATTTTCTGTTAAATTCAATTATTCTGGACGTTGACCTGGATACTCCAGTCTGTGATGATGTCATCATCAAGTCAGTCAACATTCAGCTGCACAGCTGACTCCAAACGTTAAAGGGGCTTCGTGTCAAGAAGGTAAATAATATTTCAGACGTGGCGATCAGCGGGAACATTACTATGATCAAAGTCGTAAAACTCTGATTAGACGAGCCTTTTAATGTCTTGTAGGTGGTGGGCGGGGCTCTGCGTGAGACGTTTATTTGTCTTTCTCGTCATTAATCCGTCCGTCTGTCTGTAGCTGCAGCTGCCAGCTGGCAGCACCTCTGTGGGCTCATCAATAAGACGGATATATTGGAGATTGATGATGCCGTCTAACGGGGAAGAAGCCGTCGGCCTGACGGATTATCTTCCTGCAGAGGGAGAAAGAATCAAAACAGACAGGATACCACTTCAGCCCTGCTCGCAGTGTTTGTGCTAAGCTAACGCTAATGAACATGGTCAAAGGTTTCACCGTGCATGCCGGTTTGTTTTCAGATTGTTCATATGTGGGACCTTGAAGGATTAGAATGTGTTGTTCTGTGGATCGCAGAGTTAATACTTTATTTATCAGAGTTTTACATCATCTCCAGCTACAGGAAATGTTTACGCAGAACAACACTTTAAAGATCAGTCATACAGGAAGTAGAGTTAGAAGTCATAGAGAAGACATGTTGGGTACATCCTATCCATTGTTCTATTTTGTCGAGCCGACGGTTTAGTTTTATTATCTTCAACAAAAAAACTTTGATCTTGAGTTTACGATTGTGTATGTTATTTCCACCCATCCTTACTGTTTTTTAAGTTTAGTATGAAATACGTTTTAAAGTGGATTTGTCACTTGACCAGTGGATAAGCTGGAGATCAGCTACAGAAACAAGAAGTGGGGATGTGTTGGTGTTTTCTGACAGACATGCAGAAATGAGTTGTGCTGTAAGAGGAATGGACACAGCTATATTCATAAATGGATTTATGAAGGATCCTCACAGCAGAGCTGGGGTGTGTGACATAAAACCCCTTTTCAGCTCAGCGTTTGATATTTTGGTGTTGGTTAAACAGAAGAGCAGCTGCTGGGCAGGTTTACAACTAGACTCTACTGTTTGCTGTCTGGAGGCTAAATGAAGCTTCATGTTTACAACACAAACACACTTAAAGGCTGCAAGTCTGACCCTCAACACAACTTTAGCTTGTTTTTTTCAGACGACACCAGTCAGGTCTGATTTGTGATGTTCTGATGTTCTGCTGCTGGCTATCTTCGCTCTGTCTGCAGACCAGAAACAGGACAACTGAAAGTCAGACTTTATGTTTAACGTTAAGGAGTGAAATGATCAAAACGGTTTCTTCATAGCACAGTGTCACTCTCTGTGTGAGTGTGTGTGTCTGTGTGTTGTCATGATGGAGGAAGTTAAGAGCTCCTTAAAGACAGGGAGTAGAGGGTAATTGGCTGCTGTTTGTGTTGACTCTCAAGTGTTTGTGTCGTCGTTTTGTTTGGGACCAAATAAAGATGGCGGTTGCCTCAACACGCTGCCATAACAAAGAACCCAGCCATTTGTTTTGATGGATGACAGCGACGTGACGAAGTGTTTCAGAATCAGCAGCTGTGAGACTGATTTTCAGGCATCACTTTGTGTTCTCTTGGTTTTAAAAGATTTGTAAACTTGAATGAGGCTCACACTTCATCTTCACTGGAAAATCAGTAGAAAGGATGGACACAGCTGACCAAAATCACCTTCAGCTTGATGATGTCATACTCATTCAACCTTTGTTTAGGCATTTAGGTCACATGGAGCCTAGAAGACTCATTTACAAGTGAGCTCTGCTTAGACAGACAAAAAGTAATGAAAGTGGACACATTAGAAATTGGAGGCAAAAATTGTAATCTTATTAAAATACTGTACTTTTAATAAGATCTCTCTCTAAGAATGTCCAGAGGACCAGACTTAACTTTGTATTTTTTTAGACTTTTAATAAGAGTTTATTGTAAAGACAGTTTAACCAGGTCAGAAAAAAAACAAACAAACAACTGGATGTGTTTTCTTGTTGAAAATGTTTCTTCTCATTTGACAAACTCTCTACGACTCAAACGTGAAAAGTTCAGAGTTCTTTTGAACCTGTAGTGAGATGAACTCACATGCAAATCACTCTCCTCTTCCTTCTTTACTATCCTGGTCCACCTGAAAAGTTTTGGTCACAGGTTGGCTTGGTTTGGTATGAGATCTGAAGTGGAGGTGCCAACATCTAGTATTTTATTCATAACAGAATACAAATCACAGATCAAAAGTTTAAACTGAGAGAATGTTTCATTTTAAGGGAAAAACATGTTTCAATATTTCATGGCGTCATCAAATCCCAAAAAGTTGGGACAAGTCCATTTTTACCACTGTGTGCATCCCCCCTTCTTCTTCCAACACCCAACAGATGTCTGGAGACAGAGGAGACCAGTTTCTCCAGTTTAGAAATAGGAATGTTCTCCCATTCATGTCTAATACAGGCCTCTAACTGTT
>JARVGV010001030.1:8819924-8830797 GCA_031762435.1 Hypsolebias longignatus | reverse complement strand
CATCCATCCATCCATCCATCCATCCATCCATCCATCCATCCATCCATCCATCCATCCATCCATCCATCTTTACCCACATTTCTTGGGGTCTTGTTGAGCTGGTCTCAGTTTTTGGTTGTGAGGTGGGAAGCACCTGCACAAATCTCCAGTTCTGCTGAAACCTATTTTCTTTAAGTCTCTACAATATAAACACTAAGGTTCCCACTGAGGTCTCCTTGAAACATGTGTTGTCGTTTGTCCCCTGAACCTGCTGTGAAAACCTTTTTCAGAATTTTACGAGTTAAAAATCTTAAAGCTAAATGAGTTGACAGACCTACAGACGTCTGGACGTCTCATAGTAACATTGATTTAGTGTTGAAGCAGGACGACAGCTGAGTTCTGTCCTTCTCCACTTTTTTTAATATCTTCACCTTCCTCTCAATCATTCATCCTCCCTGGTTTTGTCCTAGAGCCAATTATCCTCCTCTGCAGCAGCCTTCATGCCTACAGGAGGAGAAGGAGGAGGAGGAGCTGTCAGGTGGGAACCTCTTCATCACATTGTTCTGCTGCTGTTCTGATCTGTACCATAAATAAGGATGCAGACAGAAGGCGGTAATGACACGTAAAGCTGTGATCATGTAAACAAGCTGCACACAGATAGGTTTTGCAGAGATCCATCCACAAAAGAAACAGTTGGAGCAACGTAAACAAAAGTTCAAACCTGGTGTAAAATTAGGTTCTCGCTTATCTGGAGCTGTTTGTGGAGTTTTAGGGTTTATTTCTGGGTCGAAGCTCTGGGAGTCGAGCTCGCTGCAGTGCAGGGGAGCGCACGTGTTCCTATGAATAAAATAGTTGTGTAGAAGTGTGTAAACGTGCACGGCACCTCTGGGACAGTGGGTTTTACAACCATGTTCATGTCTGTGAGGCTAAACAGACTGTTGACATCTGCGCCCATGTCCTCCGGCTCTGAACGAGTTCATCCACAGTGAAGGCTGCTCCAGACGGGACTTTCTCAACTGCTTGTGTTTTTCTGACAGGTTTGATACAATTAAACAAATGTTTTGCTCTTCATTCATCTGCCTACACACAAACTCTTTTAGAAAACTACATTTGGTCGTTCGTGCAGGAGGTTTCTTTCTCACAGATGACTTTCTATCAGCTCTGGGTCACAGCTGTATTTCTACAGCGTGTTTAGATCTGTGCAGTAAAATAACGTCACATCTCCCCTTCCTGTATCTGCTGTTCTAACAGACGCAGCTGGTCTCCAGCAGGGTGACACACATTTATTAGTTGAGTGGATTCTGGAACCACAGTAATAGAAGTTACATTAACATGACAGTAACTAAACTAAGCTGTCTGCTCTGCCACTGTAATGTTTTGAAAGCTGTGATGTGTTTAAGTGTTGTAGGAATTTCCATCTCTCATCTTTCTTCTCCATCTAGTTGAAGCTGTGTATCAGGGGTTTGTTCCTTTGTGTTCTTGGTAGATGTACCTTGTTCATGATGTCACACGGCTGCTGCTGTGAACAGACTGTACTGTTGGAGAACAAAATACTGGAAAAACAACTAGATGGTTACAACATGACAATGCAACAAACACCATTATGTTGCCTACACCATGCTAACACCATAGCATACATCATGCTAACACTATAGCACACACCATGCTAACTCTTTAGCGTGCATCATGCTAAGACTGTAGCATACATCATGATAACAATAGCATACGTCATGCAAACACTGCAGCATACACCATTCTAACATTGTAATATACATCTTGCTAACATTGTAGCATACATCATGCTAATACCATAGCATGCACATGCTAACACTGTAGTATACGCCATGCTAACACTATAGCACACACCACACTAACACTGTAGCGTACATCATGCTAACACTGTAGCATACATCATGCAAACACTGCAGCATACACCATTCCAACACTGTAATATACATCTTGCTAACATTGTAGCATACATCATGCTAACACCGTAACAAACACATGCTAACACTGTAATATCTATCTTGCTAACATTGTAGCTTACATCATTCTAACACTGTAGTATACACCATGCTAACACTATAGCACACACTATGCTTAACACTGTAGCGTACATCGTGCTAACACTGTAGCATACATCATGTTAACACTACAACATACACCACACTAACACTGTAATATACATCATGCTAGCACCATAGCATACACCATGCTAACATTAGCATATATCATGCTAACACCATAGTGTATACCATGCAAACACTATAGCATATGTCATGCTTCCAGCCACTTATCCCATTGCCAACAAAACACATCATGAACGTTAACGTTAAAATGTCACAAAACCGGAATTTTTACAACACAAACTTCTTCACTTTAGCTTTTGAATTAAATAAAAAAAAATACTCCAACATTTAAGTCAAGATACTGTGTGATCGTAGCAATATGTTAAGTTAATTTTAATCTGTTTTATCTTTCCAAGTCCCTGATGAGGTTTAGGACTTAAGTCTGTCTGAAGCCTGACTTTAAAGCAGCAGTGTGTGATAAATACTGACATCTAGTGGTCAGACTATACATAGCTACAACCTGGACCTGATTTTCCTTCATACATTTTCATTCGTTTATTAACTTAATTCTTCCAGCTTTGGTTACATAAATAGCATCACAAGTTTTAACAACAAACAATTTCTGCTGTTCTGTTGCTGACTGTTCTCTAAACAGAACCCACCCTGATATGTTCAAACCATATTTAGCAAAGAAAATAAATACATTTTTATAACAATAGTTGTAATTTCATGTCAACTTTAAAGCAAATCCTTTCCTGTCATTATAAATCATTGATTTATTATCTGAAGATCTCATTTTAACCTGAGAAGTATAATTTGTAGAGGTGTGATCATTTGCCGGACATAACAGATAAATTCCTAAAAGAAACAAGTTTTGAATATATACATGTTATTATTAAAGTTCTAAATGTACAAAGAAACATTTCAAACTGAAGCTGTAGGAGAGTTTACCTTTACTTCTGTTAATTATTATTGAGCATGGACTTTGGTGTTTGCTTCTGTTAAATTATTTCTGACTTTGTTACATAATCTGACATTTTCAGCAGCATGTGGAAGAAAATCATTTGTGCTGTTTCTTTCGCTTGAACCAAAGATGACCTTTGACCTTTAACGGAACCAGAACTAGCTCTGCAATCTGAAGTCTGAATCTGTGGATCAGACCAACCACATCAGTGACAAAACAATACACATAGCAGTATAGCCCCCCCACCCCCCAAACACACACGTGCTAACCACATTACGGTACCTTTTTCATGGTGTTTTCAGTGTTAAGTTAGCATTGCTAATTGTTGGAAAGCAGCCTTTTTGTAAATGTTTTTATCAGACATTATCATCGCTCTCTATCAGGCATGAATATTTAAACAACAAATGATGCTTATTTATGTTTATTCAGTTGTAGTTCGAGTTTATAAATTTGTATATCTGTCTACTTAAGTGTTTTTATAGACATCGTAATCCAACCAGCTGCCTTCTAATGGAAGGGAATGGTTTTCTCACAGCCTCACAGCACTCTGAACCCAACAGAAACGTGAGCTTCTTAAATTATATGTCCATTCATGGATGAATCCATCTTTGTTGGTCTCTTGAGTGTTTTCTGTAGCAGTTGTGTGTGTGTGTGTGTGTGTGTGTTAAGATAAATTCAAATGCCTCTCAGTGCAACATGTGGCTCCTTTTATGTATAATGAGTACTTTGTCCTCAGCTTTGCATTTTTTAGTCATTTACTTAACAGTTCTATAAGTAGCAGCTGCTAGCTGTAGCACTTCCTGTTTAGGCTGGAAAAATAAATGATGGCAATGGTTTGAAGGATCATTTATGAAACTTTGACATGGACCAGCCCAAGACTTTCCTTAGACTCCAAACAGTATGAGTTATTGGACTGATTCATGAGGATCTATGGAGTTCTGGTGAACCAACCCGACTTGGGTTGGAGGCTTCAGTTGGAGGTGTGAGGTTCTGAAGCTTAATCTGAGCCAAATCCTGCCGGAGCAGGATCTGGGAACTCTCTCTTTTTAAAATTTATTTAAATTATTTTTTTTTTGTTACAGGGTGCGTTCCAGTAACTGTTTGCTTGGATCCAGTAACTCTCAGGTCTAATAATAATAAAGTTATGAACAAATATGACAACCCTAAATGAATTAAACCTACTGTATATTGGATATGTAATCTGAAAATAATCGCACAAACACTAATTTTAACCATAACGAGCTTCCTATAGCACATCAGAGCTGTCACTTCGCATTTCTTTTTCTAGTCTTAAAAAAAAATCTCTGATCTAAAAGTTCAAAGTCATGGGCAATTTGATTAAAAAACACAACAATATAATTAAAATGTTGTGCTACGCATAAGTTCCTGCACTTTTGTGAACAATCTGATGTTTGAATAACTGCAGGAGTTATCTGAACTGCAAAAAAGAGACAATGATTTTGGCTCATAAAGCTCTTTGTAGTGCAGTCAGAGTATTTGAAGCGATGTCGGAGCGACCAGGAAGCTTTTCTGATTTGAGCAAGAGGATTGAGAGCATCTCTTTTCTAAGCCAGTAACAAAGAGTTAAATATTAGACAGTTTTTTCTAAGTGTGGCCAAAAACTGAGCAGCACTTGTCCCAGAATGGGCACCTGCCTGACTCATGTAGCTGTGATCATTTTTCTGAGGAGCTGCAGGTGCTTTATCCACGGTACTGGTCCGAGGACGCAGGTGTACTCTGGACAGACTGAGGTGGAGTCGCTCTGTCTGAGCTTCAACATAGACTGTTCCCATCTTAGATTCAACAAAAATACAGTATTGAATGAATATGGAATAAATGACAACATTCTCAAACGGGCCAGTAAAATCTATGATTTTAATTTTGCATAAGTCAAATCTTCGACCCACCTGTCAATCAATCCAGTAGGCACGTCAGCAACTGACCAGTCGGCAACCTCAATTTGTCCTGAAGTGAACGCCCCTTACCTGCAGAGCTGCAGCACATGTGTTTTTGCAAACATAGATATTTCAATAATAGAACTTACTTTCTAGTTTCTTGTTAATCTACAGTAATAAACCTTTGTAAAATAAAAACAGAATGCAGGACATGACATCTACTTTAGTCAAAATTGTCACAACGACTCACTGTTTTACTGTGTTCAGTGTCTCGTTGTGTTCAGTGTCTCGTTGTGTTCAGTGTCTCGTTTTGTTCAGTGTCTCGTTGTGTTCAGTGTCTCGTTGTGTTCAGTGTCTCTTTGTGTTCAGTGTCTCGTTGTGTTCAGTGTCTCGTTGTGTTCAGTGTCTCGTTGTGTTCAGTGTCTCGTGTTGAGTGTGATGTTGTGTTCAGTGTCTAGTGTTGAGTGTGATGTGTTCAGTGTCTCGTGTTGAGTGTGATGTTGTGTTCAATGTCTCGTGTTGAGTGCGATGTTGTGTTCAGTGTCTCATCGTGTTCAGTGTCTTGTTGTGTTCAGTGTGATGTTGTGTTCAGTGTCTTGTTGTGTTCAGTGTGATGTGTTCAGTGTTGTTGTGTTCAGTGTGATGTGTTTAGTGTGTTGTGTTCAGTATGTTGTTGTGTTCAGTGTGTTGTTGTGTTCAGTGTCTTGTTGTGTTCAGTGTGATGTGTTCAGTGTGATGTGTTTAGTGTGTTGTGTTCAGTGTCTTGTTGTGTTCAGTGTCTTGTTGTGTTCAGTGTCTTGTTGTGTTCAGTGTGATGTGTTTAGTGTGTTGTGTTCAGTGTGTTGTTGTGTTCAGTGTCTGGTGTTGAGTGTGATGTTGTGTTCAATGTCTCGTGTTGAGTGCGATGTTGTGTTCAGTGTCTCATCATGTTCAGTGTCTTGTTGTGTTCAGTGTGATGTGTTCAGTGTCTCATTGTGTTCAGTGTGTTGTTGTGTTCAGTGTGTTGTTGTGTTCAGTGTCTCGTTGTGTTCAGTGTGATGTGTTTAGTGTGTTGTGTTCAGTGTGTTGTTGTGTTCAGTGTGATGTGTTCAGTGTGTTGTGTTCAGTGTGTTGTTGTGTTCAGTGTGTTGTGTTCAGTGTGTTGTTGTGTTCAGTGTGATGTGTTCAGTGTGTTGTGTTCAGTGTGTTGTGTTCAGTGTGTTGTTGTGTTCAGTGTGTTGTGTTCAGTGTGTTGTGGTGTTCAGTGTGTTGGTCTGTGTTGTGTGTGTTTCTGCTGCATGTGTACGCCCGTCTACATTATTTTTTCCAGCTGCTGTAATTACAAAGAATCATGACCATAAAGAGCAGAACCTGCTGCTGGTTTGTTTAGTTACAGTTTGACTGGTTTAGGTTTCAGAGTAAGATTGAGACCTGATGGCAGAAGGTCCTAAGAAGACAGCAGCTGTCTTCACCAAACATTTGAGTTCTGGTAAAAAAGATGTTAAAACGTCCTGAAAGCTCACCCTCACAGATCAGTCTGCAGCTTTACGGCACGATCCAAGAGGTCTTCATCTCCAGCTCTTTGAAGAGCTTTTTAAGGGTTTCTATGGCCTTGGCTGGTTTATAGTCAGTTTCACTCCTACTTTGAACAGTCTTGGGGTATTTTAAACTGTTCTGGAAACTAAGGGATGAAAGAAGTTGTTTAAACCCCTCCAACAGATGACCAGGATCTGAAAGTCTTTAAGAAGAGGAACAAATCCACAAAGACTTGGCAGATGCATCATCCTTTAGCTGCTCGTCCAGATTTCTTTCGGAACTTTCTTGTTGGAACTGAACCTCTTTTTCCTCTTTATTTTTTTTTTTTTTTGTATTTTCATCAATTCAACCAAAGAAATGGGAGCAGGTTGGCTCTATTTAATGTTGTTGCTTTAATTGTCTGTTTGTGTGGACACAACCCTGGTTTATCCCTGAATTCAGGAGCCTTTTTCTGTCTGGATGAGGTCAAAGGTCAAAAAATCCCCCTGAACATTTTTGGCATCAAGAACAAAACCTGGGAGAAAAATCAGCCAAAGACCAAAGAAAATCTCTGCAGACCTTCAGAAAGTCTGACGATCTGTTGATCAGCTACATGCTGCTAACAGCTGAGGGTGTAGCGTTAGCATACAGAGCTGCTCCTGCAGAGTTTATAATCAGGCTGAAGGTCGGATGGACCATCGCACCATGTTAGAGATCCAGTTCAAAGGTTTGAGTCCAGCCTGAGCTTCCCACTGAGCCTTCATGACTCAGAGCTGGACCTCTGGCTTCAGGACGGAGGCAGGGACACATGGACGAGTACTGGGTGGGCGGTGGGACTCAGACTGGAGTGAGATGACCTGAAGCCTAAAACCAGGCTGCCGTTGAACTGGGGACGAGTTTCTCAGAGGACAGGAGGACGTAGCCCCCAGAGGAGTGGGAGGCTGGCAGCAGAGAGATTGCTTCCTTTTGATGACCAGGTTTTATCATCTGCATGGTGGTCCACCAGGTCCATGAGTGGACCTGACAGAGACCACCTGAGGATCCAGGATCCCTCAGGGCTGCGACTACTGAGGAGAACCTTCAGATGTTCTGTTGGATACTCACAGAACTTGAGTCCCGTGTTTTAAAAGTCCTACTGTGTCCTCTGCTTCGCCGTGCACGTTGTTTTGTTGCCCTCCTCTGCAGCTGCCTCCACACACAGGAGCAAACTTCAAAAATCAGGGTCTGGAGCAGTTTTTAATAAATGTTGATGGTTATGGCTGTCCAACATGAGGGCTGCATGCAGATCGGGGGGTGGGGTGTCTGTTGCCTCACGGTCCTGGATTTATAAACATTTGTAATCAGCCTCGAAGCTGCAGCAGAACAACTTCTTGGTCTGGTGATGTTGCTGTGAACAGATTCACTTCTTCAGCCGGAGCAACGTTTAAACTCCTCTGGGTGTTGGAAACCCACAGAATCCTGAGCCACAGCTGGCTCCATGGCTTTCCACGGGGATTTAATGAAAATGACATGTATTGTGAGGGCGAGTTGGGGGGTGGGGGGTGTTCAACAAGAAGTTTGTACCCTGGGGGGTTAATCCAACACTTCAGATGGATTTGGACTAAAAGTCTTGAATAATGTATGAATTGGAGAGTCGCCATGCTACTCAAGGTGCTGCTCAGGATTCAGAGCGCCAGCCTTCTTTTTCTGAGCAGAAAGAGAAAAGTTTGGCGCGTTGTTCCGTTTATTACATGTTCATCTTCACACATCCTCTTCCTCCTTCATCCTGCTCCTCCTCCTCCTCAATCATCTTCTTGCTGCGTTCCACTCACATTCAGCACAGTTGTGTCGAATTATTGCTGGCAGCGGCTCTTCTAGTAGGCCCAGTGTGTGTGCATGTGTGTGTGTGTGTGTGTGAGAGAGAGAGAGCACGTGTTAATAAGTGTGTGTTGGTTTAGGAGTGTGTGTGCATGCATACTTGATAAGGACAGATTTTTATAAGCATGCACAATGCAGCCTCACACACTCTTATCTCCCACAGAGGGAGGTAATGAGGAGCTCTCGCTCACACGTGCACACACACACACACACACACACAAACACACACACAGTTATCTTTCTCTCCGTGTCTCGGCTGACAAACACCCAGCAAGGCATCCTGCGTTCCTCCTCTCGCTGCGTTTTAATCATCTCTGAACAATGTGGCCCAGTGAAGGCGCCTCCCCTTCCTCCTCTCCTTCCTCTTCCTCCATCATCTCCTGCAGGAGCCGCAGCAGCTGGAGGAAGAGGAGGAGGCCACTGGTACTTCTTATCAGCCCAAACCCCACGTTCAGGTCCAGTTCTCCTCTTATCTCCTTTACTTTTGCATCGATGGGTATGATGATGCGCTTGTGGCCTCGATGATGATGAAGGTCATGAATTATAGATTCAAGGAAAAACTCTTCGTCACGAGCGCTTGTTTTACATAAACATGATTCTACCTGCCTTTATTCACCAGAGGAGGCTTTATTAGAGGAAGTTTCTGGCTTCATTAACGGTTTGTTGTAGCGGAGGAATGCCAGTCTGAAGCAATTTACTTTGAATAATTAATTATTGACCTTCATCGCTGTAAAAATGACCTCATCAGGTTCATTATTTACATCTGAGGAGGGGCTGAGGGAATATAAACAGGAAGCTAATGAACAAGTAAACAGTAATGGAGATGAAAGTTTCTGCTGGACTGCTGATGGAAACCAGAATTCCCAACATCCACCAAGTTCCCTGAACCTCAACAGGAAGAAACAGAAGAGAGCTTTTATTTTGAAACTCCAGGTTCAAACCTCTTCCTGCTTGTTCTTTTTGTTTTCCCCCCTCTGATGCATTTATCCTGAAAATCAGAATAAGCTGTCATAGAAGTCAGGGACCAGAACCTTCTGGGCTCAGATACAGTGGAAGTTAATGGGAGTTTGTGTGTGTGACCTCTGACCTCTGAAGATAACTGCAGGAGGGAGACAGGTTGGGCGACGGAAACACAAATATTGATGAAGATGAAATGAAGATTGTAAAATATTTAAACTCTGACTGATGGTTCTGCTGTGAGGTCTGAGCTGGAGATCCAAACGGGACTGGTTTCTGCTGAACACCAGTGGCTTCTTGTTTTTATCCACTCTTGTTCACACTGTTCCATGTCCTGCTTCCAAACATCAGAGCTCCTTGTTCGTGATGGAGGAACAGGTTTGGGTTTTCCTTTTCGTAGAAGATGTGAACTGAAACAGAGCAAAAGGAATAAGGTCCTTCAGTCGCTCTGCGGTGACAGAATATGAGCTGATCTCCTCAAACTTCAACCTCCTCTCCTTTAAGTTCTGCTCCTCACCCGTTGGGTCCATCGTTCCCAACAGAACCCTTTCTTTTTGTTCTGGTGTTTCATTCAGTGCCTCCTATCATTCAACCTTTATTTAGGCAGGTTAATCTCATTGAGCCTCGAGGACTCATTTACAAGAGAGACCTGGAAATCAAAGGTCGTAAAAAAAATCCTCTGTAAAGTTTCTTTATCGGGAGCTGCAGTGTTCTCCAGCTGGTGTTCAGACCTGATGTTAAACAGAAACTGGGGCAGCAGGAAAACGCTGACGCTGGCAGCCATGTTGGGTCCACGTGGCGGCCATCTGTGAGGACGAGGACATCTGGTTAAAGATAAGGGCGGAGTGAAGGGTGGTTGGTGCGTTTTCCTCCCCTCTGATCTGCTCCACTTTCTCATCGGGCAACCTGCTGAGGCGGCATTTCTATTTCCAGAAAACCAACACACAAGCCGAGGTGCAGAAAGGGCACCAAACAACGCGCCGGAGGTTGTTTGTTGCGTTTAGCTGCTGCAGGTGACAGACAGGTAGACAAGTCGCTGCGTAAATATAGAAATGATTTATTTCCTCGTGCTCACTCAGCAGAAACAACAGAGGCAGTTAGGAGGAGGAAGCAGTTATTAATAACTCAAAGTGCCGCGCTCTGCTCCCTGAAACGCACCTGATTAACGGCGAGGCCGGCTATCAGACGGGCGTTCCACTCCACCGTCTGGACAAATATCAGATTTATTTGTGCCAGGAATCCTGAAACTGAGAAAACTATAAAAAATAGAGAAATTGCAGTTCCTGTTAAACTTCAGTGTGGACGCTTATTGCTGAATGATTTCTGCTGAAAGCTGCTGAAGAAGCTGAAAACAGGCTGAAGAGGCTTCAGCGCCAATGCAAGTTGAATTAAACAGCTAAAAAATAAAAGCGGAAAACAAAAGACAAACTGCAGAAATAAGCAGCTGAAAGAGAGAGGCTGACTAGATGACAAAAAAAATAAATAAATCTGAAATTAAAAAATAAACTGAGAGGAGATCAAAAAAGGTTCAATACAGAATCAACTGGACTTTATTTGTTGCATGAAAACGTTGAAAACATGAAAACAAATAAAGTCCAGTTGATTCTGTATTGAACCTTTTTTGATTTTATCATGTCCTGGATGACTGAGAATCTTCA
>JARVGV010001030.1:8721443-8731700 GCA_031762435.1 Hypsolebias longignatus | reverse complement strand
CATCATTGTATGTTCCCATACAATGGTGAAATTGGCTCTCTGCATTTAACCCATCCACCACCAGGTGGTACAGTGGGTCCTGAGTCAGCTGCCCTGCCTCTACCCCATCTCAGCCCCCCATAACAGACCAACAACATAAAATTATGTGGGTTGGAAAGGTGAAGCCCCTCCACCTTCATTTGTCCCACTCTGGGCCCCCCACCATCTGCTCTTCCAGGTGCCCTATGGCAGCTCTCTGCTCTGCACAGAGGGCTGTGGCAGTTCAGTGGTCTGTAGTTGTGTCAGAAAGGGCTTCCAGCGTTAAAACAATTGCCAAGTCTTCGTGCAAGCTATTTTGCTGTGGTGACCCCTGACAACAGGAGAAGCCAAAAGGGAAAAAATAAAATAAAATTTGGCAGCTGTGGCTGAGTGGTTAGCGTGGTTGTCCTCCAATAGGAGACTTGGGGGTTTGATTCCGTTCTCTTTTTTGGTTTGTGCCTCGAGCACCCAGACTCAAATGCTTTTGGCAGGATAGATCAGATCTT
The DNA here is from genome assembly GCA_031762435.1 of Hypsolebias longignatus. Classification (NCBI taxonomy): domain Eukaryota; kingdom Metazoa; phylum Chordata; class Actinopteri; order Cyprinodontiformes; family Rivulidae; genus Hypsolebias; species Hypsolebias longignatus. The sequence goes on along the minus strand of JARVGV010001030.1, from coordinate 8,731,176 downwards.
GGGGATTACTCTCTGGCATGGTCCAGTGGTGTGGCCATTTAATTTGGATGTTTCAGAACCAAGAGGACCGACACAGACTCAAGGTAGACACGATCAGTAACATTCTGCCTGTCCCCAAAACAATTGTGTGTATCTGAATTTGGCTCCCTGACTGGCCTTGACAGGCCATCTTATCGTAATTTGCCTGGAAACGCTGTAAATCGTGATGCTCTGCTCTTCTTAGCGTGTTTAGCTTATTTTCAAGTGCGCTAAATAGCCCAGAAATTACAGTAGATAGTAAGGTGCTATATAAATACAGTCCATTTACCTTTTACCATTAACTAACTGTTTACACCTCTGTTTTCATTAAATAACTTCTTACAAAGCCCTGGTTTTGATAACTCCAGACCACCAAGGCCTTAAACAGAACAGTGAGTGAATAAAGTATTAAACTCAGAACAAAAATAGGTAATCTGGGTCAGCGGTTAGGAGGCGGAGCCATCTTTGTATTTTTGCTGGTTCTGGACGTGTATCAGGGTTTTCTGATGGTTCTTGTCTTGAATCAGGATTCTGTGATGGTCCTGGACATGGATTGAAGTTCTAGTCATGTAAAACCACATCCCACTCACATTCCAAATACTGATTGGGGGAGAGGCGGGGGGAGAGAGAAAGGAGACCAGTTCTGGACCGGCCCACCTGCACTCTTGGTCTGGTTTTGTCTAGTTCAATATCTGATGATAAATAACCCCACAAAACTCTTCATCACCTGCTTCCTCCTTATCAGAACCTCTTTAGGTGGAACTGGACCTGGTTTCTGGACTGTTTTCCTGATGTTTATTTATTTATTTATTTTTTTGTCACATCAGAAGGTTCGAGTTCTCTGCATTGAGCGTCTCCTGGACCTTCTCAGACCTACACACAGCTGCAGAAATCGGTTCACGTTTGGCTCCGGGCATTCTGCTGACATTTCACCTCAGAGTAGAACCTCAGAGACGCACCAGGGGATTCTGGGAGAAAAAGTTTGAGCGTGGAGGTCAGCTGCTGCCTGGAGCAGAGAACCAGTCAGCTCTCTGGAGTCTGTTGCTCCCACAAACTCCCATTCATGTTCCTCCTCTGCTCCTTCATCTGCTGCTGGTTCTGTTCTGGTTTGTGCTCTGGTTCAGCCCCTCGGTGCCAGAATAAGAGAAAAAGTGATGTTTGAATTTATTAATTATAAGATTTGTTTCAATTGTCAGACTGTACTAATGACGTTGGTCATACATTCTTTTTGACATTTTCTGCAGAGAAACAGATTTTGAATTCATTTCGACCCAAGTGAAATCATTAAAGTCCTGAAATAGAATATTTATTCTCTTATTGAGACGTAGAAGATGCTATCTTGTGGATTTGGCAGATTGTTTTCTTACATTTTACTAACTCCCAACAAGGACAGCATTGTGAGACATGGCTGCTTTGCTTCCTGATAAATTTTTACATGATTAATTTCCCTCCAAAAGCTACAAATTATTCAATTATTTAATGTAAAGAGCAGCTTATGTTTGGGTTTTCCCCGCCCAGATTTGAATGTTGCAATCGATCATTTCCGACCAGTCGGCGTGGACAGAGAGAAAACAATAAATCTCTGAACAGAAGCCTTCTGTTGATCCTCAGACTCATCTTCTGAGACGTTCTGGAGTTCAGTTTTATATCCATGAAGATACAAATCTTTTAAACAGTCTGAATGCTGACTCAGCATTTACACCGTGTTTATGGCTCCTTCTGTATATTTTTGTAGAATCTACTTCTGTGTATTTGACTTATTTTAATAGTTCAATAGGGCTGGACGTTATGTCCAAAACTTTTATCACAATATATTTCTTAATTTTGGTCGATAACAATATAATTCAATATCGATCTAAACAATATAAAAGCATCTGAAATACTGTACGAATTACAAATAAATTAATGTTAATCTTTTTTTGTGTGTGTATTTAGCCATCAAAGAAATTTGAAATCACGTCAAATAAAAATAAAACTCAATTTTGTCAATGTTAATAGTATTAACTTTAAACAACATAACCCTAACCCATGCAGCAAATGTCTGCGTTTACTGCATGGGTTTCTCTTTTGATACAGCTGGGGTTGTTGTTTCACGAACACGCTGGCTCAAACTTTATTGTGCTTCATCTTCTGACTCTCAGCAGATTCTATGGAGTTGAACAAGTGCATGTGTTTCCACTCGGCCGAATTAGTCTTTCCTCTCTTATCAATTATTTCATCAGCTTTCTCTTTGCTTGTGAAAGCTTGTTCAGTCACATCCTGATGGTCATGGGCACTCGTTTTGAAGAGAAAACTTACAACGCGTTGTAGATTAGCCTAGCCTAGCCTGTTACCTCTAAATCCTTCTGGATTCAAGCTCTGCGTAACATGTAGGTCACCACGCGCTTACGTAGTTGTGTCATGGCTTTTTCTGTTCGGGTTGAAACTGAAGCGGCCGCTTTAACCAAAACAGAAAAAGAAATGCGTCAGTGAAACGTTGTAATCATATCCAAGTATCGCAAATGTGCTTAAAACTCATATCACTGTTATTGAATAAAAGTATATCATGACATATATCAATATCGAGTTATGGTCCAGCCCTAAGTTCATATGTCAAAACATTTGGCTCAATCAGGGACAATGAGCTTTGACTTTTAGTTCATGCAACGTTATATTTTTTATGATATTTAACTTTATTTACAAGCATTTTACCATAAATGTTCAGATCTCTTCAGTTCCTTCAAACACATTTTTCACTTTGAAGACTGCTTCACCTGTTGACCCTGTTTTTTGATTTGTGCCACTTCAGCTAAGGTTCTGGTAATATTAGCATATGTTCTGCTAGTTTTAGCTTGTAGCTTGTGTTTTGGATACTTTTAGCTTTTGTTCTCATCATTTTGGCTTCAAAAGCTCAAATTTTAGCTTAGCTAATTTCAGCAGTCATTCATCTCTCAAGCGTCATTTATTCCATTAAAATTGTATTTTTTTGTTTGTCTGACTTTATTTTCATGCCTGCAGCTCTTTGCAGGAGTTCTAAAAATTGTTTCAGCTTGTTTTTAGTTTCTCTCTTCCCATCATATATCTTGAGCTCTAACTGATCAGTGATATCTTTGATGAAAACTTTGTTGTGTAAATCGTCAGGTGATATGGATTCCTTAAAGGGAATCAAATTTTTAATAATAAAATTCATTTGTTGTTGAGCTTATATCACTATCAGGTCATTGTGAAGTGATTCTGAAGCAGCTAAAACTGATTTAATGTGATGTTCATGATATTCTCCTTTCAAGCATAAAATAATAAATATAGCTAAATATTTTAGATACATAAAATTAGAACAAACAACAGAAGTGAGCACCTAAAAATCTATATCAGATGTGGGTTTTCATATTGTAATAAGGACAGCATCTCTTTGGTTTGCATTGAGTGGGCGGGGCTTAAAACATACTTAAACCAGCTAACAGGCTGGCTTCAGCTTCCGTATTCTGGTCTGAGGTCTAATGATTTACAGTCAATGGCTCATCTGGTTAGAAACAAGTCTTTGGAGCCATATAAACTTTAAAAAGTAGCTCAAGGCCTACTTTAAGCATGTATTTACATTCCTTTTCTTCATTTTTCATCCATCTCTTTATATTTTCAGTCTCTTTCTGTAAATACTTTGTCATGTTGGCTCCGCAGCTGTCCCACACCATGGGCCTGGTCTTCACTCAGTTTCTGGGTTTAGCTCTGAGCAGCTGCAGCTCCATGTCTCTGCAGCTGCAGCAGTGAACCAGTTTCTTCTGGCGAAGGCGCTTTTCCTCCAGAGAGCAGCGTCATGGAGCCTCGGTTCACTCTGACCGACTCAGCTGCTTCAGGTCTTTCAGGTTTGCGCTGAAGGAGGGCAGCAGGAGGAAATTTCTGCAGAAACAGTCGGATAAGTTTGGTCTGCGGGGGCACTCCCTTCTCTCCGCTGAGCCCTCAGATCTGTGTGTGAGCTGCTTTCTTTCAGGGTGAAGGAAAGGGAATGTTGAAATAAGGATCTGTGCTGCTGGAATCTCTCGTGTCGGCTGAATTTAGAAGTAAACATAAAATGGTTGGTAGTTATAATTTATTATGTTTCTCATTTCCCTCGAATGTGGAAATGGAGGATTTGCATTCCAGTTTTCAATCCTTTTTGTTCTTTTTTAGTTCCTTATTCTGAGTTACATAACGTTAGTGGAGCGCTAACCAGTGGGAGAAGAATAAACGAGAAGTAATAAGTAATCCTGTCCACTCAGTCTTCAGCAAATTAAATCGGCTTTCATTGTAGCTTAAATGAGCGCAGATTTCCCCTGAGATGGAAGCACCAAAACACAACACGCTGTTGTCTGCTCCTCAACACGCCTGCCACATGTTGTTGCATGCGGCCAGTCATACGTGTCAGCATCAATCTGTCTGCAGCGTCACTGAGCAATGAGCTGGGGCGGGGTGGGGGGGGGGCATCAATCAGCTGCAGGTAGAGGGGCACGGACGATCCAAACGAGACGCCGACACTCGTCACGCCTATCGTGGCAGAAAGACACAAAGGATCAGCGAGGAGACGTGAAAACCTCCGAGCTGACGGATCAACTTCATGAATTCATAAAGCTGAGATAAATGTTTCTCTGAGCGCAGATGTTCTACGTTTAGCTCGGTGACAAATGTTTGACCCGAGGATGTAGCTGGAGACAAGATGGAGTTTACCTTCTGCCGGGGTGGAGGGCGGTGTCTTAGAAATACGTCTCTTCACATTGATTATCTGTTCAGAGAATTGTTTTTTATTACGACTTGTCTCCTTTTATTTCTATTGGCACTCATTTATCCCAGATCTTTAAGATTTAAGAGACACTTTTGTTTCTGGGACATTCTGACCTCCAGCCCCCTGTCTGCCTCACGGTGGAAGAGGTTTTCTAAGGTTTGAGGGTTCAGTGGTGTTTACCTGAGCAGGCTGCAACTCTGAGCAGGAAGTGAAGGCCTTTTGAGTAGATTCAGTACATTTTCAAACAAAAATATTAACATTTTTGTTTTGTTCTTTTCACTTTAAAAGCTTTTTTCTTTATACTTTTTGTTTTGCTTTGTTAACTCACTCACTTTAGCTGATTATAAACAGCAGTGCAGCTCAATCCTGGTCCTGGAGGGGCCACTATCCTGCAGGTTTTGCCCAAACCTAGCCCTGGAGAGTCACTGTCCTGTGGGTTTTGTCCAATCTTGGCCCAGGAGAGCCTTTACTTTCCTTTTTTCCCCCGCCAATTTTTGTCAAGGAGTGCCTCTATCCTGCAGGTTTTAGATGTTTCTCAGCTTCAGCACACCTAATTAGTGGTTTACCAAACTACTTCAGAACTTGAAGACCTGCTGAAGAGCAGGGGAAACAACTAAAACCTGCACGATTGTGGCCCTCCAGGACCAGGACTGTACACGCCTGATGTGCAGACCCTTGGAAGTCTCTGAGTCGATTTTTGGTGGAAAAATGCATATACAGTATAAATAATACTAAAAACTCCACGTTAAAGCATGTTATAAAACCTTCAAACTCACCTAAAGACATGGTCGGACTTTCTTTAAACCTGATGCGCGTGAACTCCCTGCATGAGCTCCAGGAATACTAATGCTTCTGTTACATATAAGTAATTTATAACACATACGGTGGAGTTCTGATTTGCACATCTAATGCATAAAATTTTCTGATATTCAAAATGAATCTAATACATTTAATGAAACATTCAGAAGCTTTTCTAGAATATTTAAAACAGAGGGAGCTTTAGTGTTATTTGAAATGTTTTAATTTGCGTCTGTAACCTGATGGGTGTGGTGTTTCAGGCTCGAGTCCGTGCAGCTCCACACTCTGATTGTGAATGAAAAGAAGCAGCTTTAACTGACAGAACTAAAAGATTGTGAGGTCCCATTAATAAGCCTAAACCCCCCTCCTCACCTCACCCGTGCATCCTGGGAAAAGGCAGCGGCAGCTACAGCCGGGGGCCGCCATGCAGCAAATTTATTCACTTTTGTAGGATAATTGAATTTTTCCTTCATAGTAGGCCGATTCCACCGGGGTGGAAGTTTGAGCTCGCTCCTCTTTTTCCTGTCGACTATTAATAATTGACTGGCTCCTCTCTGCGTGGAGATTCATTTCACCTCCACGCTAATTCGGTCCTGTCTCAGATCTGATTCTTTCTTTATTTCCCGGCTGGTTGATGTTATTTACAGGGGCGGGTCGCTCGGTTTGGTTTACCGTCTCAACTCCGCCGTGTGATGAGCGAGCGTGTGAGTTAACTTCAAGAGACAAGCGTAAACAGCAGCTCTTTAAACCTACAAGACGAGTGAGCGTTTGATGCATGGAAAGCAGCGCTGACAGCTCCGTAAGTCCGGTCTGACAGCCCGTTCACACGAGAGTCACGTCTCTCCGTCTCAGCGGGGGCATAAAAGCAAAAACTATCTGTTTTCTTTGAAACAATCAGGGGCTTATTACAGCTGTTTGCTGCATCATTCTTATCAGACATGATCACATTTTACAGCTTCACAACAGGAGCTCTGTGTGGATGGATGTCTGATGAATTTTCAGCTCTTTTGCAAAAAAAAAAAAAAAAAGTATTTATGTCCAATTAGATGCAGATTAGCTCTGATTATCAGCAGAAAATGACGACCCTAATAGCACGGAGCATTTTTAGATTTAAAACGTTGTTTTGCGTTTTACTAATAAGCAGTAATTATCAGAAAATTGAACCATAACATTTAAAGCAGCTCAGTTTCTGATGATTAAAAAAAAAAAGAAGCTTTGTTTGTGTTTAGGAGGATTATACGAAACTGATTCACTGACAGGAAGAGAATAAACAAAAAGATGAATAGATGAATCAGAGCTATTAGGTTTTGGTGAAATACAGAAGAACGTTTTTAGTTTTTATCACAACCCTTCATTATTTCCAGTTTTTTTGTTGTTGTTGTTTTGTTTTGTTAATCTAAGACACGGTGCTCAGGTGTAAGCAGACCTTAAATAAAATCTACTGGGGCCACAGGCAATCATTTGTAAACTTCTCCGTCAACCATAACTTCATCGAGGACAGCGAGCCTGCAGTGTCTCACAGCTTCAGCCTCAGGAAAGGTTCTTTAACAGGACCGGTTCTGGCCCGGGGGCTGCTTGTTGAATAGGGCTGGTCCCAGATGTCAAAGCTCGTTCAGGACTTCTGAGTTCACAAGATTTTACTTACATTCTTACACGAGAACAGGAACATAGATTGTGTACATAAAGTGAGTATTAATCTTAGGAACAAAATTGTCACAGAGAGGAGGAGCTGGGAGCACCAGCTGGTTCTTGTCTAGTTCAGCTGTGGTTTGAGATCATGGTTCTGTTGGACCCAGTTTGGTCCAAGCTTCAGCTGTGACTCCAGAATCCGTAGGTCTACAGAGGAGTTCATGATCCACTATAAATGAATGCAAGGAGTCCAAATCATCAGCCCTCCACCTCCATGCTGACAGCTGAGATGAGTTGTTTGTTGCAGTGCATTCTGGGTAAACATCTGTCCTTTGGTTTTGTTTTGTTCCAGAAATATTGTGGTTCCTTCAGATGCAACAAGTCATGCCGCCATGTTGTTTTTAGAGAGAAGGGGCTATGACCTTTGACCCGCTAATTAAGGCCTCACTGCACAGTCTGACCTTTAGGGTGAATCTGCTGGAAAGATTGTCAGCTGTCTTAAATGTTTGTGAATAATCTTTTTCAGTGCAGAACATTGGAGTCCAGAAGACCTTTGATCCTTCTCAGATGGAAGAGCAGCAACAGTTGCTTCACTGAGGTCATTGCTGATGTCTTTCCAGCTTGACGTTGTGTTAACACACGCCTGCCTGTCTTCTCCAGATAAAAAGAGGTCTCGTTGATGACGATCAGTCAGACTGGAACCAAGTTCAGAAACTGGTTCTGGATGTCGGTTTAGTTTTTGCTGAAAACTCCACAGCGTGATGTTGTTGTTTAGTTTTTTTCACCTGAGGTTTTATTTTTATTGCCTATTTCCTGATAAACGTAAGTTATGAATTATTTTATGATGCCTGGCGTTTGCTCTGCAGACTGCAGCGTTTTAAACATTTTTAGCTGTTAAGTTTCAGACTTGCACCAATTTATTTATTCATAGAGGAAAATCTAACGACCCCTCCACGTCCTCCTGGATTCAGTCAGATCCCTGCTGAATGAATTCAGCTTGTATTTAAATTTGGCAACAAGCGCCTGTTTACATTCATATAAACACGTCTGAAAAAAAAAGTCTTACATAAGCTTTAGGAACGTGGTCATTATTCTCCAGAGACGACACAGAATGGAAACCCTGACCAATCAGGTTCCAGCGTCTCACAGCTGGGAGTTTCCCGCAGAACATCTCCTGCATAAAATGAGTGGAGTGGGACCCAGTTTCCTCAGAACCAGAACCAGAACACAGAGCGGCTTTTCCTTCAAATGCATGCAGATGTGCTGCGGCCGGGCCAGAGTTTGTGTATTTAGGTCAGTTTGTGCATTCAGAGCAAACACAAACCATGTTCCTCTGCATCTTTAATGACCTCTCTCTGCCTCTCACACACAGATTCTTCATGCTCTCACTCTCAGCTGAGAGAAACGGTCAAATATTTATGTGCAGCCGAAGTTTCTGTTTTATTGTACTTGATTCGGCTTCGGGCGTTTTTATTGCCGTTGCTTTGCTTCGTTTTCAGGTTCCGCTCTCGGAAACAAAATGCTGAAAATCGAAACGGTACCTGTTTCTGAGCAAAGTTCACTGCAAGGATTTTACTTTCTTGTTTTTTTTTATTTATTTTTTATTTTATATTTTGTCTTTCCATGCTGCGTTGAAGATGTGTGTTTTCTGTTAATTAATCAAAAAGCAGTTTTTCCCTCCATGGTGTCAGCGGTGTTGCATCACGCTGAGCCTCTAATGAAACATCAACAGTTTTTACCAGATTTTATTTATCTTTCCCAAACGTGCACTTCAGAAGACTGAATCTAAATGGTAGAAACACTCATAAAAATTACATTTTTGTAGTTTAAAAACATATAAAAATATATATATGATGCTATTTTTGTCCTAAAATCATATTTTTTCATGTTTAAACTGTATATTAAGAAAAGAAAAAAACGTAAAAAGTTAAGATTTTTGTGTAACAATCCTTCAAATCCAGTTTACATTTGTTAGGCGTGGGAATCTTTAGGCCCCAAATGATTTTTATATTTTGATCTATAATGAAGGGTGCACAATACCAAATGTCAAAAACCCATTCATCCCACGCTGCTCACCATCAATCTTCATGGATTAGATTACACAATTATTCTTCATGGTAATATCAGCATCACAAAAGACTGCAATAAATCACAGACAGGTCTATTTGAAGCTCCATATGTTGACGCTGCTGATTATATATCTGGTCGATCCAACAGAATCTGACAGGCCTTAAAGTCCACACCTGGTTCAAATGATGGAGATGACAGAAGTGAACATGAGGAGTGATGAAAATGTGGGTTTATAACAACAGATGTTGTCTTTCTTCTTCTTCTTTTGGCTTTTCCCTCTTCAGGGGTCACCACAGCGAGTCATCCTCCTCCATCTCACTCTGTCCTCTGCGTCCTCTGTCCTCACTCCGACTACCTTCATGTCCTCTCTAACTGCATCCGTATATCTCCTCTTTGTCTTTTTCCTGGTAGCTGCATTTCTAACATCCTTCTACCAATATACTCACTGTCCCTCCTCTGGGCATGTCCAAACCATCTCAGTCTGGC
>JARVGV010001030.1:8699592-8709885 GCA_031762435.1 Hypsolebias longignatus | reverse complement strand
AGAGAGTGAATGGTTGTTTGTCTCATTTGTCTCTATGTGTCCCTGTGATGGACTGGAGACCTGTCCAGAGTGTCCCCGCCTCTTGCACAGTGACTGCTGGATATGGGCACCAGTGACCCTAAAAGGAAGAAGCGGGTAAAGATGATGGATGGATGGATGGATGGATGGATGGGTTGGTGGGATTGAGATGGATGCTGGGAGATGGAGGGAGAGGATCTACTGGAGAGGATTCTTATGAAGGTTTAAAGGACCGTGAGAGTCTGAGTCCTCAGATACATTGTGATCCTCAAAGATCCCAGTCCAGGACTCGCAGCACCTTAAAGATGCTAGCGTGTAGCATGAAAATAACCTTCAATGATCTTTAGTCCTGACTTTATGGCTGAAAATGCAATAACGTGAGTAAACGTTCACGAGGAGTAAAGTCGTAGTGTTGATAATAAAATGTGTAAAGTAATGAGACACAACAAAGCACCACCGATAAAAATGTGTGAAGAGAAATGAATTGATGAATGGGCAGAACAGAAGAAAACTGTTTGATCTTCTGTCAGTTTGAGGCTTCAGATCCAACAGGAAGCTTCACACCTGACACTCTGGATGAGCTGAGATCTGCTGAATCAGATCAACAACACCCTGATCTGGGAACTAAGATAAATCTGGATCTAGGTTTCCTGCAGGTGGTGGTCCAGCTGAAGCGGGTCACGTTTGGCGCTGGTGCGGCCCTGAAGGAGCACGTGCTCCGTGAGCCTCCTGTCACGTTCGCAGGCTGAGCTCTTATTAGGCAGCCGCTCTGAACTGCAGCTGTTTGCACATGACTTAACGTTTTCTGCAAGCTCCTTGCTTTTGCATGGGAAGTGCTTAGAAACTAAAATCCACGCCGGCGGGCGTGAGAACACGGGGAGGGAGACGAGGAAAGAGAAGCGCGTCCGCTACTCAGCACTCCCCGGGATTAGAACGTACACATCAACCTGCAAACAGACAGAAAAGCCGACTATAGCTCCTTTTGCAAAAAAAAAAAAAAAAAGCAATGAATGTCAATTATGCATGAAGCTGAAGGCATTTTGAGAAATAAGCGCCGTTCCTCAGGAGGACTGGCACCCTCCTCCCCACTCTGCAAGCTTCCAGCCTGCAGTATCAAAGAATGATCTAATGTCACGCACAGAGGAAAGGTTACTCTCTGCATACACATTGATATTTCTGCTTCCATCTCTGACCTTTCCCCATTCTGAGCTGTGATTTTTTTTTTTTTTTTTTTGGTTTTAAAATGCAAACGTAGCCCTGCCGTCTGTCAGTTCCTCTCCTCCTGAGAGGCACAAAATCAGAACCAAAACAAAAAGACGACTTGATAATTACAATTTAACTGCACAAAGCCAATATTTTCCTGCATCCATCATCTGTATTTGTGTTATTTTAGCTGTAATCACCTTCCTGAGCAACATTATTACCGTTTTAATGAACCTGAGCTTGTTCTTGTATTCCTTCCTTTAATGCAGCTGATCCTGTTTCACGCTCAGCACCCAGGTTTATGTGTGGTTTCCATCTTTCAGAGGCCAATTAGGTGACATTCCTGCCACTTAGTAAACTATTAGTGACTTGAAAAATAAACAAGGAGCTTTAATTGATTTCCGTGGAATGGATAGAGGTCTGCGTGTGGATAAAAGGATAATGACAGTTTTAATCGGTGCTCTCGCAGGCCTGAACTGTGACTCGGGACATTTTCTCTTAAGAAAACAAAAGCAGCGTTTATTAGATATTTCTCCAAAGAAATGCCCATGATGGGAATATCAAACCTTTTTTGCATCTTCAGCCAACTGCTGTTTAGTCGACACTAAGTGTCAGAGGAATAATATCTGGTGCTTTGATACAAAATATTAGACATACATGGGTACCAACACATGGCAAGGTACAATATTATGTACTCATACTCACAAAAGTGGTTCTGATACTATCGTATGGCAGTTCTGATTTTCACCTTTCAGTTTAGCTCTTAGGTGGTAGTTTTATTTATTTTTTGCCATAATTTTTGCTATATAAGTCATACTTTTTTGCATCAATTTGCATGCCCTACAACTTACACAGCGAAGCGACATATTTATGTTTTTCCCCCACATTTATAATCCAAATTTTGGCTGAGATCTGACGATTTCATTTTTTTCTGGCATGGAAAATATTGAACACTACTGTTTTCAACCACTAGAGGGCCCTCGACTAATATGGCAAGCAAAGTGTCTCATTAGTAGGTAAAAGTGGCTATTAATAAGACAATTGACTTGCCATACAAAGACACCTTTGTCTCATTCTGGAACTCCTGGAGCAAATCAGCTGCATTTTGCTGCGCCGCCCGGGCGAAATGCAGCTGATTTGACCATTAAAGTGCATTTATTAAGAAAAAGTTCAACTGAGACACACATTTGCTATAATGTCGAGCAAACAAATAATTGTTTTTAAGTGTTCATCTTGTTAAATTCTTGTTAAAGTCCTCCCGTGCGCCGTCCCGCGGCCGCCATTTGGCAGCCAGTAGATTTTTGCCACAACACCGGCCCACATTTCTGGGTTGTCAGCGGTGACGCGTAATAGATGCGATTCATACGGCGAAGCAATGTATTTATGTTTTTCTTTTTTTCCACTGTATTAGACATATTTGGACTGATGCGACGTATACGATGTGTACAAGTACGGTAGTTTGTTTCCTAATCTGCTTGGTGACAGTAATGCTCCAAAAAGGTTTTTTTCTAACCACCAATAAACACCATAAGAAGCAGCAGCCACGTGGAGGCATTTCACACTAAAGATTGTTGAAATAAGCAGTTTGTTTGTAAAAATGTTTGTGAGGTCATTATTATGTCAAACATTCGGATCAAATCTGTAATATCCTCCATGTTAACCTGTGATTGTGTAAACGTGTTAAAGATGTGAAAACAGCAGTTCAGTCATGGAAAGTCTAATTTTCTATGACCCGTTTAAACTGAATGATGGTTCTGCTTTGACGTCTGAGCTGGAGATCCCAAACAGGACTGGGTTTTAACACGTTTGGTGTCTATGGGGAGATTTTTAATAGTTTTTAGTGAAGTTCATCTCTATCGGTTGATGTTTTGCCACAAAAAGTCAGATTTCTTGATGGAGACCCACAGTTGGATGTTCTTCTTTGTATGTTTTTTTTTTCCAAAACCTCAAGAGGAGTACTAAGTTCTTACTAATGAACAGTTTTCAAAGTATTAACATCCTTAATAAAGCAAGGAACTAAAAACTACAGGCAGAAATGTAAAACCTGACAGAGCTGAAAGGTTCATTAAAGAGTGGTGCAACAGGTTTCTCTGAGGTTATGATGTGGATTAATCCTGAACTAGAACAACAGTATTTATTTACAGTCAAGCCTTCTGGGTTTTTCTTCTCGGTCTTTTCTCCGCCCCGTTGATTGAACAATGCGCTTCCTAATTACTCAAACACACGGGTAGACTGAAGAGTCCTTCCAATCAACTCTAACAGGTTTGTAGATGTAATCAAAGCCTCGATGTTCACGTCTCTAATATTTATTTCATGAATCAGTCCGTCATGCTACCGTCCAGCTTAATGCTGCTCTGGTGGTTTGTGGTCAAGACAAAAACAACTGGCCTTTTATTTGTAACAGAAGACGTTTTGCTTCTCATCCGAGAAGCTTTCTCAATTCAAAGAGCAGTGAGTGTGGGGCTCAAGTTATAAAGCTGAGATAAAATACATGCATACAAATGCAGATTGACCTATCACACCTCACATTAGGTGGGATGAGGTCATTTTTGTCTTGAACTTTTTTGAATTTACCATGTCCTGGATGACTGAGAATCTTCATGAAGTTGTTTTCTTTCATTCTTGTCTCGTCTCCATGTTGTGATGTCTCCTCCTCTGTGTCTGTTTTCAGATAATTCATTCATCCTTTGTCTGTTTTTGTGTTTTTCTGCAGACCTCAGGCCTCTTCCCGACGTGGCGATGACCGGTAACTGCACCCATGAGTGCACCGAGTTTGGCCATTCTGACTCCTGCTGGATGCCCGGCCAGCCTTCCCCCAACCGCAAGGTGTCCAAGAGCTGCGCCCCCAAGCTCTCCACCTTCGTGCCTTACCAGGAGATGGACGGACAGGAGCATCTGATGGCCAATGGCAGCCCCAAGCCCATGATCGCAGAGGAGCGTGGGACAGGCGGCGCCGGTGGCAGCAGCTCCAAAGTGGCCAACATGAGGTTCATGACCCCCTACAGCAGTGCCTACCCCGGGAGCGGAGACTCGTCTGGTAAAGACTGTGGTCTGGAGGAGATCCCTCTGAGCCAGGCAGCGGAGTACCACTCAGCTACCACCCCCACAGGCCAGACCTCAAAGAGGGAGATCTACCTGTGAGGGTGCAACTCTCAACCTTAACACCCCCCAACCATTTTACACCTGCCTCACCCCGACGGTGGCTCTGCCTCACCTTCCACCCGCTGACAGCTGCCCCCTGTGCCTAGAACTCACGGTGCTGCACCGACTCACCCTAATTCTTTTTTGAACTGCATCACCAAACAAGGCTTTAGATCCCCACCTGCCGCTGCCGCGCCCCCCTCCCCCCGCCCTCTGAAAACCAATCAAATGTAAAATAGAAAGAACTTAAAGACATCCCGCGGTTTCTGCTGCTGTGGAGGAATGTAAACTACAGTACAACTCGTCGTGATGATGTTTGGGAAACTTCAGCGAATCTCGTATTGGAGTTTGTTGTTGTGGCGTCACGCCAAGTTTCTGTCGGAACAGGAAAAGACCAAAAACATCTTTTTTGGGGTGTGGGGCAGAAGGGAAGGAACTAGTTGTAAATCCTACTTAAGTATGCTGTGTAATCCTATCTATCCTGGACTATCTGTTGGATTTATTTTGTCGTTAACTCCAGAGGTTGGAGGAATCAGATTTGTCGATCCACCGGAGCAGCTTCTCGTCAAGACGTTTACAGAAACACGGCTGCTTTCAGCGGCTGGAGTTCTACTTCATCAGTTGATTTTTAGTTTTTTTCTGTTTGGACGGTTTTCTTTTTTTTTAGTGTACAGAGTTGTAAATATTACAAACGGTAACCGAGGCAACCGGTATGGTTCTGAGTTGCGCCGTCTGCAGATCTTCACGAAACATCGATTTGATGGACTGAACATCTCGACGCGCGCGGGGAACCGACTCCGCCGCGTTCAACGTCGACGCTACAGGAATCTGGACTCTTGAGCGTCACCGACGGTGTCGAGTTACAAATAACTTTTAATCAGTTTTCTTTTTTTCCTCTTTCTCTACGGTGTCACAACATGCTGGAGGCTGAGTGTGTGAGGAGTGAACTTATTAGAAATACACCAAAATTTAGTTTTTATTTGTTTGGAACAGAAAGAAGTCTGCTGTCTTTTGTGCTTCATTTAGTAGATTTTGTAGAATTAATGTATCAGTTACTCATGAAGTCATTAGTAGTTGACCATGACTGATTAACCTAGAGATGAAGATTAACTTTTCCACATGGGAACAAGTTTTATGTTCTCAGGTCAGAAGATTTAACGTCCTGCTGGCATCAGAGTTTTTCATTTCCAAACAGATAAGAGTCAAGTTATTAAAGAGAACAGTTTTTATTCTGAGGAGTTTCCAACATTTCTGTTGGTGCTTTGAGATGATGCAGAAAATAAATGTGCAATCCTCAAACAAGCTCTAATTTTAGAGTCAAAATATACAAATACAGATACAACTTAGTTGTAACTCTTATTTATTACAATCCAGAAAAAAGTTTCTAAGAAATGTGTAAAACACTAAAAGGATGATCGTAAATTTAACGACATGCTGCTTTAATCTTAAATGTTTAACTAAATTTATTCATTACAATGTTTTAGTGAAAAAACAAAAATGATTCATATTCAAACGGGTCTGAGGAGCAGAAATATGATTCTTCAGGCTGCTGAGGGTCTAATTCTAAATAAATAAATCTGCAGACATCATCAATAATCGTGACACAGTTTTTGTTAAACGCCTGTCGAAAGGTGGACAGATTATTATCAGGTCTCCATACGTCCATCAGACTAAACTGCCTGTTGTCCTGACCATAACTTCTGATCCGCTCGAGATCACTTCAACAAACTTCATACGTATCATCACTAGACAGAGTATCGATTACACTTATCATACCAGCTTTAAGGTCAAAGTCACAAATAAAGGTCATAGGTTGTCGCTTCTCTGGGCCTTAGTTTGTCGATGGGTGTGTAATGTGGTTTAATTTGGCCTAAAGCTCCAGTTTGGTGTTTCAGGCTAAACTTTTTTTTGTCTTTAAATAAAGGGTTCTCTCAAACCTTTTGGGTTCAGGGACCCCCTCATAACCCTCATGTTTATTAGATAAATTTCCTCAGTTTGTCTCTTTAATGCACTGAGTTACATAAATACTTAAGACCTGATCTTTAATAGTATTCATACAAGTTTTATACTTTTTAACATGGGGTGTTTTTCATTCAAGACCCTTAATTAACTTTTTTTTTTTTTTTTCAACTTCCAAAATTACAGTTATGAGCAAATGAACAGAATCAAAAACCACTTTAAAACTTTACCTATTCACATAATGAGCATAATAAATTTATTGCACTTCTTCAAATTATTACAGAAAACTCTTTAGATAAAACAGAACCAAATCAGAACAGCAGTATTACAGATGTTTGACGTATATGTCATAATCAGAGTTTTTTTAATTACCGTACTTCACTTGGGTTGTCTGATCTGTGCCCATATGTATTGATGCAATTTTTAAAATTATTTGACTTACTAAAAAAAAAAAAAAAAAAATGCTTTTTTTTTTTGCGGACCAGTTTGACAACCACCACTTTAAAGAACCTCAAAACAGATCAACCACATTAAAGAGGCTAAAAATAATTTAGGTTCAGATTTTACAGCCACAAACAAAATGTCAAGAAAACGTCAAAAGGTTAATTGTCTGGGGAGCAGAACGACCATCAGTACATCTCACACAACCTTCTTACTTTGGTTTGGAGTCTTTTGATTCTTTTTTCAGTAGAAACTATAGTTTTTTTTTTTTTGTTTGTTTTGTTTTTTTTGTACAAAGTCCACAGACGGTAGTTCAGATCCTGAGTCATCTGTTAGAGGAAAACTTTCTGCTGTCGTCCATCAGGCTTCAGCATCAACTAATGATGGATCTGTGCAGGGATGACAGATCAGCTTCAGACTGACGCTTCAGCACCACAGCTCCCAGTCCTCCAGTTGGACCGGTCCGTTCAGACGGGCTGAGGGCAGCTGGTTCTGCAGCTGGGCTCGGGTCTGTGTACTGGATTTTAGCGCATGTGTCCCTGTGGTGTTTTTAAGCTTGAAGGAAGAGCTCTTCGGTCGTCGTTAGTTTCCACCTCTTTACCTCCCCGGCGTGAAGTCGGGCCGCTTGGTGTTTAGTAGAAGTATTTATTAAAGCCGTTGGCTGCGCGTGGCGGTGGGAAGGCCTCGGCCCAGTCCCACCGCGCGGCCGCCACGTAGGAAAGCAGGATTAATGACATTTGTACGGGCTTTAGTCCACTAACAACCCCTCCTCCTCCACACGCAGCACAGCAGAGGAACTCTAATTACAACCTGAGGCGCTGCTTATTACCGGCTGTAATTTGGACCCGTTAAGGCGAGCTGGTTCCGAAGTTCCACCTTCCCGAGTCCAGTTTTAATGGCTGCTGAGGATAATGAGTGATTTTACCTGAAGTGACGCTGAGGAAGAAAATATGCTGCAGGAATCCAACTGAAAGAGTCACTTAGTCCCTTATTGTGCACAGACAGTAAAGTAAAGTAGTAAAAGTACAGATAAAATATATAAATATATGTGTTTTTACTGAGGCCCAGATCACCACAGTGTTCCAACAGTTAGAAGCTTCAGAACCCTGAAGAAAACCAGAGAAAACATCAGTTTCTGTTCAGAACTTCCTCAGAGTTCAGCGTTTGGACCCTGAAGGGAAGCAGGTTCTGGACTCATCCATCCATCCATCCATCCATCCATCCCTGTTGATGACCTTCGTGTGATTTCATGATTGAAAGTAACTCCTGGTTCCTGGGACCAGGATATGGACCTGACAGTCCCAAAGATGTCCAAGTCCATCTCAGGAAGCCATGTTTTGATGTTGGGTCCCTTGTTGGATGAATAAATATCCAATTAACAACAAAAAAGGTTTAATCGTGTCATCTGAGCCTGTTTCATTAAGTGAGAAACATTTCGTCCCCCATCCAGAGGACTTCTTCAGTCTACGGCCTGCCAACCAGATCTGTCCCATAGGTAGCCTTCACTGCAGTGTTTCAAGCCAACCTCCTGTTGGAATCTCAAAAGTAACTTTTAACACATGCGAGAAACAGTCATCACGTACAACGATCAAATGTCTTCGGCCAGATGTCCAACTTGCTACTCACAGAAACAGCTTGAGGACAACCAGGCCCAAAGTGGTTCAGAGAAAACATTTGATTTTTGTACATGATGATCGACTGAAACACGGCAGTGAAGGCTCCCTATGGGTCAGACCTGGTTGGCAGGCTGTAGACTGAGGAAGTCCTCTGGATGGGGGACGAAACCTTTCTCACTTAAACTGGTCCAGATGACACGATTAAACCTTTTTGTTGTTATCTACCTGGATGATTGAGCTTACAACACTTTTTTCTTTTAAATCCTATTATTTATCTATTTACTCAAAT
This sequence comes from Hypsolebias longignatus, assembly GCA_031762435.1. Classification (NCBI taxonomy): domain Eukaryota; kingdom Metazoa; phylum Chordata; class Actinopteri; order Cyprinodontiformes; family Rivulidae; genus Hypsolebias; species Hypsolebias longignatus. The sequence continues at coordinate 8,701,218 of JARVGV010001030.1, read as the reverse complement.
AAGCCACTCTGAGGACACAAGAAGATTTTGAACCGGTCCTTGCACTTGCAGACGGTCACGAAAAAGCTTTCACAGACGTACAAAGTTTCAGGCTTAGAGCCTCGTCAGTGAGAATCTGCACCGGGCCGTGAGGCAGGAAGTGTTTTTTTTAATCCTCATCAGACAGAGGCGAGGTCAAGACGACCTCGGCTTGGAGTCGTCCTTGGAGTTATCAGGTGCACCTGCAGGCTCCTCTCTGAGAGGAAAAACAACTCTGTCACTAACTAAAGTTAATTTGAGTTAAACATCCATAATGACATCCCTCCTACAGGAAGTTCTCTGCACTGGACACAGTTCAGCTTCTGCTCATATAAACGTACAGTCGGTTTTGTTGGACCCTTTACTGGATCTTTCTCTGTGTCTGGTCTGTTTGATGATCTTAACCCTCCTGCTGCCCTTGGGTCAAACAAGCCGAGTCCAACACAAAGCTTCGTCTTTGATCAGAACCATGTTGGTCTGAGTTCTTCTTCTTGGATGAAACGTTGAAACAGGCAGGGCTCCGGGGTCAGGGAGGGGTCACGTCCCTGCTGATCCCTCCATGTGTGTGTTTGTGACGATCAGACGTCCGCCTCGTTTGCTTCGGCTCACGTTGAGGCCTGGCGGCTAAGCGGTGTGCGTTCGTCACATCGATCCCTCCGCGCTCTGATTTATCGCCAACGCATCTGCCCGTTTGGAAAACGCACACACAACACTGCACATTTATCAGCCATAGCTCTCCCCCCAGCACCACCCGGTGACAGAGATTTAGAGCTTGTGGGCGCCGCCGCAGGACGTCACGCTCCTCGTCTTCCTGCGGTGATTTAACTCCGCCACTCCAAGGCCTGATTGATTATTTCAACCTCCTCCATGAACAGAGTCTGTTTATCCTCTTCAGTGGAGTCCAGCCGGGCGGGGAGACTCCCCCGGTGGTCTGTGTGCTCGGCTGAGGGGGTTATGTAAAGATAAGAGGGGTCAAAGGTCACGCGCCGTCAGCTTGGCCTCAACTCTTCTGCACCAATTAACCTCAGAAGAAAAACCAACAACTGCACCTCACAGGAGGAGCTGGAGCAGGAAGAGCAAACATCTGCTGTGCGTGTGCACGTGTGTGTGTGTGTGATGGTCCAGGCAGTTTATTTTTGAAGGCGCAGGATTTATCTGTCATCAGTTCCTTCATCCTTCCAGCTCCGTACGGTAGATTTTTACATCATCGACGTGATCAAATCAGCTGAAAACTGATTTTTCTTCTTGTTTTATGTCAAACAGCTGATGTTCTTTAAAAACAACTTTTTATTCGTGTTCAAGTTGAACGGACTTTCTTCTCCGTGGGACTTGTTCCCTGTCAGAGGGAGGCGTCCTGGTCAGATGCGCCTCCTCACCTGACTCCTTTGATGAGGAGGTCGATGGAGCTCCTCCTCTATGAGCGCAGAGACCCTACAGATGAAGCTCGCTCCAGCTGCTTGGCACCAGGACCTGGGTCTCGGTCCTGGTCCAGACCTGAGGACCACGCTGAGGGTTAAACCGTAACGCTCTGGATCAGGGGTCTGCAACCTGCGGCTCTGGAGCCACATGCGGCTCTTTGGTCCCTCTGCAGCGGCTCTTTCAAGCTTT